>JANHMN010000003.1:59564239-59589411 GCA_030674055.1 Rhabdomys pumilio
GGATGGAACACAGTGTCTGACATCACATGGTCATCCCCTGAGGATGGGGCACAGTGTCCGGCATTTCTTTCTAAGTGTTGACTGTGATCAACTTGTCACGTTGAGAAATAAAAGCCTGGATGCCTAAGCAGGTCTGTTTTCTTTCTTCTAGAAAGATCTCCAGACTTTATTAAACACTTCAGCTCTGCCATTTATAATTTAAGTAATGATAAAGCTGATGAAATTTCTAATTAATGTTCCATGCTCTGTGATGATTGTCAATCAGGAGCAGCATTGCCCATGTAAGAATATTTAAGAGCTCATCGTCGGCCTGTGGTATCATTTAGGTGACACCGCAAAGTCACACAACAGAGATCTTCTATTCAAGTCAGACCAAGCAATGCTTACCTGTAATTCTAATACTTGGGACACTGAGACAAGAGCGTGATAATTATGAGGCCATTTGGGGCTACATAGAGATATCAAAGCCACCCTGGGGTTGCTGTATAGTGAGACTCTGTCTCTAACAATAACAAAATAAAACCAAAACCCCAACAAACAAATAATAAGGAAAGAAATATTCTTTTTGCTGTATTTCTAGGTCACAGCGCCTTCATTTCCAGTCCTTAAGAGGCACATGTTTCTGTATGGGATCTTACTCTATTCCCTTCCACACCTCCTCCCAAAGATGCTTTGTGTCTTCCTTCCTCTTGAGCACCATGGGACTCAGGACACTGAACGGAAGACTGACCTGTGGGCCTCCGCTGTGGGTGTACAGGTGTACTCCGGAGGGTAGTAGGGTGGAGGTGGGAGGGGAGCAATAAACTCATCAAAGTCCAGAGTCTGGTGGAGAATGGTGCCGTGGGGAGTCACACAGGCAGTGCTGGCGGAGTGAGACCTCTGTGGGAAGAACTGGAAAGCACAGAGAAGCAGCATTATCCCAGGTCTTGTATAGCTGGCGGCTAATAGAGCTAATTGCACACACTTCACTTTTCATGGTAAAATGTCTAATTTCACCTGCCGAGCCATGACCACTAAACACATACTTTACAAAGGACAGCTCTGAGAGGACCACCTTAGAAGCCCCACTCCGTTCTGCTTCCCACTGGGAAACCTTATTCCTGTGAGTGTAAAGCTTAAACACTGCAGCTAAAGGATGGCTGCTATGCATGCTTCAAAACAGCACTGTATGAGAAGAGGCTACACTCGGAGCATGCTCACTCTGCAAGTTCCTATCGTGAAGTTCCTATCATGTGCCGATCACTTGACACATACCCCATACACGAGTCCCTTTCTGAGCCCTGCAAAGTATTTCAGGCCTGCATTGCGAGCCTGTCATGGCTCACACACTTCCTTATAGCTCACTGTGGCCCCTTTGGACACTAGTATCTAGGGGATCCACACACTTTGTAAGACATTGCTTTAAAGGTGGAGCATGTTACCCATAAGCTCCAGAATATTCTGCGGGGCAATCATGCACACTGGATGCCACTTAAAAATATCAAGGGGAACACACTTTAACAAAATGAGTGCTGTCTGCCTGGATCTCTGTATCAGAAGTACTAACTAATACTTGTTTCTCTTTCCACCCTTGGGTCACTCGTGTGAGACATTGCCTGTTTCACAAAAGCGCCCTGAGACACTATTTCATCTATAGGTGTGAAATGAGCCACACTGCATGGGCTCTGGGCCTTCCCATAGCATGTCAATGAAGGAAGAGGAAAGAAACAAAAGAATCACTTGTACACTGTTAAGCACAATAGCTTCCTAATCATGGGAATGCATGGGGGGCGGTCTGCATTCACGAAGCAGATGATATCTAAATGGGCCATCAAAGACTGGTGGTGTAGCAAAGGCTGGGGGCTGCAGGAGAGCATCCAGACTCAAAAACGGGTGACCAGTGAACGATGTGTTTCAGAAGAGCAAAACAATAAGGATCTAGTCAGTTTTAACTCTGGGGATATGCAGGAGGCAGTGGCAATGTTAGGACTGTGTGGAATGGAGTACTATGAGGTGGCAGGGATAGGGTAGGCGGGTGCAGACACAGGAGCAGGCAGTGGCAGAATTTCCGTATTAGCAGGGGTGAGTCTAGGGTTCAGAATATGACCAAATGCAGAGAAATCGGTGTGCTGTGGGCTGATGGCTTCATTTAAATGGGATGCATTGGACTAAAAACGGCCCCCACCAGTCTTCTCAACACATAGCACGTCCCCTGCCCTTTCAGCTGGTCTGGTTCATTGCCGCTTCTTCAATTGTTGGAAATTAGAGGGGGGGTTGGTGGCTGTGAGTGGGTTGGATGTGTGCTGTCATCCTCTGGCTCAGAAGCTGTTAAATCTCTTGCCTGCTCCACAATAGTTTCACAATAGCATCATGGTGAGGGAACACAAATGTTCTTGAGGTCTGGTAAGGAGATATTTTGAAGTAGTCTCTACCAGAAATTAGAAGAATCGATAAGAGTATACTCAAGAAAAACTAATGAAATGCAAAAAACACCTGACAATAGAGGCCTGACAAAGGTTAAAAGACAGGGCGTCCACTCTGAGTACGATTGCCTTTCTTGGGTGTGCTGGCCCCATCTCCAAAGAAACTGCCAGAGTCCTGTCAAGTGGAGCCTTTTTCTAGGCTTTTTGCCTTTCCCAAAATGAAGCTCACTAGTCTCACAGGATTCTCTCCTTTCCACTAATAGTGTGTGTCCAGCGAGGACAGGGTCGATGTTACAGTTCAAGGTGAAGCTGGTGGGCTTTGTCTTCTGATCTGAGATGCTGAGGCTCAAAGTTGGCTGACTACATTTCCCAGGCTCCCTGGCCAATGGCCTCATTTAGGACCTACCCATAGCAGCTGCTGGAGAGTCTAACAGGCAGCCTCAGGACCAGAATTAAGGCAGTCTTGGCTCTTCCCATCCCTATTGTTCCCCAACTCTAAATGGATAGTGGGTCCCATGTAAAAAGCACCTTTCTGTGTTCCTTCACCCTCACAAACCTGGATAACCAACTGTCAGGAACACAACCGGTGGTTACTTCTCCCCCAGCTGTGGCGATCTGCATGAGAATGGCCCTCATATATTCAAACATGAATTTGAATACTTGGTGGAACTGTTTGGTAAGGATTAGGAGGTGTGCCCTTGCTGGATTTAAGTGTGTCAATAGTGGCAGGCTTTGAGGTTTCAAGACTCCCTTCCCACTTCCAGTTATCTCTGTCTGCCTTCTGTTTGTGCTTCGAGATGTGAACTCTCATCTCAACTGTTCCTGCCACCATATCACCGTATCTCCATTCTACTGCCATGCACTGTAATCCTCGGGAACTGTAAGCCCCACAAGATGCTTTCCTTTATAAGTTGTCTTTGTCATGGTGCTTCGATCACAGCAACAGAAAAGTACTGACTACATCAACTGTCAGGTTGCCTGGGTTTGACTGCCTTACTCTTTCCTAAATGGGGCACAGCACACACTCAGTCAGTGTCAGCTGAGTGAATGGATGGATACTTCTCTGCTGTGGTGTGACCCTTGCTCTCCTGCCGAGAGATAAAGCACCTAAAGTTGGCTCAGCCCACACAGCCTAGCTTCTACAGTCTGGAGGAGACCATGAAGAAGTTAATGGACCTCAAACTATGAGTCAAATGCCTAGTCTGCAGACACTGATCAACCACTGAGGCCCATGTGACTCCGGGTACCTTACTGACCTATCAGTTTCAGGCTCCCCCGAGAAGAAACCGACAGGGCAGCTCAGTCTCTGCTTCTGGGATGCAGCTCCCATCTCGTGCAGGAGCTATTTTTAAAGCAACCCAGATGAGCTCATGCTGTTGGAAAAACTCTTTTACCATCAGGGCTCTTCACACTGAATCCTGTCCAGTTTCCAGCTTCCTTCCAGCTGGTGCCAAACACCCCCTGCTTTGAGCAAGGTCTGCTCAGCCATCCTTCATACCACACGTGCTTTGTTTCCTCTTTCTAGCAACCTAGCTCCTTCTCACTGGCAAGCTGCCAGGCCTCCTTCAGGACCAGGCAGAACATTGGTGACTGGGAGGTCTGTCTTCCAGCCCACATCTTCCCTACTCAGACGCCCTGCTCTGGGGCCTCATGTCTATGACAACATGGTCAGGTATAAAGAGCTATTCTACATCTCCTGGAGAGGGTAAGAAGTAGGTTCTAAGTAATCTCTTCTGTCCTTGCTGGTTCTGTCTTCCCTGAGCTGTCTAAACCACATGGACACCAGTACACTTGTATGTGGAAGATGGCTGAGGTGTTCACAGATACACCCTGGGTTTGTCTCTCATACACTAACAGTGTACATCTGACTGAGACCCTATGTCCTGTCGGTTATCGGGAGGGGAGTTTCTTCCAGGAACACAAGTCCCTGAAAGCAAGGGGCACTGAGAACACAGTTACTTGGCCCTAGGCAGCTTCCAAAGGCCTACAACATAGAGCTCCTAAAGTTGGCTCAGCCCACACAGCCTAGCTTCTACAGTCTGGAGGAGACCATGAAGAAGTTAATGGACCTCAAACTATGAGTCAAATGCCTAGTCTGCAGACACTGGCCAACCACTGAGGCCCATGTGACTCCGGTACCTTACTGACCTATCAGTCTCAGGCTCCCTTTTCTTGGTGCCACCAGGATTATAATATGAAATGCCATCCTCTGTCACAGCATCAAAAGGCTCACATGGAAGCCTCTGTCATAGTCTCTAGCTCCCTCTCTTCTCTTCCTGTCCCCTCCCCTCCCCTCCCCTTCCCTCTCCTCTCCATGTCTGATCTGCTGCATGGAACAAGCTAAAAAGCAGGGTTGGTCAGCAACAGTCTGGGTGTCTCACGGTGGGATTTGCCTGAAGCCTGCCTAGCACTGCCTTCCCGTTCCCTCAGAAACAGAGGCTGTCCCAGCTTTCCTTCAGCATTCTAGATCCATCTGGATGACTGATGAACTCCTGGGTTGTGACCTTGAGTATCCCATACACCTTCTAGCTCCATGCTAACAGTTATCAGGCCTGTGTGACGGGGGTTCTACTTAGTGAACCATGCGAGCAGAGGTGAGAACACAGGCCAACCCCATGAGATGACAGTGCCAAGCAAAGCTGTGTAACAGCTGAGGATGTCCCTGAAGCTAAGGTGGCAGCGAGGGAAATGGGAATGAAAATAAGATTACTTTTAAAAACAAAACCAGAAACGAGAGTGGAAACACTTAGGAGATAAAACACCATCTCTACTGAGCTATGTAAATAAATGGAATTGTAACACCATGCAGCTAGTATTCTGCACATGTAGAATTGTTGGGCTTCAGTGCTTCTGACAATAGCAATAACACTTGCCATCTCAGGCATTCATGATGTTAGCTCTCACTGCTGCTAATTATCCCCAACACACACTCAAATTATAAGGAAGATGTGGGTACTTAGAATTCTAAGGTTCTAATAGTGCGGCTGAGCTCCTGGGTGTGGTAATGACCTTGAGTTGCTGTATCTACAAGCAAACTACAGAGCAAACTATAGGAGCCTGGTGGCTCTGAAAATCATCTAAGGAGGCGACAGAGCAAATAGGTCGAATGTGTCAGCCTGTGCCACATATTTGGGACTCAGCCCAGCACCTCTGTGTGGAGAGTTTTTTTTGTTTGTTTTTTTTGTTGTTGTTGTTGTTTTTTGGTTTTTTTTTGTTTTGTTTTGTTTTTATGAAGGTGTTTATATAGGGCAGCAGGAGCTGGGTACGTGCATCAGAAGTTCCTTATGGTTCTTTCTGAAAGCAGCCGTTAGTATTGGTTATCAGGAGTGGGCAGCAGGAGGCTGCACAAATGCTCACAGGGTCTGCTACCCTATAGTGTTCTTGTCATGAATTAGTTCTTAGAGGAGCTGTGGATGCGGCATGACACTTGCCAAACACGTACAAGACCTGGGGGGCAATCTCCAGTATCACACAGACACACAGATTCAAGCATACATACATACTTACATACATACATACACACATACATATAGACACATACACATTCAGACACATATACATACACAGACATACAACACACACACAGACATACATACATGCATACAGAACACATACATACACAGATACACAGATACACAGAGACACACAGACACACAGGACACACAGACACAGACCCTCCCTATATACATAAACACACCCATACACACACACAGAGACAAACATGCACACACTTAGACACACAGAGATATGCATACTTAAATACTACTTCTCAATTTGAGAATCTGGAGTAAAAACAACAGAAGAGTGACTGGCAAGTACCATGGGACACAGCTGAGCTCACTGATGGAAAGGCAGCCAGAATTGAGATGTCAAAACAAGGGAAGATGACACTGAGATTGTGGTGAGCGGCTCATGACAGAACTGCCACACAGATTTAATACAACCCCAGTGAGATTATTTTTCAGAAATTGACATACTGATTTTGAAATTCATAGGGAAATACAGGGGACAGAATTTTCACAACCAGCTTGAGGAGAAATGAAGGTGGAGGATTCTCTTACGAGTTCTTGTAACATTATGGTAACCAAGGTTCTATGGGATAACCATACAGGCAGACAGAAGACTGATGAAATAGAACCAAGGGCCCCATACATACATTTGTGGTCAACTCGCTACCACCCAGTGACACTAGTCAAGTAGCGTTAGTAACTCAGTGGGTTACCGTTTGCATTTCATGAAAAGGTGCTAGGAACCATACAAAACCGGCCCTCTGCCACACAATGTATGTGACACTCAACTCAAGATGTACCTAAACATCAACTGAGGACTACAGAACTTTCAGACTGAGCAGTTTCATTCTCTAAGATCAGGCGCTAGGGAGACAGGACACCAAAATAAAACCAGGAGCAGACACAAGAGACACACTGGGCCTTATTCAAACTAAAATGCTGCCGTCTGAGAGATATGACCAAGGGTGAAGATGATCAACAGAAGAGGGGAAAACATTTGCACGCTTAGACGAGTATCCAGAGTGCATGAGGAACTCTGTGACTCAGCAATAAGACACAGCTAAATGTTAAAAATGGGCAAAATAAAGTCCATTTCTCTGCAGAAGATCTATAAGTAGCCATTAAACACACAGAAGGGGGAGCAACAGCATTAATCATGGGAAAAGTGCAAATTTAAACTACAGTGGGTACCACCTCACAACCACAAGGCTAGGGAAGGGGCACTGGAGGGAAGACGGTTATTTATCCACATCTCTATCTGCACACAGATATAATAGATGAGTGGACGGGCTTGCTGAAAAGGTTTAGCATTTGTCTCTTCCATGGGCAGGTGAGGAAGGTCATTAACTGTTTTTCTTTATGTACTGCTATACAATTTAGCTTCTTCCAATGACCATATAGTATTCCTTTAATTAAGTAGCTGAAAGAAATGAAGTATGAAGCCTGAAAAGAGATTTCAAGGCATCCCCCTAAACATCCTGGCTCCACTGGACTGGGTGTATTCACATCCCCCTTGGGCCAGCTCACTTTTTCTAGGATGCAGCCACCATAGCCAGTCTGGGCCAGCCACACTCCATGTGGTCACCGTATTTTTAAAAACCCACTTCCATATTGTGGTGGTTTAAATATGCTTGGCCCAGGGAGTGGCACTATTAGGAGGTGTGGCCCTTTTGAAGTAGGTGTGGCCTTGTTGAAGGAAGTGTATCACTGTGGGGGTGAATTTTGAGACCCTCTTCCTAGTCATGTGGAAGTCAAACTTCTGTTTGCATTTGGAACAAGATGTAGAACTCTCAGCTCCTCCAGTACCATGACTACCTGAGTGCTGCCATGCCTCTGCCATGATGATACTGGACTGAACCTCAGAACGGTAAGCCAGCCCCAATTAAATGTTGTCCTTTATAAGAGTTGCCTTGGTCACGGTGTCTCTTCACAGCAATGGAAATTTTAACTAAGACACATATACTATATGATCCAACCTCTCAGCAGTTTTGGTAAGACAGAAAGGCTCAAATACTTAATGGCCTTTAGCACAAAAGAACTAAGACCAGTAGGTAGGGATATGACTATAGGTTTATAAGCTGGTCTCAAAGCCACCATGGCTATAACCAACTCTTCCCTCTGACTCCCCCACAGTGCTAGGCACACATAGCTCAGTCTGATTAGGAGACCAGACCCTCACCCATCCCACAGCATATGGCCACAGAAGGCCTCATAGGCAGGCAGCTCAATTATTCCTACTTTTAAGCCAGGAGGTTTCCAGTGGCCTCTTGTTATGACTTGGGTGTGTTTAGCCCTCCACTGTCCCTGTGTGTTGGGGGGTTGGTCCTCAGCATGGTGCTTCTGAGAAGTGGTGTGGAACCTTTCAGAGATGAGGAATCCTGGGAAGGGTGGGGATGGTAGGGTGCAGATAGGAGACTGAAGGCAAGGTCTTTGGAAGGAAGTCATGCCGTGCTTCCAGTTCAGAGAGTTTGTTATGAACGTGTCTGCTCCCACTGTGATGCCATTTGCCATGCTGTCTGCCATGCCAACCGCCATGCCGTGACATAGGTCAGGGGTATTGATGAGTACAGGTACCATGTTGTTTTGACCCTTTGGCTTTCAAAAGAGTGATCTAAATACCCTCTATAGGAGTCTACCCTAAGATATTTTGTTATTACAACAGAAAATTCAGACATAGCCTTTGTAATTTCTGTAATAGTTTGCTTATTTACAGAGTTAGAAAAGTACAGTAAAATAGTATGTTCAAAGCCACTCTAAGTCATAGCTGTGACAACACAGCTGTGATGTCACTACTGTGATGGTATCACTGTGATGTCATAATTCTGATGGTACTACTGTGGTGTCATAACTCTGATGGTACCACTGTGATGTCATTACTGTGATGGTATAGTTGTGATGTCATTACCGTGGTGTCCATTAATTGGCTGATACTCCCACCATATTAAAAAAATGAAGATAAAGCTGGGGGCATAGCAAAGAGGTAGAGCTCTTGCCCACTCTCAAGGCTCCAACCCCTGCACTGACAACAAAAAAAGCAACAGAGATCACCTTTATACAGCACAGGTTGTCCTGTGAGGCCCATTTCATATGCGAGGAAACTACTGGGCAAGTGGGTTCAGTGATGTGCTCATAGTCACCACTTATGCAGAGGCAGTGGGGCTCAGACATGGACATGCTAGACACAGGACCCCAGGCCTATTGTTCTACATGACCTCTAATAAGAACAATGTGTGTGTTTTGGCTTAATTCTAAAAGGTTACACAGTTAGAATATGCCTTATTCTTATTTAGCTGGCAATTTTCATTTTCACATTTAAAAGTAAGGGAATACATATTGCTATCTTCTGCAGGCTTCAGTTCTGTTAGTCTGGTTGAATTGGTGTGATATTTACGGATCAATAGCAAACTTTACTGAGATGGGTCAAACCTTCTGGTATTTAACCTTTCCTTTATACAGCATGCTGGAGAAAATTGCCAACACGAGGCCTCAATGAATGAGGCCAACAGTTCATCCTGCTGAATAACTGCTTAATTAGACACCTTTCAGAATACTGCGACCTCTCAGAAAGGTCAGCTCGCTATGACAGCTGTGTGGATGTATGCTGTGGGCGCCAGGCTGCATGCCACATACAATTAGGACCAACGGAGTTTTAGCATATTGGTAATGATGCTCTCTGGCCTTATATCTTGATTAACAGATGCACTGCTAAAGGGTGGGTGAGGGGGAAGATTTAAAAGAAAAACCCACTATAGGAATAACTTGTCCTTTCATGAAATGCAGAAAACATTGGGTGGAGGGCACAGTGGCCTTGCAGGTCAGGCTGAAAGACACAGAGGTACACATAGAGAGCCTGGGCTAGGATGGGGTTTGTCCCAGCCCAAAATGGTGGTGTTGGGAGGTGGACTTACTGGGAAGTGCTTGGATAACAGGAGTCAACCCCTCGTGAATAGATTAATACTATATAGAGAGAACAAGGACTCACTCTAATAAGCAGAGTTAGCTACCACTTGGGGGCAGGGCTGTTAAAAAAATAAAAGAAGGCTAGTTCTTATATTCTATCTCCCACATACACCCCCTTTCCTTCTGCCATTTGCATCAGAAGCTAACCACACACAATTGTGCAATCTTGGGCTCCCCACCTTCTAGAACTGGATGCTAAATAAACCTGCTTTCTTTATAAATTACTTAGTCTTGGGTATTTTCTTACAGTAAGAGAAAACAAACTAAGGCAGACAGAGATAGCAGATGCAGGTAGGGGAGGAAGGAGAATGGGCACAAGAGTGGCTCCTAAACCAAAAACCAATACCAACTTCTCTTTAATATGAGTTTCACAGTCATGGATTGAACCCTAGGCTGTGTTCCATTCATGCCAAGACAAATAGCCTTCACAATTTATGAAGTGTGTGTTCAGAGATGTTTATTAATAAGCGTGTGACTCCTGCTTTGGCCTCACCACTCCCATGGAAGCAGAAGATCTTTTTTTTTTTTTTTAAAAAAAAAAAAGACCTTGGCCATAACACCAAATGAGGGTCACTAGACTATGATCTCAGGGGTTAATTAGCAAGTTTCACAAGCAAAGGATAGCAGTTTTTCATTTTGAGAAATCTTCTAACAACCTCAAACTTCTGTTACAGGGAATTCTGAAGAAGGACAGGCCTTGCTCTGAAGGTTCTGAGTCTGCAGAGTGTCCAGCAAGGCAAGACTACCACTTACTCAGGGACACACTCCAGGGGCTCTGCAGGGGGACGTACTCTATCATAACATGGAACTTGGCTGATGTCTGCAGTAAGGCAACAGCAGCAAATAATCAGAGTCCCCTTCTTCAGAGGGCAGCAGGAGGTGTCCCCAAGGGTCTCTGGGCAGTTTAGACTGATAGAACTCATGATTCTCTTCCTGGAAGGAGCCATTTCTGCATGTCTATATTGGACTCAAGCTGGTTAGGGAAGAGAGGGCTGGACCGGCCGCACTGAAAGGGCCTGGGGGCGGACTGAAGGCACTCACCATCTGCAGGACATCAGCGGACACCATCTGCATACAGCACACGGCTGTGGCCAGGGCGCACACAATGGTGGAAAGGACATTGAGGGCACAGACACTGAAGAGGAGATCCTGCAGGAGAAGAAGGAGGAGAAGGGTCAGTTCTCACACAGACACAGAGCCCAGGGCACACTTATGTAAGCCTGGGTCTGGCACAGCACGGGCCCAGCAGCCAGCTGCTTCACAGGTTGGCTTTCTGTAGTTTATATACATACTCAGATTAGTAGCCTTCAAACACACACACACGTTTGTTTATTTCTTTACTGTGCAGCTCAAACTGTTCTTAATACTAAAATATGTCTTTCATAATTTTGATAATTGCTAAGAAGTCAGTAAAATAGCTAAGAAAATATTGGGATATTCACGTAAGAAGGTGGGTAATTTTTATCAATCACACTGATACTCTGATGAATGTTTGATAAAATGTCAAGCTTTTAAATGGCACTTTTTATATTTAGATAACTGTAGATTCACATGTCAGAAGTAATGCGGAGTTATCGTGTGTGCCCATGGGTAGCATC
Source organism: Rhabdomys pumilio (assembly GCA_030674055.1). Taxonomy (NCBI): domain Eukaryota; kingdom Metazoa; phylum Chordata; class Mammalia; order Rodentia; family Muridae; genus Rhabdomys; species Rhabdomys pumilio. The sequence goes on from JANHMN010000003.1 coordinate 59,575,709, forward strand.
CTGCAAACCCACAGCTTAGCCCACGATCACAGCCAGGATCCGGACAGCACAGTTAAAACACTGAACGCTGTGGGTCTAACATGCTACGTCTCATAAACACCCTCCTCGCCCCACCCCCACTGCTTCCCAACTACCTACCATCAACAACTAGCTTGTTCCACAATACTTGTTTCAAGAATGTTATATGGATAGAATCAGAAAGGCTGAGACTTTTTGCAATTTCTTTTAAAATTCAGCACAGCTGGTTTAAGATTCACCAAGTCTGTTTTACATGTTAACAGTTCATTCCTTTGTATTGCTGAGTAGTATTCCTCCCTATAGGTGCTCCTCCGATTAGTTTAACCATCACCAGTTGAGGAGTACTTGGGTGATAAGCAATTTGGGACTCATACAAATACAACTTGCAGGCGTTTGTGTGAATGTAGGTTTTTATTTCTCTGTAGCAATTGTTCAAGACAGCAGTCGCTGGGTATGGTTATTGCATAGTTGGTTTTCATAAAGAACAGTCAAACTGCTCTCTAGGATGGCTGGACCATTTTATATTCACACCCATGATGCACGAGTGACCCGGTTTCCCCGCATCATTGCAAACATTTTATGTGGCTTCTGTTTTAACTGTCCTGATAGGTATGCGTGGATTTACCAATCCAGCTCTATCTTCAATTTCCCTGATGCGTAAAAGACGTTGAACAATTTCTCTTTGCTTGCTATTTGCCATCTGGCTCCCCTTAGTAAAATGTCTTTCAGGTTTTGCTCATTTTCCCATTGGCTTGTTTGCCTTTTCATTCCTGGCTTTTAAATCTTTTTTTTTTTTTTAATATACCAGTTCTTTCTCAGGAGTGTGACTTGCAAATTATTTTTTTCAAGCTGCAGCGGATCTTTCTGAGCATCTCCCATGGTGCCTGAGGTTTGGGACAATAACAAAAATGCTACCAGATGGGTGGCCATAGCAACAGGGCATTTGCTTTCCATCTTTGGAGGCTGAGGGTAGGATGTGGTGACCAGCTTCTTGCTGTGGTTTCACCTCATGGGAACAGGGCAGCAAGCTTTCTGGGTTCTCCAACAAGGACTCAAATCCTTGGAGAACTCTGCCTTCACGACCTCAGCACTTCCTGGAGGCCTGATGCCCTAATTACATCATACTGGGCTCAGGATTTCAGCATAAGAGGAGATGTTCAGTCCACTGCATGTGAACTTTTCACGGAGGATACATGAGTGTTCATGCATTTAGCATTTTGAATACATTGAGTATTAAGTATGAGCAAACAGCACAAGGTTTTATGTTTTATTATACAATCTTTCTCCTTCTTGTCTTCTCTCCTTCACTCTCTCCACCCCATCTTTCTCTCTGTGGGCCATGCTTTGGGTAACAAGTCTGCCTAGTTCTAAATACTTAAACATTTTCACATGTTTCTTTTCTAAACATGTAATTCATGTTCATGCCCATGACCCATTTTGAGTTAATTATTGGATAAAGTTTAGGCTGCAGTTCATTTTTGTCCTTTTAATTTTAATTTCCACATTCTCGTTGTGAATTTAAAGAAATGTGATTTGTGTGTGTGTGTGTGTGTGTGTGTGTGTGTGTGTGTTTTCATGTGGTATCTTGTGGCCTTGAATTCGTTAGTTCTAGCCATTTTTAAAGGTACTTTGGCATTTTCTATGCAGAGTCAAGCGATCTGCAAATGCTGTTTCTCTGAAATTTTTCTGCTGCTTATTTTTCTTTCCTTGTAGCACTAGCTGGGACCCTGACTACTGGGAGTAACCATAAGTCTAACGAGATGACAAAGGCACTTTTGACTTGTTTGCAATGCTCCGTGGCGTTATTCTCCATCATGGAGGGTCTACTTAATGGCACTGTTCTTTGTCTTAGAGGTCCTACCTCATGGCATTTAACTGTCAAAAGGTAACTCACTCTTCTTTAGGAGATTCATTTTCAAATCTATGCCATAAACAGGAGTCAAAAACCTGACCAAAATTCACAAACTGACCAATGATACATCATTCAACTCCAGCGTTTTAGAGCAGGCAAAATATACACATCCAAAAAGCTACCAGTAAAGACTATCTTTTCACAGAAGGACAAGGATTTTGAGGTTAGCTGTGATGTTCTACCAAAGGGTGAGCATCCCTGAGAGGAAATAGAAGATGATGTCCTAAGTGACCGACATTGCGCATTCATGGTGATCTCTGTGTCCATCCGTCTGTCTAGTCCAGCAGCAACTCTAGGCCTTGTTCCTGTAGTCATGAGCCAGTGTTCTGTCACTGCAGAAATGACTGTCTGGTCCTTTCTCTCAGAACCTCAAGGCCAACTTGTGAGTTACAAAAGAGGGAGATCGTGACAATATTATGGAAGGTAAACTTAGCTCATGGCATTTCATGGTTCTCAAGGTTGTATGGCCTAGTGTAAATGTGAAGTCAAAGAAAGGAGTCTGAATTTTGAGATGTAGCAAGTCTCAGTCTCAGGCTCATTATTCCCATCCTGGAGGTAAGGTCATCTTGATACCACTAAACAATGGAAAATCAGATTCTGCCCAGACCTGTGAGCCCAGGCTCTGCACCTCTATCCATTCAAGTGTCTCTTTCCCTGGCCTCAGTAATCTCTTACCCAGCATATGCTAACAGTGTTCTGACTACTGGAGGGACACCCTCCACAGAGCCCACAGTTCTGTCTACATGCAGGTCTCCCCTCTCCTGAACTCTGTCCTGAGAACTCTACTTCATGGCTTGGCAAGCTCACACACTCAGTTGTATCTCCTTAGTTCAGAAAGTCTGGAGGGGGGGAATCCTAAGTCCCTTTTCTTAGCACCAGTCCCTGGGAAGTTTCTTCAGGAAGTCAGCAGGAGAGGGGACTACGGTACTCCCCTTGTTTGCTGCCCTTCTCCACACAGTCTTTTGTTGCATCCTCAAACATTTGGTGGTTGCTTCAGGCAGGAGGTAAATCCCTGGTTATACTACCTTGGGAAGAAGCTCTGGGTGCTATTTTTTTTCACACCATGGCAGAGCTCAAAAGGCTGTGCAAAGTTGCTATGGCCACTTATATGCTCTCTGTGCTCCTGCAGCCACTAAAGACAGAGCAGAATAAAGAGCCTGGTCATGAAACAGGACACATGCACCATGTGCTAGAGAGAGGATAAGGAGAGCTTGAACTGTGTCTTGTGGGAAATGAGTTACCAATGAAAATGGCCGATGTTGGGAAAAGTGGGGAAAAGATCTTCATTTACAAACGAACAAGAAAGCAATTTAAAGGGTGTGGCACCAAACCTGAGCTTCAACGGGGCTCAGCAAATATTTGTTGGTTGAAAGTCTGGAAACACTGAAGTGACTGGTGATGTGCTACTGAAAAGGGGTGTGATCATAGACCACAGAAGTACGGAGACAGTGTCTGAGTGATACTTCAGAGGCCAAGCCAATACAGCCTATACACAATACAATACACTCAGTATTGGTATTGAGTGTGTGTGTGTGTGGGTGTGTGGGGGGTTGGGGTGGGGGAGAATGAAATGTGAAGGGAGGGATGGAAAAGAGATTCCCCAACCAATGTCCTGTAGAAGATGAGTCTCTGCAATATATAGAACTCTTCATTATATATTTTACGTGTCTCTGAGGGTAAATCCAAACGATAACTAAAACAGTGATCCCTATCAATGCAGCATAGCTAGAAATAGAATAAAAACATCAGGAATTTCAACGTTAATGACCACATGTCCCATTGTCATTGAAACAAATGTCCTAAAAATAGCACTAATTTTGCACACACTCCCACCAGCCTCATAACTTTTTGTTATGAATACGCATCTGGAGGCAAACACTGCTTTATGTCTTGTGAAGTGTGTTTATTTGAAACACATGCCAAATTGACTCCTTTCCCACCAGTTCCCCAGCTGCTTCAGTCTTTGGCTTCTTCTAGCTGCACACCCCTGGAATTAGGTTTAAGTGTTTTTCTTAAAGTCCCTTTCTCAGGAGAGCTCTGTGGTACTAAAATCCATGGTTTGTAAAGTCCCCTTACATGGTTGGTCGAAATGACAAGCATGGAAACAGCACATCTGTCACTCTGACACTGAGTCTGACCTCTGCACATTCTGCGCAGTTACCCTCCAAAGTTATTAACACCAATACCTCTCTCACACAGACACATCATGCACAGAACAAAAGCAAGAGGAAGAAATGCTTTATATACTTGGGCACATGATGAGCTCTCTGAAAATTCTCTCCACTCCAAGTAAATCTGGAGACTAACAACATAATTCCTAGAGACAGGAGTCAGTAAGGAGAACTCACTCACAGATCTCCACACTAGGAAACTCAAAGCTCAGGCTTTGGTTTCTAAGTCTTTCTGTAACTGTCCTTGTGTAGATGACAAGCTCTTAGATTCCTTTCTACTGGTTCATTTACTCATTTTTCTCTTCTGACATGTTTTCTTTCTTTGAATAATGAAAGAGGTTTCTCAGGCCAATATCAGCCAAGGTATCATCCTTTAAAGCCTCAAATATGAAATGGAGACTCAGAGACAATAAATATCTGACATAATTGAATATGGGTGGTGTTGAGATTTACTTGGATTATTGTCTTAGATACCTGCTCCTTGGACTGGTCATTGCCTTGGCATGTCTGACACTGACCAGGTGCTTTTACCTGACATTTACTGATCTGTGTTGCAGGAGGCAGTCTGCCATGGGTGTGGGCACACCTCCAAGTTCCTGCTGCCTGAGACCTCGACTGCTCTGCACAGCTCACTTTCCTGGGCTGAGTTTGCAATAAGCAATCTGAAGAAAGAGGAAGGAGGTGACATGTGCCCAGACAAAGTGTAGGTTTGGTACACAGGCACCAATTCCTCAAGTTCCATGTTCTTCTTCTGTCACCCGAGTCACTGTGTGTTTGGGCATATAGGATGGGATCTCTGACCAAGGGCAGACCCAGATCAACCACTCTGCACAGTGCTTCTGTTGTGAGCAATTAGACTTCCCATCTCTAAACCAGGAGTCTCCTGTCTTCTGTCATAGAAATAACAGCAACCAGGAACAACAGGCTGGTTTGTTAGTTTGAAAGGAGGTGAAGTCTCAGGTTCTATGGTGGAAATACAAAATATTCCTACTTCATCTTAAAGGACAGCAAGGCCAGAGGCCATGTCTTCTATCACTGTAGATGGTAGAATGGTTTGTTTAAAACAGACGATCCAGGAATTCACTCCTGGCCCAGAGCACTGGTTCCTTCTGGTCTGTGCCCGAGCACTGAGCAGATCTTGGATCGTAGCTCTAACAACACCAGTAACAACACCAATCCCACACACTTCTGACACAACCAAGATAATAGGAAAGACAGGCTCCAGTCAGAGACAGGGCAGGTAGCACTAAGGAGATCCAGATGATGAAAGGCAAGTGCAAGAACATAAGCATCAGTAACCCAGGGTACTTGGCATCATCAGAACCTAGTTCTACCACACTAGAAAGTACTGAATTCCCCATATCACCAGGAAAGCAAGATTCAGATTTAAAATCACTTCTAATGATGATGATAGAAGACTTTAAGAAGGACATAAATAACACTCTCAAAGAATTTGAGGAGAACACAGGTAAACAGAAGCCCTTAAAGAGGAAACACAAAAGTCCCTTAAAGAATTACAAGAGAACACTCCCAAAAAGGTGAAGGAATTGAATGAAACCATCCAAAACATAAAAATGGAAGTAGAAACAACAAAGAAATAAAAAAGGGAGACTACCCTAAAGATAGAAAACCTAAGAAAAAAATCAGGAATCATAAATGCAAGTATCACCAACAGAATACAAGAGATAGAAGAGAGAATCTCAGGTGCAGAAGATACCACAGAGAATACTGACACAACTGTCAAAGAAAATGCAAAATGCAAAAAGTTCTTAACAAAACATCCAAGAAATCCAGGACACAATGAGAAAACCAAACCTAAGGATAATAGGTAGAGAAGAGAGTGAAGACTCCCAACTTAAAGGGCCAATAAATATCTTTAACAAAATTATAGAAGAAAACTTCCCTAACCTAAAGAAAGAGATGCCCATGAACATACAAGAAGCCTACAGAATGCCAAATAAACTAGACCAGAAAAGAAATACCTCCCATCACATAATAATCAAAACACCAAATGTACAAAACAAAGGAAGAGTATTAAATGCAGTAAGGGAAAAAGGCCAAGTAACACATAAAGGCAGATCTATCAGAGTTATACCAGATACTATAAAAGTGAAAAGATCCTGGACAGATGTCATATAGACTCTAAGAGAACATAAATGCCAGTCCAGGCTACTATACCCAGCAAAACTCTCAATTACCATAAATGGAGAAACCAAGATATTCCACAACAAAACCAAATTTACACAATATCTTTCCACAAACTAGGCACTACAAAGGATAATAGCAGGAAAGCTCAATACCAAAAGGGAAATTATACCCTAGAAAGAGCAAGAAAGTAATCCTCTTCCAACAAGTCCAAAAGAAGATAGCCATACAAACAATGCCACCTCTAATAACCAAAATAACAGGAAGCGATAATCTCCTATCCTTAATATCTCTTAACATCAATGGACTCAATTCCCCAATAAAAAGACATAGGCTAACGAACTGGATACGTAAACAGGACCCAGCATTATGCTGCATTACAGGAAACCCACCTCAGTGACAAAGACAGACACTACCTTAGAGTAAAAGGCTGGAAAACAATTTTTCAAGCAAATGGTCCTAAGAAACAAGCTGGAGTAGCCATTCTAAAACCTCTAGCCTAAGAACACAAAGGGAAGGACTCATGGCTCCATCTGTATAGGTAGTTGAGGGTGGCCTTGTCAGGCATCAGTGGAAGTGTAGTCCCTTGGTGCCTGAAAGTTTGGATTCCCTAGTGTTGGGGAATTTGAGAGCAGGGAGGCAGGAATGGGAGGACGGTGGGAGCACACCCTCATAGAAATAGGAGGAGGGGGTGGGATAAGTGGTTTTGGGGGGGATGGGAGAGGAGATAACATTGAAAGGTAAATAAATAAAATATCCAATTTAAAAAAAAAACAGATAATGGGTCTGGCAATTGTAGTTGAGCAGTCAAGACTTTTGCCAACAACTTAATACAGTGATTTCGTATAATCCTCAAGGCCAAGGTATTGTGGAAGAGGCTCATGGAACTTTAAAAAGATTGGTGAGACATACTGTTGCTGAGACAAAGAATTATATCAAACTATGAGCTTGCTGAGTACCCTGACAAGGGTGACTGGGGAGCTGTATTAGATATATGTTCCTGACCCACCTTTGCTTGACTATATCCCAGATGGGACAAGCTGCCTTGCCTCAAGATTTTAGACCTTGTGGGATAGAGAATCAAAAAGAGAAATTATGTCTCTTGTATTCTTCTTAAAGGTACCCAGCTATTAGGACTCAATCATGTACTGGTCTAGAAATCAATCCAATATGAGAAATAACAGTCTACTTTTCGAAGACTGGATCTGGACTTTGTCAGAGACATATTTGGAAGCTAATTGTAGCTCACTATGATGTTAGGATAGCAAGAGATAATGTTGAGACAGGATCTGGATTTCAAACAAGGGTTAGTGCATGTTTTAAGGCTCTTTTAATTGTCAAGCTAAAATTGGTTTTTATCTCTTCTACAGCATTTATTCTAAGTTGCATTGACTGTATAATTTCCAATTATGTTAATGTGTTGAAACTTGGCATCTCTGTTACGGGGGTCTATCAACCAGCTTTCAGCTCACTGCCCTGAGTATTAGAAAACGTTGATTCACTGTAAAAACTTGAAAGTGCTGGAAGAAGTGAGTTGGGTTTTAAGCAGAAGCAAGAGGGTAGCAGGCTTGATTATTGCTGGTATAAGAGCTTTAGTTCCATTAATTGCTAGAACCACTGCTTCTGCAATAGCATTAACACAAGGAGTTAAGACAACTATTTTTGTTAACCATCTAGCAAAAAAAAATGTTACTAATGTATTGAGTATACAAAAGGATTTATGTAGGTATCTGGAACAATGAATGATGCTCTATAACCCATTCATATTACCTGAAGAAGGTTCAGGGTTCAAGAGTTAGGAGCCATCCCAAGTGTCATGACAAATATTATTGGAGTAGTGTTACTTTTGAAATTCACAATGATTGTCATTATAATTAGAAAAAAGTTTAAAAATACCTGTAGGATATGTGGCATAATCCTAACACCTCTCTGGGTGTTTTAACTTTGCATAGTAATATAAATTTAAAGAATGCTGCTCTGTTGCATTTTGATGCTGCAGATAATGCCGATAAAATTATCCATGGCTCAGTATTTCCATTTTGAACAAACCTCAGGAATGGCATATATAGCTTGATCGGGCTAGCCCTTCTTGTTCTGGGAATACTTTTATTCCTGCTTATCATGTTAAAGCTTATCTTTAACAACATCAACATGTTGGCAGCCAAAGTACATGGCTTAAACCTGAAAATGGACCCCCAGACAGAGTTATTAAATTAACAGGCTGGCAAGCCAAGGACTGGTAAGATTCTGCACAAAGCTTTACCAACCTAAGACAGAAATGCATTGCCTTTGATAATGCATATTCTATGATGGGTAAGGAAGGCATTCTTGTCAGAATGACCTAAGACAGGCTCAGTCTTGTTAACAAAATAAAAAAGGGGGAGAGGTGGAGAAGCTTTGGGGCTGCTTGGCAAGAAGCTGACATGGGCCAAGGACAAAGAAAGGGGCTGCTTAGCAGGAATATGACATTGGCCAAAGACAAGGAAGTAGGCTTTAAACAGCAATCTGACATTAGACTAGAACAAAGAAGTAATTTCAGGTAGGAATCTAAATTGTAGGCTACAATACAGAAGTAATCTCAGGTAGGAATCTAAATATTAGACCAGAACAAAGACGTAATTTCAGACAGGAATCTAAATTTTGGGTTAGAACAGGGAAGTAGGTTTCAGACATGAAAATCACCTTGGGCTAGGATAGGAAAGTAGGCCCAGATACTTTGGTCAACCTGATAAGCCTTTAGAAACAGTGATCACGTGAGTGTTCACATAACTGGGCTTAATGCCTTGCTTTTTCTTTGACTATATGTGTTTATTGTATTGCTTGTTCCTTGACTATTTGCATCTATTGTACTGCTAGACCCTCAACCTAGAACTGACTTTAATATATGCATGTAATCAAAATAGTATAAAAGCATAAAGGAAGATAGGTATAGGATAGGGGGTTCTAGGGAGGGGAAATGGGGAAAGGGGATGACATTTGTACTGAAAATAAATAAAATATCCAATTTAAAAAGATGTTGACAAGCTAAAATCTACTACATACAAAAACCCCATATTGTCACCAAGCTTAGTTTATTTCTATTTTAATATAATTTACTGTCTTAATGCTACTCACCATGTTAAATGCAAACCACTATATAGTCATCTCAATATTTATATATAATATAGGAGTTTTTCAACACTATTATTAAAAGATTTTAACATGCTAGAAATTGACAGGAATTTCTATAACTCAAGAAACTCTACATGTACTCTATATGTAGGACATAGGGCAATATTCTTAGCGCTCATTATTTAACTCTGGGCAGGAGGCTGATGAGATAATAAAAATATTCAAATTAGAATGTAATTATCTGTACAGGAACCCGGTAACGTATTCAAGTAGTTAAATTAAGTATGATACTCAAGCAGTGCTGTTCCAGACAAGGCAGATAGCAGTACGCATTCTTCATACTGCTCAGAACCAGGATGTATTCTTCAAAGAATGTCATTGGCATTAGCAAGGAAACTAGGAACATGGTCATGAGTAAAGACAGAAAAGGGTGGGAAGATTGTGGGTATTTAGAAAGAGACTGTAGTTGAGGAAGTCATGACACAGTCCCACTGTCCATGAACCTACAGTGAACATAGAGATACTGAAAGTATTCATTTATTTCTAATTATGTGAGGATGTGAGGGTGCAAATAAAGCCATGACACGATGCACGCATGTGTGGAGGTCAGAGGGCAACTGTGGGGAGTCATTTCTCTTCTTATACTGTGAATTCTAGAGAAGAACTCACAGCATCAGCCTTGCAAGCACTTTTATTCACCAAGTCTTCTAATCCGTGGACTTTTCTTATTGTCATTAGTCTTTAAACAACACAGTAAAACAATATCTGCATAGAATTACATTGCTGGTATCATGTTATTCTAAGTCTACATGAGAATACAGGATATATGCTAACACTGTACATTTTCTATAAGGTACTTGGGCATCTTCAGAAATACCCTGCAGATACTAAGGAATAACAATGTAGCAGAGAGAGAGAGGAAATTAGATATATTTGGCAGAAAAGGGTGCAAAGAAATATTAGAACTTGATGTGTGACTAACAAGGCAAAAATAGATTTTTATGGCAAGAACGAGTTAGTCAACAATGTCAAAAGAAATAGCTGTCCATATAACACACATGGAGAGTAATGCCAAACAGATTAAAAAGGTGGATGTGGAGAGAAAGTTAATGCAGAAGCATATCATTATGCTTGGAAAATAGCAAACAAAACACACAAAACAAAACAAGCACACACAGAGACACAGACATGCACCCAGAGACACACAGAGACATATACAGACACACACACACAGGCACACACACACAGGCACATAAACAGACACAGACAGTCACAGATAGACATAAACACACACACACACACATAGGTACAGACATACAACACAGACACAAACACACAAACAGAGACACACACACAGGCATATACAAACAGAGACACTCACACACAGACATACACACACACATAGACACACACAGGCACATACACATAGACAAAGACACACACAAAGGCACACACATACAGACACACAAGCATACACATAGACACACAAACACACAGGCTCACACAGAGACACATACAGACACACACCAACACACAGACACACATACACAGGCACAGACATACAAACACAGACACACACACAGAGAGACATACATGTAGACAGAGACACAGATAGAGATGCACACACACACACACACAAATAAACAAAGAGTAAATAAATAAATGAAAATAGAAACAGATTTCAGTAATAGCTGAGAAATGTACATCAAAACCACAAGATAACCAGCTGGGCAGACAAATTCTATCAATAGCCATGCCATATACTGGGAGTCAACAAGGATACTGAGACATTTCAGGTGGAACTGATAACCGAATTCATTAAGGGAAATAATTTGGTATTATCTTTTAAAGTTGAATATTTTCACCGGTCTTCCTGGGATGCGCTCACCTCACGGCCCGTGTGTCACTCTGGCCAGCTCTGCTGCCAACAGCGAGTTTCCTTCTACAGGGCAGGTTGAACATGCTGTGGTTTATACACAGATGAAAAATTTCAGAGTAGTGAAAACAAGCTACCAACACACAGAGCACAACCGAGGAACTCGTGGAAATGATCTAGCTGTAATACCAGAGTGAGTGAGGTGGAACAAGATCAGTAAGAAAGCAAGAAAGTGGACAAAGAGCAGAAAAGCTCCTAAGATCCAGGAGCCATGACACATGGCAAATCAACAGGAAAGGCTTAGGTCATAACATATGACACCAGGCCCATCACCTATGTATGAAGAACCATCAGCAGTGCCACGCCATCCACAAGGGAGAACTGTAAATCTGCAATATGCAAATGAAACTTTTGAATGAATATATGAATGCGGTCTGTAGCTCCGAGGGAGAGGCAGATAGTTGCCTCCCGTTATTTGTGAATTTTGTATATGCGAATTTGGCTACTTGCTAAGATTTATTTCTAACTCACAAATCTCTCTCCCCTTCTTTCTCTTTATCTCTGCTACTCGTCTCCCCCGCCCCCCGACACATAACTAGTCTGGACACATGTGCACTGTGTGTGTCTGTGGCATGCTTGTGTGTGGTATGTGTACCCATGAGTATGTGCATGTATGTGGAGGCCACAGCAAGACGCTCAGTGTTTTTCTCTATCACCCTCTAACTTGAACCAGGGTCTCCCCCTAAGCTTGTCCTCTGGTTTAGAACACTGGCCAGTGAGTACTCAGGGTCTCCCTGTCTACCCTTTTCCCCATGCTGAGGTTATGGGTGTCTGCAGTCATCCTTGGTTTTCACTTGAATCTTAGAGCTTCAAACCTAAACTGGGGTCTCACACTCACAGAGCACCTGCTCAGGGCCACTGAGCCATATCTTCTGCATCCCCCTCACTGTTCCCAGAGTGCTTTTGCAGCCATTTTCAGATATATGAAGAACGGCCATGTCTTTGAGTTACCCAATGTATCCATTCCCAGTAAGGCTAAAAACAACACAATACTGTCTTTATGGTTGATTTAGTGTCATATGTCTTGGTTGTGTTTTTCTGTTATGGATTCACTGTATACCCATCCCTGGGGCCATGTTGTAGTGCTGTCTAGAGTCCTGGAGTGTAAGAACACTGTGGTATGCCTTGCAGAGAACATAAGTATCATATGTTCATCTAGGCATGACCAGTAGCACATGTAATATTATATATAACAAATATATCAAAATATAAAAAAATATATATGTATATATATAATATGCATTTAAATAGACAAGATTCTGTATACATCAGGGTATGAGTGGGGGCTTGAAAGAGCCAAGCCCTGTTATTTTTACCTAATCCTATAAAATTTGTTTGTAAAACATAATTATCATGAACAAAAGAATTAACTGCATTTCTTAAACAAGGCAAAAGGCATAAATTTTAAAAAAAAAATGATGAACATGATTGACTATATTAAAACATTAAGTAAGATGTCTTGTGAGAGAAAAGCATTAAGGGCAAAAATGAAAGAAAATCAGGCAGCAGATGGAGTTTTCTCTCTGCAATACACTCAAAGCAGAAACGATCATTAAACAGAAGGCAAAAGAAACATTTAAAAGTTAATAGCAAAGTGACAACTTTGCACAGGTAGTGAAAGAAATGAACTAAGCCACTCTATGGCCTCAGAACATGAAGGCTCAGGCATTCCCTGTGGTCGGGGTGAATTAGTCCATCACCACCACTTTGTCCAGGTCCCCATGCCTCTGTTTCCCATGCCTTCTGCTATGGCCATGAGGAGAGGACAACGCCTTGGTATGAAGCTATGCCCTCCTCTCTGCTCTTCTGTATTCCCCTTTCAATGCTTCTTCTTTACAACAGAGAGGAAGTCCTCTACCCTGCTATGTATGATGTCCTGCCCCACAACAGGTACAGATTCACAGAGCCAAGTAACCATGGACAGAACCTTCTAAACCCATAAGTGCAAGTAAACCCTCCCTCTCACACTGTTTTGAACAGGGGTTTGGGGATGGGGAGGCACGCTAATACACATTCACAAATATTGACAGAAAGGTGGTGGGCAGGTGATCAGCAAAAAATAGAAAATCCCAGACTTAGCCAGAGTGGGAACAGTCATCATCAAAGGCCTGACCATAAAAAGGAGAGAGCCACATTCCCAAGGTCTGGCCAAAACATAGGCAATAGAGAGAGAAGTGCTCCTCCACAGAGCAGGGTCTGTGGTCAAAAAATGCCTGAGAAAATGGGCAGCTGGAGACAAACAAGCTGCTCACCCCCGTCACCCTTTCTCTTACGAGTGTCTCACATGGGGCAAACCCAGCCAGAGTCCCTAGCGGTTGCAGTATGTAGGGTTAGCCCTGAAGCTCACAGAGAGGCTCAGAGTGCAGGCACAGGCACAGGCACAGGCACAGGCACAGGCACAGGCACAGGC
>JANHMN010000003.1:59589421-59613677 GCA_030674055.1 Rhabdomys pumilio
AGGCACAGGCACAGGCACAGGCACAGGCACAGGCACAGGCACAGGCAGTGGTGGGATGGGGAGGCCACAAGTAACTTGTCCAACTATTTGTTTTGGACTCTATCCATGAGACAGTAATTGAAACAACAACAAAGCTGCTTTGTTTGATTTCCTACTCACCTAATTTATCATGCATGCACCTGCCTATAATCTACCAAGTTTCTAGTATTTTTACAGTGTTTAGGAATTGTTTTGATAATAAAAAAGAGAGTTAATCCTTGTGTTGGTTTGAACGAGATGTCTGCCATAGACACGTGCATTTGAACACTTGACACCCAACTGGTGGCACTGTTTGGGGAGGCTTAGGAGGTATGGCCTTGCTGGAGGAAGTGTGCCACTGGAGACAGGCTTCAAGAGCATAAGGCCTTGTCCTGCTCCCAATTGGTTCTCTCTGCTTTTAGTTCAAAATGTATATTCTTGGTTTGCTGCCATTGCCCCATGTCTGCTGTGATGCCTGCTACTTCCTTGTCATGGTGATACATTCTTATTACTCTGGGACCCTTAAGACCAAATACATCTCTCCTTCTATAAATTCCTTGGATCATAGTGTTTTATCATGGAGATGGGCAAAAGCAAGTGCAATCTTCTACATTGAGCACCTCTGAGCTCGAGGTTCACTTTGTAATCATTGAATATTGAGGAGACACCTCTTACTGTGCAAAATTCTTCTCAGAAAAATTGTGGGACTCTGTCATAACTCGCTAGATCTGTGCTGAATCAGTCTTAAAATTACAGATTTTCTTGAATAAATGCCAAGGTAGCATAAAAAAAAAAGATGAAAGAAAAATACTAATTAAATTCCAGATGACAAACGTTTAAAGCCAGTCTGCCCTTGGACTTTATAGTGATGAGTAGCTTTTGGTTCTTTTTTTACCAACACACTGTTAAATAAAAATGAAAAGGCCAGAGGTAGCCAACTGGGCAATAGAGACTTCAGCTGGTACTAGATCTGGGAAAGGGAGCCTGCCATGTGAAGAGCCACCTCTCATGGAGTACTTCACACCAGTGTGCCGGTCCAACTTGTCATCTGGCAAAAGTTTGGTCTATTCCTGACCTGGTACCCAGGAGACACCATTGGTGGGACCAGCACCCTTGGAGCATTTGCTGTTCACAGTGGTGTCATCCTGGGCAGTCTCAAAGAGAGTGCTGGAGACAGGCTGGGGACAGCAAGGATTGTGTTTAGAAATCAGAGTGACGCTAAGATCTAAATGGCTGCACCTGGAGGTCAGGGGGAGGTTTGCTAGGCTTGGGGCCAGATGGGACATGACCAGACTGCTGGAGTGGGATTACGTTGATCCTTGGTGTGTGTGTGTGTGTGTGTGTGTGTGTGTGTGTGTGTGTGTGTGTCTGTGTGTGTCTGTGTGTGTCTGTGTGTGTGCATGTATGATTTTGACATGTGGTGGCATGAGATGTTTGTGTCTGGCTCTACAGAGATTTAAGGTGAAGCATTCACAGTGTCCAGGCATAAGAGGGAGATGCTGGAAAGTGAGAGGTTTGTTGCCTATGTCTATGAGAGGAAAGGGACATCACCCCTCATCACAGAACCCAGGGAAGGGGTTCAGGGTGCAATTACTGCTGAGGTGGGAGGAGGGGCCCTCCTGACCCTTGGAATAAGGCCGAGCACTAGGCAAGGCTGACACAATGCTGAAGCGTGCCATCCACATAGACTCTGCCATGGAGGCAGGGAAACCCACAGTATCAAATTCCTATCTCTCCATGGGAGGCAGGACAGTCCTTCTGAGGTCACGACCTGAGGCTTATGACTGGTGATGTGAGCTCTGAGTGGTGACCTGTGACCTACTGCTAGTGACCTGTGAACTGAGCTGCACAAAAAACAAACAAACAAACAAACAAACAAACAAAACAGGCAGAAGAGCAAGGTCACAAAAGGGTGAGAACAGGGGTATGTTGTGACAACACCTGCTGGAAAATTGCCTGAATCATTAATGAATCATCAATTCCCTTAAAACATATCTATTAAATAAATAAATAAAATAAATAATTTTTTTAGGAAGAAAGAATGTCAGCAGAAATTAAGGTACAATTTGCCGCTTTAATCTTTACATTTGAAAACATTTAGTTCAAAGCATGACAGTACATTTAAAAGATCCTTAATAAATTATGACTTCGCTGCCAATAATATAGATGTTTCGGGAAATACAAATGAAAGAAATTAATTCAGTTCATTTAAATGCACTGTATTGTTAGTGAGTCCTGTGGCCTGGACAGTTTTATCTCCCAGAAATCCATGTTTTGACAATGTCCCTGTCAGGGCAGTGGCATCAGGAAATGGGCTTCTTCAGAGAGCAGGTCAGGGGGATGCTGCTCCTGTGCGGTCAGTGTCCATGTGAGAGGACTTGGGAAGAGGACCAACCACTCCTCCCCTCTCTTGTTGGCAGAAATGAGATGTCAGCCATCATGAGCAGGAAAAGAGCCTCTGCCTGACCTCACTGACTCTCACACTGGGGACGTCCAGCTCCATGAGATGATGGCAAGGAGAAGAAGCCAGGCAAAGCCAGGGGTGTCAGCAACCTCAGTGTTGAAAGAGACACAGACAGTGAATCCCCAGGGCTGACTAGACAACCAGTCTAACCGAAACAGCCCCAGTCAGGTTCAGTGAGAGACCCTGTCCCAAAGCATACAATGGACAGCGACAGAGGAAGGCATTTGATGCTAACATCTGGCCTCTGCAGACACATGCATGGGAAAAAGTACCTGCACGCATGCACATACCACATACCGTATCTACAGACACGTGTTTTTAATAAAGAGAAGTAATGCTCTGTTGTTTAAGCCATCCGGTGTAAGCGGTCTGCTGCAGTTGCGTACACTGACCAAGGCAGGCACACTTGTAGTTCCTATTGTTAAGATCCTCCCCACGGCCCCTTGTCTTCTGACTGCAGGGCCTGCACCATTCTGTTACCTGGCGTACATATTCACCCACAAATAATGAGACACAGCCACCTGCATACCCCGAGCAATGCAGTGAAGGTTCACACCTGGTATTCCTGAATGCATTACGGAGACATTCAAACCATCCACCCTGTAGGTGCCTCTCCCTCTCCTTCTCCTGCTGGAAAAGCCAGGGAGGTGTTGGAAACAAGCTATTCTTTTATCAGCTGTTTTCATCTCAACATTATTAGCAATCCCCCTTCCCTGTAAGGGCGAAGGTGCTCATAAGATGCTTCAGCTGTTCCAAGCTAATTAGTCACAGGCTAAAACAACAACAACCCACAAGGCATTCTCCTGGTTTTCATGTGAAATGATTTGCAAGGAAAATTTTTGACAAAACAAAGGCTTTGCCACTGAGAATGCCACAGAGCATGTATGAGAAGGCCAGTGAAGGCCGGTCAGGAAGTCGCCTGTGTAGCAAAGCTCTCTCATCACTACAACCTCAGAGTGCTCTACCAGTACTGAGCAGGTGTACTCAGTCCCATTCTGTCACACTTTGGGGACACTGGTTTTTAACTTGCACTGCCTTCAATTACTGTGTGTCACCTCTCAGTGCCAAATACTTTGGCAGGGATACACAGAGGTGCAACGTGTTTGCTCTCAAAACAACCCCAAATGTACCTGTTTTGCTTAGGAATTGAAAGCCAATTAGGTGTGGGCATGACTGAAAGAAAATGTCAATATTGAAGAACTCAATTAGTTAGCCCTCTAAGCCCAGGGTTTTCAGGCTGGGATCTCTCCAGATTTCCGAATCAGGCAAAGCAGCCAATTACTGCCCCTTCGTTAGTTATTGATTCCCTTTGCACCATGAGGAGCACAGATGCACTGTGTAATTGGGCAGTGCTCTATTAATTCAGTGTTCATGTGTCCCGTTTCCGTTAATTCCAGGGTGGGAACTCTGGACAGCTGGGCTCACATGGAGTCCTCCAACGTCTGATGCACTCCTGCAAGAGATGGCTTTTCAGCCACTGGGGATGCCCCAATATCCTCTAGTGGGACAGGGGAGCAAGGCCCCCTGTGGAGAGCCATAGGGAGGGCAGGGAACCAGGATGTATGCCTAGAGGTGGCAGCATTTGGGTTGGGCCTTAAGAGAAAGAATGGCTACGCAGTCACCTAAATGATTTCATTTGAAGAGAGAGAGGTCAGGCATGTAGAGAAGCTATGAGAAAAGCAGGATTCACTCTTGGCCAGTGACATCACAGGTCCACACCTGTCCCGTGTGTGTGAGTGTGTGTGTGTGTGTGTGTGTGTGTGTGTGTGTGTGTGTGTAGGGGGGTGTAGGGGACAATGGAGCCTCACCTGGAGTAAGTCAGCAGAAATGGACAGAGAGAAAATTACAGTCCCACTGCCAGGGTACTCAACAGGGACAGCGAAGGTGAGAGAGTCCAGAGAGGGTTGTAAAATCACCACCCTTTAGTCTTCTATATTGTCCTTTATTCTTGATTTAGGCTGTGTCCCTGATGGGGTTGATGGAACCAGAGTACTTGTGACATCCACCCCACTCCCACCCCCCCCCCCCCCCCCCCCCCGTTCTCATGCCATGTATCCCTAACGAGGATAAACTCGATGTCAACTAAAAAAGACTGGCACAGAGGTCAGAGGAAGCAATGCTTATTGGGGAAACAAAGGTTGTAATCTGGGTAAACTGAGATAAAGAAGACCTGAATAGTGTCCCATAAGGCAAATGCCAGAGACATTTCTTACAGGAAATTTGCACAACAGTTATACTCAGAGGCAGTTCACTGGCTGGGGAGAAATACCAAATTCAAATCGCTTCCTATTGGTTAGCGAATTACTATTCCCAGCTGAAGAGATTTCTGGTCACAGACACTGACTTCAGCTCTTTATCTAAGTCTTCTGGAACATTCTGCAGTTTAACTCTTAGCAGGTGTAAGTACAAAGGCCTCTTGAAACATCCCCACCCCACTTTAGGAGAAAGTGACCTTTCATTGTGACCTTTTTCTTTCACACAGGCTTTCAAGCTCACGGCCAAGTATGTCTCTCTCAGTCAAGTATGTCTAGGACTCTCACTCGCCTGCCCACTAGCTAAACTCTATGCTCTCAGAAGAACTTGAGACCAAGGTCCAATCTTGCCTGTTGTGGTGCAGACTCCCTGAGCATTGATGGAACCTGCTTCAGCAAAAGCTGCTATCAGTCTCTTGCAGTGTATAGTCTACAGAGGGTGGCCAGCACTGTGGGTTCACTCTGTACTCCCCAAAGCCCCCTTGTCTCTCTTATGTGTCTCTGTCTCTGTAGAACAGCTTCCTGGTAGACCTGCTTTGCCAAGACTGGACACTGGCTTAGTCTTCTGATCCCTGGTCCCTAGCTTAGGAAGTGTATTTACTTACTGACATCACCTGGTTAGGTATCTACTCCTGGGCCAGTCAACTGTGTCCAAGCTACCTGACAGATAGGAGAAGCACCTGTACCTGGGTGCTCACTAAACCTGGGTGACTTCAGAGCTCAACACTGAACAAATACAGCAGCTCAGTATTCTCTAGCTCCATCTCTTTGTGACCATGACAGAAGACAGCACAGTAGCCACTCTCTCTTCCCAGGAGTTCACATCTTGGCCACACTTCCTGTCACCCTGGACAGGAAGCCTTCCTCATGTGACTGTTACTCTGGAGGTGTGTGACTCTGAGTGCTTCTTCACGGCTCTGGGCTTGTCTTCATCATCTGTCAGGCAACTTAGCCTTCCAACATCAATCCCTGGAACAACTTCCATCCAGCGTGTGCAGCTATCTGCCTGTGGTATCAAGATGCTCATTACCGAGGGAGAGGTCTCAGTGACAAGGGGCCTAGGCCATAAGGGGAGGTAGGGGCCATTCATTTTCCTGTCTCTATGATTGATTGTCACAGCTGGACTGATTTTACTCAGCTCAGAAACTCATCCATAACCCCACGCCAGAAAGCAGACGATAACTCGGTTATTCACCTCTAGACATTATGAAGTGCTTCAAGGAAGTTATGGTGGGGACGATTATTCCTGTATTTAAGTTCCTGTTGAGTGGAAACAAAGTTCTAATTGCTTTAAAGTATGCCTTGGAGTCTCTCATTAGCAATTACAGCAGCAGCTGATAACTATTCATAAGAGAGAAACTATAGTTCGGATTAATCTCTTGATAGCCAAAAATAGAAAGAAAATCCCACTCTTTTATTTAGATGATACTAGAGGAATATTTAAGATTCAGGAAAATAACAGGGCTTATTTCAAACGTTATTTTGGGAGGAAAAGGCAATCTTAGCCCTGGAGAAGAAATCTGCAAGTAAAGACTTATTACATCAGTAAATTCCAAGATACAGAGACATGCAGATCTAACTGCTGCTAGGTTAGGAGACGTGTCCTCCCTGAGAAGTGGAGTCCCTGGAGCCCTTGAGTCATGTATGGTAATGTCTATATCATGGAGGAGGCAGTGTCCTTTCTCCTCCACGTCAAAATGACAAATGACCCTTCACATGACAATAGAATGGTACATGGGATGAAGGGACACATCACCCTTTCCAAGAAATCTGACAAAACTCAGACTGTAGACTGGGAGCCATGGAGCTTAGCTATTACACTGTAAAGTGTTAACTTCACCCAACGGCTATTTGTTTCCTAGGCAGAATCCACCGCACACTGAAATCTTGGCACAGGAAACAACATGTCCATAGGAAAGCATCCTGTTAGGAAGAGAGCATGCTCAATGTGGAATATGTCAAAACATGACTTGTTAGTTTTCAGGTAATTTACAGAAAGAGAGATACTGAACACATGCAAGAGTGAGCAGGTTTATTTTACAAGTTCAGAAGGAAATACGTTCCTTGCTGGGCTCTGCTCCGTTCCAACCACTCACATGCTGCTTGTAGTGGCTGAGCAACTACCTCCTGCCTGCCTGGGAATCCCTGCTCCACCTTTGAACGCTATGTGATTCTGGGATTTAATGCCACATGCCTTGGGGTCTTCGTCTGTTAAATGAAAACAATAATGCTTGTGTCTTATAGCACAGTTTCAAGGGTAATATTAGTTCAGAAGTGTGCTTCCAGTAATGGCTGGCACACAGCAAGGTTCAATAAACATTACCTATAATTACTGCAAACTGTTAATCACCTGAGTGCCCGAGTCTAAAAACAGAGGCATGTGAGAATGAATTCAACAGAGCTCATTTAGTCCTATGTCTGGTGCTCATGTCAATCAGTACTATGGATTATTGGACAGCTGCATGGCTCAAGTGTCCCCACCAAAACATGCTGAGATGTGATCCCCCTTGGGAGGTACTCAGATGCTGGACCTTTAAGAGGCAATTAGTGGCCATGAACAGGTTAATTGTGCATATACTGATTAACGGGTTAATAGACTGTCTCCAGAGCAGATTGTTACAGAAGCCAATTTGGGTTTTCTTCGGTAGTACAATATACCTTGTCAGCATGTAGCACTAGGCCCTCACCAATAAGGGAGCTGCCAACATCACGCTCTTGGACTTTCCAACCTCCAGAGTTTCGACCCAATTAATGCCTAGACTTTATCAATTACCCAGTCTTGGGTATTTTATTATAGCAACAGAAAATAGACTAAAATTATGTCTATCCAAAGAATGCTCTTATGTGACCTGAAGATTATGCCATACTCTTTTTCTCTGTTTGATCAAATGATCAAATAAAATTCATCTAGAGGTCATCCCAACGTTCATTATTCTGCTATTTCTCTGTCTCGAGCGCTCTGTCTCACGGTGACTTGTTTTACCCTGAGAAGGTTAAGTATACGCAAAAGTAGTTTGATTAAAGTCTGGGAAGATTAAGAATGAAGTTAAAAAGAATGAAGAGGCACTTGTGGGAAATAGTGACAGCACAAAAAAGTCATTTAAGTGATCTTATTAACCTTTGCCTCCTGAGTGCTTGGGAAATGTCTATCACCAGAAGTAACATCCCCAATCTATTTAACTCCCGTAAAGATGTTAGTGTGCCTCCCTCCTCGTTCTGCCTGACTGGATAGGATTCTTCAATGCCCTCCAGAACCAAAGCATATTTTGGGATACAGGAAGCAGGTTATTAAGGATCACAGTGAAGTGTGTCTGTGTGTGTGTATGAGTATATGTGTGTATGTGAATATGTGTGTATGTATGTGTGTTCAAGTGTGTGCATGAGTATGAGTATGAGTGTGTGTATGTATATGTGTATATGTGTGTAGGTATGTGTATGTATGTGAATGTGTGTATGTATGTGTGTGTAAATGTGTATGTATATGTGTATGTATGTGTGTATGTATGTGTGTATGAGTGTGTGAATGTGTGTGTATGTATATGTGTATATGTGTGTAGGTATGTGTATATATGTGAATATGTGTATGTGTGTATGAGTGTGAATGTGTGTGTATGTATATGTGTGTATGTGTGTAGGTATGTATATGTACGTGAATGTATGTATGTGTGTGTAAATGTGTAAATGTGTATGTATATGTGTGTATGTGTGTATGTATGTGTATGTATGTGAATGTGTGTATGTATGTGTGTATGAGTGTGTGAATGTGTATGTATATGTGTATGTATGTGTGTATGAGTGTGTGAATGTGTGTATGTATGTGTGTATGAGTGTAGGTATGTGTATGTATGTGGATGTGTGTATGTATGTGTGTGTATATGTGAGTGTGTCTATGTGTGTGAGTGTGTGTGAGTAGGTGAATGTGTGTATGTATGTGTGTGAGTGTATGTATGTGAGTATGTGTGAATGCATGTGTGAATGTGTGTGTGTGTGTGTGTGTGTGTGTGTGTGTATGGAGGCTAGAGATTAATGTTGGATATCTTTCCCCATCACTCTCCACCTAATTTTTTGAGACAGAGTCTTTGACTGACCTAGAATCTGTTAACTAAACTAGCTGATCAGTGTCATCCTCCTGTCTCATCTCCCCAGAGTTGGCATTACAGACATGTGCTGCCACACCCAGCCAGCTTATGTGCTTTAGAGGACTGAAGTCAGGTCTTGCTGAATGCCAAACTCATTACCAACTGAATGATCTCCCAGGCCCAAGCATGGAGGTAAAGTCAGGCCAGTGATTGAAAGTAGAAACAGGCTGCAGGGGGATAAAGAGAGGAGAGCAGCAGGTGGCTACTTAAAGTTGGGAGTGTATTCCTCCTCCATCTCACCACAGCTCAGACAACAGAGAGCACCAAGGACCAAGAAGGGGCTGACACCTGAGCCCTGTGAGATGTGTATGAGGAAAAGCGGAAAAGCGACACATGCTGCGCTAGAGTCCTAGAGTCTTTATTGCAGCTTTCAATCCTGTCCCCTGGTCAACTCCATGCCTGATGGGTTACCCTGGCACTTCATTGTTGGGGCCAGGCCAGGAGGCCTTGGAATGTTTCTCCTCCTTGTCTCCAGTCTTGACAATTATATCTCTGAGGTATCTGTGGAGGATATGTCCTAAGTCCCACAGTGGATGTCTGAAACCCACACACATAATGGTCCTGCTTCTTTCAGTTGCGAGCATCAACTACTCTTGCTTCTGGCACCACTGTTGTGTGAAACAATGGTTGCCGGAATGTGATGCCTCCGCAGTTGATCCTGTAACCCAGACGGTGTAAGTGACTGACAGCATACAGCACGGGATACCCTGGACAGAAGCATGACTCACGTTCCCGGTGGAACAGAGTGGGATCATGTGAAATCTCATCATGCTGTGCATATGGCTTACTGTTAAAAAAAACTTTCAGTTGTTTACTTCTGGAATTTCCTATTTAATATTTTTGAACCAAGGTTGACTGTGGGTGATCTTGGAAAACAAAGAAAGGATGATGGAACAGCAGTTATTGAGTCGACTCCTATGCGCCTCTTCCTTTGCTGTGGCCTCTGAAGGTTCAGCCTTCATCAGTTCTTAGTCCTGTCCTCACAGCTGCTGGGAGGTCTGTTCCCATAACAAACCTAGCCACCCTTTCTTTTTCCTTCTGACTCCACTTCCTGGCCTCCATCAGAGCCCTACAACAACAACAACAACAACAACAACAACAACAACAATAACAACTTCTTCTTCTTCTTCTTCTTCTTCTTCTTCTTCTTCTTCTTCTTCTTCTTCTTCCTCCTCCTCCTCCTCTTCCTTTTCCTCCTCTTCCTCTCTCTCTCTCTCTCTCTCTCTCTCTCTCTCCTACTCCCGCTTCCTCCTCCCTCTTCCTCTCTCTAGAGAACAGGGTTTCACAATGTTGCCCAAGACAGCCTTGGACTTCTGGGTCCAAGTGATCCTCATGTCTTGATCTCCTAAGAAGCTAGAATGGAAGCAATGTGCCAGTATGCAGGACGTAGGTGATAATGAGGACAAGATACACAAAAAGAAGGAAGAGGAAGAAGAGGAGGAGGAGGAAGAGGAAGAGGAGGAGGAGGAGGAAGAGGAGGAAGAGACAAGAGAAAAGGAGAAGGGAGGTGACAACTCCCAGCTCTGTACCTGAGCAACCAAGAGTGATAATGATACCATCCACTGGATGTTTTGAAGGGAGAAGGGCAGGAGATGAGATGATAGGTCCCATTTGGGGAGTGTTTAAGGGAGGATGATGAGGACCAGTCCCAATGAGTCCTGTTTGCCTGATGAGCCTCCGTGATTTCACACAAATGGAAAATTGCAAAAGCTCTCTTATTTGGGGGTCCTCATCTGTGAGAAGGGTCTAGGTCATCTCTTTTGTGTGGAATGATCAACAGACCTAGAATAGCTTGGAGCCAGAGTGGGCAGTGAAGGTCAGCCAGTGGTGAGTCAGCAGAATCTTGGATATTAAGCTCTTGCAGGTGAAAGGCATCTAGTACCTAAGTAGGTACATCTGGGTTAGAGTCATCTCAAATATGGAAGAGACAAACACAGAGATAGGAACTCAAGGGATGGTGGAAGTGGGTGAATTTACCAAGGCAGGTGTGCTCCATTAAGAGCTTACAGCCAAGAAACAAGCCCAAATCTTTAAACAAGGAGGCTCAGACAGTTTTTGTAACAGCTGATGATTATCTACAGACAAAACCAACCTAAAAATATATGTATATTTGAGATAGAGTCTCATGTAGCTCAGGCTAGCCTTGAACTCACAATCCTCCTGCCTCAGCCTCCTTAGTGTTGGGATGATAGATGCATGCCACTGTCTCAGGCCTATATTCATATTTGTAGCATATACAAAGTTAAACCTCAAATGTGAAAGGCAAAGTTTTGAATCATAAAATCTAGCCATTTCTATGAGTTTAGGGCAGGAAAATATTTCTCAAAATGTATCACAAAGATGACAAGCACAAAAGAATTGAATTTTCTTGATTCACAGCTATGACAAATAGCACCCAAACAATGTGGAGGGAGGAGGCACAGACAGAGGGACACTAGAATGACAGAGAATTGTTTAGAATAAAGCACAAATGGCTTACTGGGGAAAAAATGACAAGACTGGCCATCCTCAGACTAGAGACACAAATAGCCACAAGTCATATGTAAAGTGAAGGTATCCAGGAGCAAGGGCACCTCTGCTAAGGCCCATGACTGGGCTTTACCGCACTGACCGTATGAGTCAATGCAGTTGCCATGGAGAACAAGACAGAGTCTGGCAGGTGCATTCTTCCTCCACCACAGGCATCTGTGCTAGAGAAAAATCTAGCCTGAGCTGCACAGTGCACATGGCTATTGAATGCCTGCTGCTACACCAGAGAAACTGGAAACCAGCCAGGTCCACCCACAGAAGACATGACAAGGGTTGCAGTACAAAGTCCAGAAACAAGAAGATGGGTAGAAAGGGACAGTTGCTCGTGGTATGACTCATGGGTGAATGTTCAAATTTTAGTAAAGTGTGCAGCTGGGCAGAGGAATGGTGAAAGTCACTCCCCCACACACACACCCTCCTCCCACACACACAAAGGTTGCCTCTAGGCAATTATTGATCCTGCGGAGGTGGGGAGGGAACACTGAAGTGATAGGGTTTCATCAGGAAATGTCATAAGGTTTTACAGTAAACTACAGTCAGTTGGAATGCTTTGCCCCCAAAGTTCCTGTGTTTAAAACTCAACCTTGATGGGGCTAGAGAGGTAACTTAATGGGTAAGACTGCTTGCTGCTCTCGCAGAGGGCCTGGGCTGCATCCCCAGCACCCAGATGGCAGCTCACAACTATTGATAACTCCAGTTCCATGGGATCTTATACCCTCACATTTGACCTTCATGGTTTCCTGTACGCACATGGTGCCCATAAGCTCATGCAAACTCGCAGACATACACATAAAATACAAGGAATAAAATTAAAATTCAGCTTAAATGTACATGTCGAAGGCAGTTGGAGGTGGGTTCCTTGTTGGGGGGAGTTGATAAGGACTAGATGAAGCCATGTGGGTGGGGAGCCCTCCCCCATGACAGTATTAGTGGCTTTATATAAAAATGGAGACCCGAATTAGCATGCTTGCTCTTTTTTATCATGTGACAACCTCTGCCTTCCCAGAGATCAAATGCTGCACTTCTGGGCAATCCAGTGTTTAGAGCCCAATACACTTCTTCTATACTTTATAAATTACTATGTCTCAAGGATTTTGTTATAGCAACAGGAAGCATACTAACACAAGCATCTTGACTAAACAAAGCTTGAAGCTTTTTATTACATTATCCTGATCTTTTTGTGAGTGTCTTTGTTAAGCTTGTTAATCAGTTCTCAGGGACAGGGTGTATGTTATTCCGAATGTTCCTGCAGGTGCATGGACAAGGGCTGCTGAAGGCATCCTAGTCACTTGCACACCAAGGCTTCCTTGGTTCTCCCTGAGTTGGCCACAGTTCTTCAGGCACCATTGTGTCTCTGTCCTCTAGCAAGTGGATTACACTGTGGCAGAGGATGGACCAAATCAAGTATGGAAGCCAGAAGTCTAGACCTATCATCAGCTGTGAGATTATAGCTATGTCTCAGCACATTATGTCTCTCTCCTCTGTCTTCCCTAGGATGAAAATAACAAAGGCCATCCCGATAACCTCACTGACATTGAAAAACAATACGATGTATTAAAAGGGCTATGCACACAAGCTCACAAAGATGCCACTGAGAGAACACACACACACAAATCTTTCTCACACACACACACACACCACAAATTTCTCTCTCTCTTTCTCTCTCTCTCTCTCTCTCTCTCTCTCTCTCTCTCTCTCTCTCACACACACACACACACACACACACACACACACACACACACACACACACACATCACACTATCCGGTCTTATCTTGCCCCTAAGTAGTTTCTGCCATGGTACATTCCAGTCTCATGCCACAGGCTTTTTTTCTCCTGTGGTCCCTCTCAATCTGACCACCTCCCTTGTGGCCTTGATATAACAAACCACACACAATAATTTTATTCAGCTCTTCCGTGATTACATTATTCCTCCTCGGAAGTTCCTGTAACCAGTTGCTTACTGATTGCGAATCATATCAATGCCCCAAAGAAACCTGTTAATTCCTCTCTCTCTCTCTCTCTCTCTCTCTCTCTCTCTCTCTCTCTCTCTCTCTCTGTCTGTCTCCCTCTCTCCTCCTCCCCCTCTCTCCCCCTCTCCTCTCTCCTCTCTCCCCTCCCCCATCTCCCCTCTCCCGTCTCCTCCCCTCTCCCCTCTAGCAGCTGTTCTTGTTAGAGACTTCAGCAGCAGAAGCCCAGATGTTTTTCAGGTCTTCCCACTTTCTCACTCGCTGCCAACTCTTTACATATAACTGTCCCTCCATCCCCCAGTCATGCCTAAATTTTAGATTACAGTATCCTGTTCAGGAGGTGCATATGCCCCACTGCACATGCTTTGGAGATCAGAAGACAACTTGTGGGAGTCTGTTCTCCTCTTCTGCCACATGGGTCCTGAGGATTGAACCCAGGGCATAGGCTTGGCAGCAAGTGTCTTCACCTGCTGAGCCAACTCAGCACCTTCACGTGCAAAATTCTTCTCACCAAGCAAAATAACATATATCTTTTTTGAGACAGAGAGAGAGACTGAAAAATACCCATAATCCAATGCTTTCAGTTGTTATGGCAAATGCAACCCACCATACAGCAAGGCGCTGTTGCACTTGTCTTTTTTCCTGTGGCATCCAGAGGCTGTATCTTTAATCACTGTATACCCAGTGCCTGACCCAGGGACAAAGAGGGGCTCCAACCATTCTGCTGAATGAAGGCATTAATACTTCATACTGAAAGTATTCTCACTGACTTCAGAAACAGTCTCATAGTGCTTCCTGCCCCATGCCCCTTGGTGTAAGCCACAACTCTCAGCCCAACGGCTTCTGCTGTCACTGAGCTACAGGACATACAAAGGATGGACAGGGCAGAAACTCAACAAGTGACTAGCATCTTCCATGGATAGTCTTGGTGACAGATCCCGGGAAGACAGGGTCAGAATGAAACTGAGTCACTGGACAATGTCTGTGGTGTATGGGGGAAGCATCCGCCACACATCTAGTGTCAGGAGTCATTTGTTGAGGGATGCATAACAGCAAGGAACACGGGTTTATTTTTCCTACCCTCAACAGAGAAGAAACTTGGAAAGCAAAGAGATGAGGGCCCAGGGGTTAGGCTGACCTAGTGTGATTTGGAGGTAGTAGTTTGGTGTGGGGAAAGAACCAGGTCACGTGGTAACCTGGTTCATAGCGGGAGGACATGCTATGTCCTGGGGCAGTAGAAGCTGGTATAGGAGTGTGTGTTAAGAGCAGGGAGTGCCAGGGCTCTATATGGCTCATTTTCTAGAATGTTGTGTGCATCTTCTATAGAAAGAAAAGGAGACTTAAGGGTAGCTTTCTACATGGAGGAAGGGGAGGGGCAAATACAATATCACATCAACACGCTCATCCTAAGCAGTGAGTAGCCCTCTGCCCCGCCTCTTCTGTCTAGCTTCTTAGGTCCCACTTGTGAGAACAGTGTGCATGTCTATCTATCTATCTATCTATCTATCTATCTATCTATCTATCTATCTATCTATCTATCTATCTATCTCTTTCTCTGTGTGTGTGCGTGTGCGTGTGTTCCTGATGTACATGGGGCAAGCTACATAAGTTCCAGCTACCTGGGACTAGAACCACAGAAAGACAGTCTGAATAGGCTGCTGCCCTCATAGCCTATTCCCTGAGGGCTCAGCCCATCAATTTTGCTAATAGGATGAATTACTGTACATATTCCATAAACATACACTATATATGTGCCATAAAAAGATTTTTACCTCAGCATCTGAACTGTCTGGACTGGGTCTAAACTCAGAAGGTACAGAACTCTTCAGTGAACTGTCAGATCAATTCAACTATTTCAGAGGGCAGCTAATACAACCGGTGGCACAAACATTTGTCAGTGTGTATGCCAGACAAAACACGGTATCCTCACCATGAAAGAGAACGGAAATACCAGTAACATCATAGAGCAGGAAGCAGCCAGTGAAATAGATGCCACTCAGGAGCACAGTGTACTCTCCTCCAAAAGGAGGGGGAGCTTTCTGGAGCTAAGTGATTTTTAATGACCAGAAAAGCCCAGGGTTTCTATATGTTCCTTTACACTGGGTTTGGGGTTGCTAATACGCACTGGGCAGCAAGAATGTGGAACCTTTTCATCTCTGACTGGGTACCATCCACCAGAGGGATGCATCAGTATCCCCTTTAGAAACTCAGGGGGGAGATTCCTTAAGCCATGTAAAGGTGCTACATCTGCACAGCAGCTTTGTGTAGATTCCCCCTTCTGAGAATGGAATGGTCCATACCAGAAAAGGTGTGAGTGTGAGTGATGTGTGTGCAAACAAGTGTAGTGTGAAAACTTTATGTGTGTAGGTGTGTATGTGTGTGTGCACGTGGTCGCACTTGAGGGTTGTATGTGGTGTGTGTATGTGTACATTGTTGTGTGTGTATTTGATAAACTGGGGTGTGTGGAGTCTGGTGTTTCATACTGCCAGTCAGTGCTCAAGATGATCATTTATTTATTCACAAATTATTTGTATTTCCTTGGCATAAGTAAGAACGTGACAAGAGTGGATGATGGGTTGGTTTTTCTTGTAACCTCCTGGTACCACTCAGGAAACAGGGAGGGCACTGTCATAGGTATTACACATTTAGCCAACCCTCTCACTAAGTCATTACCAGTTCATTCTAACACTACCAAAATCAAAGCTCTTTGACTGTCAAGCCAATTATATGGGATTTTACCAGCATCAACTGAGTTCATTAGCTACAAGGATAGATAATCTATAATTTAATATGGAGACTTAGATATGGATTGTTACTAATCAAGTAAGTAAGACCTCAAATGAGACTATACAAAAGATCAATGAGCCCACTGTAATTGCTCACCTAAACAGAGAGATCAAGGAAACCAATCAAGCCTCCTCCTCTGCGAGGTATAGGGATCGTTCTTCAAAGGTTAAACAGGGCTCCCATATTACAATACTCCCTGAGAATCCACAGCTTCCTAGGAGGAAGTCATACATCACAGCACACCTTAAATTTTCAAAAGCAACACCAAGTTAAAAATGACCATGCCAGTAATTCCGAGAAAACAACACAGTGAGATTCATGTGTCTCTCCGAGGAAGAAGTATCTGTAATTGTGAAAAGAAAGTAAAAAAAAAAAAAAAATTCTTAAGTAAAGCCTATTTAAAGAGCATAAACTTGTGTTAGCATCCAGGGGTCAGGAATCTGCTTCAGTGCTTTGAAGTTATCCATGGTGCTTGGAAGAAAGATCTAAGGAAGACTCAAAATGGTACAAGTTCCGCTAGGGAAGAGCCAAACCAAGGAAGAAGAAGGCAGCTGTTGTCAAAGGGCCAAGCCGGAGGTACACAGGCCTCAAGAGTAACATGGAAACAAAGGCTGTATGGCAGGGACAGCCAGGGAGGGCAACTTCAGAAAAGTAGAGTGAACCAGGGTGGAAAATACAGTTTTAAATGAGAGAAAAATGGAAATTGTGAAATATGGATAAAAATGCTCCACAGAACGTGCCCAGTAAATTGAACCAGGGGGAAAAAAATCAAATACATACTTCAAGAAAATGTGTGTGGGGTGGGAGAGATGGTTCGTCAGCTCAGAGCATGAGAGTGCATTCTGCACTGGCAGAGAACCCAAGTCGGGCTCCCAGCCCCACATCTGATGGCTGACAATTGCCTGTAGAGCTCTAGCCACAGAGGATCTGACTCCTTCTTTTGGATTCCACAGGTACCTGCACTCATAGGCACATGTCTACACACTGAAACGTATTTTAAAATAATAATAGAAAAAAATCCTTAGGATTTATTTATCTGAAATATGCAAAATGCAAATACCCATGCCTAAGGAACACAGGGTATCAAGACATGCCTAAACGAATAGCATTTTATAAAAGGCTATTGAAATTACACCCCAAAACTGTCATGTCAGCTCTAGTGGCAAAGACGGGCAATGAGTAAGACCATGCAGGTAACTGACTGGACAGATGGAAGCAAGGTGGGCTTGGTTATGCTGCAGTAACAAATATCCCCAGCAAAACAACACAACCTTACTTTTCATTCTTATCATACACGCAGTCTGGGTAAGGGGCAGGAGGCTTTGTTTCCTGTCGTGATCCTGCTGATGGGACAGTGGCCATTTATAATTTCACTTTCAGTTTCTGTGGTAGAGGGAAAGAGCTCTGAAGATTCACCCCACAGTCAAGGTTTCAGAAGTGATGTACATAAATTTGCTCACATGCCCTCATCAGCAATGGGGAGCTGAGAAGCACAGCTTTCCACTGTGTGGGAAAAGCTAGAAAAAATCTTAATTATTTAAATTATTTTAAAATTAATTAAAATGAGTTAATTTTATTTTATATAAAATGATGCCTCTGAGCATATGTATTGCACCGTGTGCCTCCAGGAGCCAGCAGAGATCCGTAGACAGGCTTGAATCCCCAGGAAGTGGAGTTACAGCTAGATGTGAGATGTGAGCCACCATGTGGGTGGGGACTGGGAACTGACTCCAGACCGGCTATGAGAGCAGCAAGTACAGGTCAGCACTCAGCCATCTCTCCAGCCCCAAACGAAGAGTTTTAATACCATTTATGGTCATAAAAACCCTAAGGGGTACAAAGGTGCTAGAACTCTCCCTTTGTAAATATTCAGTGGTGACAGACAGTGACATGTCCTAAGGTAGAACTGCTGGGGAAACAGTTCTTGAAAATATTAGATTGACAGAGAGAGAATCTTCTGGAACAGGACTCCATATGCTCCATAGGCTAGAGAAAGTTGGCAAAAGCACTGTCTTACAGTTATGGCAGAACACTGGGTACTGCAAAATCCCAGCTAAAGTTGAGCCCATTGACACTTCAGGTCACAGGGCAACCAACCAAATTCTAAGAGAGAGAGATGGAGCCTCTGAGAAGAAATAGGAGAACTTGCCTGGACAAAAGATAGTCAGGCACTAGCTGACTGTGGAAAATATGGACAATAAGTAAGACCATACAGGTAAGTGACCAGATAGATGGAAGGAAGGACCAGCCTAGTGGAAACACTAGGAATAGGGAATAGCCAGGAGTAGTGGCTCAAACATGTCATCCTAGCAGTCAAAAGGCCAAGGCAGAAAGATCACCCAAAGTTCAAGGCCAGCCTAGGCTACATGGTGAGACCCTGTCTTGAAGAAAAGAAAAATAACAGTCACAGAAATGAATAATGCCTTAATACATAGTATCATCAATATGGCCAAAGCAAA
This sequence comes from Rhabdomys pumilio, assembly GCA_030674055.1. Classification (NCBI taxonomy): domain Eukaryota; kingdom Metazoa; phylum Chordata; class Mammalia; order Rodentia; family Muridae; genus Rhabdomys; species Rhabdomys pumilio. The sequence goes on from JANHMN010000003.1 coordinate 59,608,038, forward strand.
GGGACCAGAGGATGGTTTAAGGGATGCAGGTTGGCTCACCACTCAGAAGTCCATTTTGTCACCATGTTATCAAACTGTAAAAGATAAGAGTATAAGATCAAAGAGGGAAAGAGGAGTGCATGCTAAACATTTAGTAGTCTGTGATGCTGCTGCCCTGCACTGTGGTCGCTTACTGGTTTCTGCCTGAGAGCTACAGGATTAAGTAGAGCCGTAGGATTAAAATGTTAACATTTTACTGAGCTCTGCTTGTATTCCTGCCTGTTTCAGTTGAATCCCTTTCTTCTTATCTCAAGAAAGCAAAGGTTTGCAGAGCATGTTTGCAAAGATATCCTAAGACACGATTGACACAGTTGTCCTGTTAAACTGCAAGAGCCCATTTACTAAAGAATGACCTAGGGGCTGTCTGCAATAGTTTCATCTCTAAGTATGCTTAAACTGCAAAAGAAATTTCCCTTCAATGGTTCAAGACACGTAGACCACCCTAGGATGCTCATATAGAAAGAAACCAGAGATGTCAGATGGTCACACAGAGAATTCATCACTGTTTCTCACACTATAGACGCTGAAAAACAAATAAACAAGCAAGCTTCAGGATGGGGCTGGACTCTAGAACTTGAGCTCTGTCCACTGACTGCTGGGATGCATCAATAAAGCTGAGTGGTGTTTGGTTTTCTGAGAGCCCAGTTTCTGTAAGTAGGTGATCTACATTGATGCTGTAAGCGACCGACAAAATACAACATCTACTCATGGACAGGAGTGGGCTTTACTATCTAATGATGGGAATCACTGAGCAGTTTGAAGCCAACAGTATGTGTAAGATCAGGAGCAGGGAAAAAAATGTGTGCCCTAAACACCTCCATTAGGCCATGTTCCGGAGTTTCCCATTACAGGAAAAAAAAAAGCAAGGAAAGGGAATGGGCCATCAGATCTGGAGTATGTGACAGCTCATATTAGGTGTTGACTAGACTGGATTAAGGATACCAAGATAACCAGTAAGGCACTCTTTCCAGGTGTGCCTATGAAGGGGAGTTCCATACAAACCACTGACCCAGTAGAAAGGTCTGCCCTCAAATGTAGTTGTGTATCATTTAATCAGCTGGAGTCTCAGACAAGACAAAATGTGAAGGTGGTAAAGTCCTTCTTTCTCAGCCTTCTCCTGTCTGGGACAACAGAGAACTCCAAGCACTCTTAACTCTTGGACCTCCACCAGTGGCTTCCCAAGGTCTTCTGGCCTCTGGCCTCTGGCCTTGGGCTGAGAGTTACAATCTGTTTCCTTAATTCTGAAGCTTTTAGCATCAGACCAAACTTCACTGCCCAAATCCTAGGTTCTCCAGCTTGTGGACAGCCTGTTGTGAGACTTCTCAGCCTCACTGTCAAGTGAGTGAATTAAGTCCCCTGTCCTGAATCTATATCTCCAAGTGCCCTGCTGGGTCTGTTCTCGGGGAAGCCTGGGTAATCAGAACAGGAGATGTATAATGGCCTCTGTATTACTACAGGGTCAGCTACCAAAGAGTCCCTGCTCCTGGTAACCGAGTTTAGTAAGATCATATGCTAAAAGTTCAATAACAAGCATCAAATCTGGACACAATGATGAGAGATGATTCCAAAGTATTATGAAAACAGCACCAAATGGAAAAGAAGGACAAATAACTCGGAACATGTGAAGATCTATAAACTGAAAATTACATGCTGATAAAGATAATAAACACTGTTGAAATAAAAGAAGACCTAAACAGACACTTTCAAAGCTACGTGTGGGTTCCACATGATCTCAATCAAAATCCCAGCAGGACCACCATAGGAACTGACAAGCTTATTCTAAAGTGTATGTGGCAATGCTAACAACCTTGCATAATGGAAACAAGTTCAGAAAATAACAAGACTGGAGGAGAGCAATGAACCACAGACACTCACTCTCAGGCAAGAGCAAGTTTTTATCCCAGTACCACCACTCCCTATAGAGAGAGGCCTTCACTGGGGGACAGGGGTAAGGTTATACTTCTCCTAATTCCAAGTCACTGCTATGGCTAAGATCATCACCCTCCCACCTCAATCACCCCTGTCTCCCTTGAGCCTCCTGCCATCAGCCCTGACAGCCTCTTCCTTGAGAGTATGTGTTTTTTTAAATATCAATATGAGGTTTGAGCCTTTCATTTGCCTTCAAATCTGACCAGTGCCCTGGGTTTCTGCATCCTGTGAGGAAGAGCTACTGACAAGGTCCAGATGGTCAGCTAGGATGGCCAGTCTTGACTTGAATTCCTCAGCTTCCCATTGGCTAATTCATAAAAATATTCCCCATTCTCTTCTCTCATCCAGGTAATAGAACAGAACACGATGATGAGACTGCACAGTCTAGGCCACCGGGGCTTGAGCCTGCATCTTAAAGAAAACATCACTTTCCCAGACTACCATTACCTTTCAATTCATATCTTCTTAAAGGGCTCACAAACCTGGGTTCTGGGTCTCACTGAATAAATACTTCAAGAAGAAGTCAGGGGCTCTGAGGAGCAGACCAAATACTCTATATAACCCATTATATAAAAGTAAAATAAAATAAGTAGCAGAATGGTTTGGCTAAATGATTGCCAAAGGCCCACTGTTAAAATCTGGGTCCTTGGGAATGGAGAGATGGCTTAGCAGTCAAGAGCACTTGCTATTCCTACAGAGGACCAGGATTTGATTCTCAGCACCCACACAGCAGTTCATAACTATCTGGAATTCCCATTTCAGCTTGTTCTGGCTTCTGTGGTCACCAGGCACATACTGACAAATAGTTGTACATATAAAAATAATAAATACATATTTAAAATGTGGGGATTTAAGAGGAAAGACTATAGAAGTTCTCAGGTCACTGGGAGTCAGGCCCTTTCCTCCTTTGCTTCCACTCCCCTGCCTGGGGTGAGATGAATAGTTTTGTCCCACCCCACGCTCTTGTTGTGGTATGCAGGTACACCATGGTCCAGAGAAGAAAGTAACACTTGATCACACATTTGAAATACTAAAACTGTACAACAAACTAAACCTTTCCTCTTCTAAGTAGATTACTTAGATATTATTTAAATGGTGTCAGAAAGTTGACTGACACTCACTAGTGGTCCCCAGAGCCTTAGATTCCCTGGGAGCTTGCAGCCCTCCCAGGGAGTGGTGGTCACATTGTCACTATAACTACCTATAGTCTGATTATGGAAAGAAGGCATAACTGGGCTTAAGCAGTAACTTTGAAGTTATCAGAATGAGATCTTAGAGTGAGCAATGTCTGCCTGCTCCCTTTTGCAGTGGGTTGTGAACAGCCATGCAGGCCCTGTGCACTGCTCCTGAGCAGACCACAGCATGTAGGATGCTACAGACAATGAAGTTATGTCATGTGGAACCAAAAGAGATAGTTGGTACCAGAAAAGCATCCTAATGGACCTGCAACTCTGGTCTCCTCCGTTCTCACTGGGGATGTCACTTTGGTGGGTACCAGGATCATGAACGTGGCCCATTTCTCCATGTGGATGAGACAGGTATTGGGGAAACTGCCTACAGACAGGTACACCCCAAGTGGCCACCTTTTTTCTTCTTCCCCTGTTGGAGGTGGCTGTCCTATGGAGCCTATGGTCCTTGTAAACCCTGTTTTCTGCTGTGGACAATAGCTCCCCACATACTGTAAACACAACTTCACCACCAACCAAGAGGTTCTTTAATGGTAGTAGCACAGCTTTTCAAAACAATTCAGCCACTTTGGTTCAGCAACAAGAAAAGACCTGCCTCGACTGTTCATATGTATTTTTAAGCATCCAGCTTGGATTTTCAGTAAAACAACCCTTGTAAGAAGACAGATGAGAGAAGGATAGTATAGATACCTATCCATGTGCTCTCTCCACATTTATTTTGAGACAGGGTCTCACTGTGTATCCATGACTGACCTAGAAATCGGTAAGTAAAACAGGTTGGCCTTGAACTCAGAGATCCAACTGGCCCTGCCTCCTGAGTGCTAGGATTAAAGGTGCACCATCATGCCCAGGTTCTATGCCCCTTTATAAAATATCAAATGCTCTATATGAGAGTAGATTACCATGGGAAACTGTAAGATGTCTTCCTTTAAATATCTTTTCATTACTTTATTTATTTATTTATTTATTTAATGTGGGTGTGCATGAGCATGTGTGTGAGGAGGACAGAAGACGATTTTCTGGAGTCAGTTATCTCCTTCCTCCACATGGACCCTGGGAGTCTAACTCACGTCATTAACTTGGTGGCAAGGACCTTTACCCACTGAGCCATCTCACCTGCCCGAAATATATTTTTTAAAAGTAAAATGAGTAACCATGTGGTCCATGTCGGAGTTACAGTGGGGACTGTGAGGAAAAGAGAAGAAATCATGACAACCACATCTCTAAAGAGCTGGCATTCTTATCAGAAGGAGGAAAATCGCACAGATGGAAACAGGGACCAGAAAGCAGAGCTTCCAAATAGTCTACAGCCCTTTAAGATGCTCTTTCCGGAAGGCTGGTCCCTCAGCATCCAAGCACTCAGATGAATCATGAGCAGAAAGGAATCTATATGCTAATAAATCTTCCTTAATGTCTTCAGGAGAGGGAAGAAATGCATGCACAGGCAGTGTCAAGCCTCACCTTCAAGGTCAGCCGCACAGCGTTACAGTTCTCCTGTAGCGGGTTCAGCTTCAGTGTCTCCCCGAGGTTGCTGCATCCAGATGAGTGGTGTTGCAGCTCACAGCACACACACACCTCCACGCTGTCGAACTTGATCTAAAGAGGGACACAGACAAGCCTCACCATTAGCACGGCATTTGGCCTCTGAGGTATGACATAGTAAGGACATGTGAAATGGCTCCCTTGGAAACATATGATTACAGCTAAAACAATTTCCATTGACCAATGCCATGAATGCCACCATGAATTAGTTCAACTTCTTGTTAATAAGCAACGATTAGAAAAGGAAAAAGAAGAGCTAGAGAGCTGGCCCAGTGGGTAAAGGGCCTGCCACATGCACACCAGCATCTGAGTTTGAATCCCCAGAGACCATGGGAAGCTAGGCAAGGTAGCATGTGTCTGTAACATATATGTCTATGTCCTTGTCTATGTCTATAATGTCTATGACTATGATGTCTATGACTATGAGTTAAAATAGCTTGGAAAACTAAGGGCCATGGAAGGAGACAAATGCATTCTAAGAACCTGGAAAAGCAATGGCAAAGCAAGAAAAAAAAAAAGATTTTTCAGCTACAGGGAAAAGAACAGATTTACCAGTGCCTGAGAGGAACGGGGATGAAAGAAGGAAGGAAGGAAGGAAGGAAGGAAGGAAGGAAGGAAGGAAGGAAGGAAGGAAGGAAGGAAGGAGAAAATGTTAGTATTCTGTCTAAACTCCACCTCCACAGTTACTTGGCAACAGCCAGGTATGCTCCTCCCCACAGTTACCTAGCAACAGCCAGGTAGGCCTGGTTCACTATAAAAGGGGCTGCTTGGCCCCTCCTCCCTCTCTTAATCTCCTACCCTCTTACACTCTTGCCTCTAGCCTCTCTGTCCCCTCGCCCCTTCCCCTTCCTTCCCCCTCTCTCCATGTGGTCATGGCCTGCCTCTGCTCCTCTGCTTCTCTCTCTCTCTCTCTCTCTCTCTCTCTCTCTCTCTCTCTCTCTCT
>JANHMN010000003.1:59613687-59633293 GCA_030674055.1 Rhabdomys pumilio
TCTCTCTCTCTCTCTCTCTCTCTCTCTCTCTCTCTCTCTCTCTCTCTGCCTCTACTACCCTCCTGGCTCCCCTCCCCATGCCCTCAATAAACTCTATTCTATACTATACTGGTGTGTGTGACTGGTCCCTCATGGGAAGAGATGCCTCTACATGGGCCCATTGAGACATCCCCTTCCCCATACCTCACCACACTCCCATAGAACATACTCTCTTTATCTCTTCATCTTTTTATAAACACTTCATTGGTGCCGTTACTCGGAAAAGAACGAAAGAAAGAAAGAAAGAGAGAAAGAAAGAAAGAAAGAAAGAAAGAAAGAAAGAAAGGAGGAAGGAAGAGACAAAGAAACAAAGAGACAAAGAAAACCTGAATATAAAATGCCTAACCAGAAAACCTTCACTTAAATCTGTGGGATTTTATTCAAAGCTGATGTAATATGAAACAAATTCTTTTCCATAGACTAGCAGGCACCCCACTTCCAATAAATCCTGATGAATGTTTCACACCAGGGGATTCATTGCCTGTGTTTTTTCCCAGACAAGTATTAGCCAAAAGTAACTGTAAGAAATGATTTTCCATTGTATGATACTGCAAAGGATGGTGCCACAGACTTGTACAGATCATGACTGCCATTCCTTATCACTGGGTGTGGGGTCAGGCCACATCCACAGAGCTAAGGGGTGTTCTAGGACTCATCCCAGACCAGCCTTCCCCACAAGACATGTCCCCCCACAGGTAAGGAGCTCATGTCCCCAGATGTCATGTTATCTTTCCATTTGACCCACTTGAGCTGTGTCCCAAGGCAACGTCTACACCAAGCTCCTTCCCTGCATTCCTATGACCCATTCATCATGCATCTTACCTGGGCTTCTGTCTATCAGAAGGACTTTCTCCTTTTAGCTTTTGCTAGTGTGTGTTTCCAGCTTCTCTACACCGACCCACACGAGAACAGCTTCAGATCCCAGGGCCCCCACGGGATGAGGGATGGAGGGCTTTGTGACCGGCTCTCACTGGCCAAGGTGGGCAGAAAGGATAGGATGGAAGCTCCGAGTCTCAACCTTCCTGGGCTTTGTGATTTTGTTACCCACCCTCCTTTATAGATCCAATGACCTTCAGAAAGAGATAAGACCAAGCCCAGGGGAACTGAAGGGCCCCAGTCCAATCCTCAGCAGGAGATTCATGGAGTCTAGCTATATATCTTGTTTGGCCATTGGTATATGTATACATGACATTATTATGAAAAGCCTGATGGCTTTCAAATTCTCCAAATGAAACTTCTACTAACAAGGGCATAAACATTCAAGCTTGTCTGCATCTTCAGTGCTCCCTAGGTGATGCTAGACTCTCACACTCTTGTCTGTGGGGTGTATGCATGATAAAACAGCATCACAATCTAGGACCCAACGCTGTTTTCATTCTTCCCCATGTTCTTTATCATTCATCCCATGAAAGCACATGTAAACACACACACACACACACACACACACACACACACACACACACATGTTCAAGCACACAGACCTTCTCTCCACCGCCCAGGAAGCTCACCACTTCCCTCTCTGCTTTGGCAATCACTCATGTGCCTCCATCTGTATATTTTTACCATTGGCATTCTGATTAATTTCACGTGTTTTCCTAGTTTTATGCACGTTAAGAGTGCTACTATATTTAGATGCAGCTGAGTGACGCTTGTTGGTATCATATTCTACAGCACGAATACACTATTTTTTTTTAATGCCTAATCTACTGATGGACATTTCAGTTGTTGCCAATGCTTGGTAGTTAAGAGTACTCCGCATTTGTGACCCAGGACACACACATGTTACTTCATTTGAGTATAATACACCTATTGAATGGAGCTACTGGGCCTTGGGAATCTCTGTAGAAGATAATGCAGGAAAATGTACACAGCACCAGAACAGCTGGCATCCTTAAATTTCACATCCTGGCTTTTTAATTTTGTCAGGAAAAGTAACGAAGGAAGAACCTCACCAAAATGAGAGACTAGGCCAGGAAAGGGAGAAAGAGGAGGTGGAAGCAGAAGAGGAGGAGGGGAGGAGGAGGGAGGGGGAGGAGGAATAAGAATGATGCATACAGACAAGAGACAAAAGAAATTCTAAAGCCATGAGAAAAGAACAAACAGACCACCTCTGTGACCAAGCAGGACTCAGAGGCTCTGGGAATTATTCTGAAGATGGAAAACAAAGCTTGCCAAAGCCACTGGAGCAGGCTCACATTGACAGACCTTCAGTCCTTTTAGAGCAACTGAGGAGAAATAGAAGCAGGAACATAGGACACTAAACACAGAAAAATAAAAACAATTATAACTTCAGAATCCAAGAGCCAGTACCCACAAGTGCATGGGCCGGTTAAATGTGTGGCTTGCAAATTCTATCGTGTCTGTGTTACACAGTTTCTCTTCGTCATCTACGACAATGATTTGTACGGCAAAAGTTTCCAATTTGGGTGCTGTCTAAATTTTTTACTCTTGCATTCCAATCATTAACAAAAGAGCTTTCTGCTGAGTCTTAGATTCTGATGATTTTTCTCTAAAATTTTCTCTAAAAATTTTTTATCAAAAATTTTTTTTTTTTTTTTTTTTTGCTTTTTGATTCACCAGAATTTTTCAGTTAATTTTTGTGTAAGATACAAGACTTTGATTGAGACGCATTTTGCCTAGAGGTATCTAACTGATCTAATGCCTGTGGCAAGGTCTTACTTTCTGCATTGCTTTGTCAAAACTTAGCACGCTGTATCTGTGTGAATCGATTTCTGGCTTCTCTGTTTTATCCAACTGGTCTGTCTGTCTGTCTGTCTGTCTGTCTCCACTGCATACAGTCTTGATTTCTATAGCAATAATGCAGAAATTGGAATAGATAGATTTTCCCCATTTTATTCTCTTCAAAATTTCTTCTTCCCATATGTGCTTTAGAATATGATTGTCAATGCTATAAGAAATTTTGCTGGGATTTTGATAGGAGTAAAATCAACCTGCACATCAATTTGGGAAGAAGAGATACTGTTTTTAGGTTCAAATACAAGAATAGAGCACATATCTCCACTTTTTTAGTGGACAAGTCTGATATATGCTTTGTTAGATTTATATGTATTTTGAGTGACTGTAAGTGATATTTCAGTGCCTCCTGTAGTGGAAACTTCTGGTTTCTTTAGAAAGTCAATTATGTCAAATGACATTTTTCTCAGGCACATGGGTGAAAGGATGTTTTGCTAAAGCAAACACATGAAAGGACATATGATGTTCAGAAGGAATATAAATATGCCCCCACAGACAGTGAGAGCTCGAACATTGGTTTGTTTTGCTCCGCCTCACTGTTCTTCGCTAACGACATACATGTATTTGTCCTCCTTACATTGCATTGCTGAGCTTCACTTGTAGCTTGTGGTCATAGAGAGAAACTTACCACAGAACTTCTCCTGAGGCTCCTGCCGCTTCTTGCTGTGATTCTGAGGCCTCCGGCTGGTTGGTGAGCCTTGTGGTTTCTGCTGGATTGAACTGCCCTTCCTGGTTCGTGTGTGGTGTCTGCCAAGTGGACTGGACTGCGGCTGCTGGTTATGTGTGGTGTCTGTCACGATGACTGAACGGCAGCTGCTGCTTTATATTTGGTGTTTGCTACTGGACTGAATTGCTGATATCCTGACAGCAAATATTGGACTCACTCCCCAAAGAACTATTTCTAAATAGGTCTACTTCCCCTGTGTCCTAATAACTTTTCTTTTCTACTACCTCTGGTGGGTGATGGACTAGAGGGGAGGTTAAATGCTTATTAAAATAGGTTGAGAAAAATTTTTGCCTACACTCTCCTTTCTCCTTTCTAAGGTACACTAATCGATCAAAGTGTGTGTTTCTATGAGTCCTATAACCTTTCCAAACCCATTGATTAGCTATTTGTTGGTGTTAGCTATCTGTATTGTTTGCTGTCTTTTAAAATTTTTCATTGTAATTTTATACATCCATACCAATGTCATATAAATCAAATTGATTTAATGTTTTCCTTTGTGTTTGTATGTCTTTTATTTTATTTTCTTGTCTGACTACATTGGCTTGAATTTCTACCACTGTGTCTATGTTGGATAAGACTTGTGAGAATAAGCATGCTTGCTTCTGTTCTTGACTTTAGGAGAAAAGTATTCAATCTTTCATATCAATTGTGTTGATTATTGGATTTTGCAGTCACTTTTCTAGCTTGAGGGCATTACTTAGGCCTATTTTCCTTTTTTTTTTTTTTTTCAATTTCATTAATATTTCCTCTTTACTTGGCTTCAAAACAGGGAGAAGGAACAAAGATGGGGGTTGTGGGAGGAACTCTCAAAATAACCAGCCAGGGAAACAGCAGAAGGGAGGTGGGAACCTACCAGCAAATTCTTTTTTTTTTTTTTTGTCATTTTTTTTTATTATCGAATCATAATTTTTACTTTTTAACACAGGGGTTATAAACACAAAAATGCAGAATGTGGGGAAGGGGATGACACAGGAGCATAGGTGTTCAGGTAGAGTACAGGTATCTTTCAGAACAGGCTATCAGCTGGGTAAAGGTTCAGGGGACAGGTCACTATGACTCTGCCTATGATTCACTTGTTCTTATCTAAGTTGGTACTATCCACCAAGGCTGCCTATTTACAAGGTCTATGACTACTCTAGGCCTATTTTCCTAAGCTACTTTTTTGATTTTTCTATTTTCATTTAAACATATGAGCTCACAGAAGAATTAGGTGAAGGATTGAAGAAGGCACTGAAGGGGATTGCAACCCCATAGGAAGACCAATAGTGTCAACTAATCTGGACCCCTGGGAGCTCCCAGAGACTAAGCCACCAACCAAAGAGCTTACAAGGGTTGGTCTAAGTTGCCACCACACCTACCCCTGCATATAAGTAGCACAGGACTGAGTCATTTGACCTCAGTGGGAGAGGATGTTCCTAATTCTGTAGAAACCTGATGACCCAGGGGAGGGTGATACCCAGGGGTAGGGGGAGCACCATCTCAGAAGCCAAGAGGAGGGAAAATGGGCTGAATAATTCTAGGAGGGGGCACTTGGAAGGGAGGCAACATTTGGGATGTAAACAAATAAAATAATTAATTAAAAAAGAAATGTTAAAAAACAAAACAAAAAATGTGATTCACTTTCTTTAATTAGTTTAGATGTTATTCAAGGAGAAAAATGCTAAATTAGTTGTTACATAGCACCCTAAACTGCACCTAGATTAAGCACAATTGTCATTTCACAAAATAAAATTATTCAAAAATAGTAACGAATTCTTTCCAATTCTAAAGATTAGATCAGGGAGTTCTGATACCACTTTTCATGGAGAATAGATTTTTTTCATACAGTATTTTCTGATAAGTTATTTTTTAAATCAAAAAAGAATGTTCAATTTTGCCAAATGTCCTTTCTGCGTCAGCTAACACAACCATGTGGTGTTTCTTCTTTGTCCTGTTAAAAGAATGTATTAAATTGATTGGCTTTGTAATAATGTGTATGACTTATAAACATGAATGTGTATTTCTTTTGCTATTTTCAAGGGCTTTTACACATTTATTACTGAGTGATCTCTGGGGCTTTTTTTCTACATTATCTGTGTCTGCTTTTGGTAAAATGATAGTAGTTTCATTAAATCAATTAAGAAGTGTAACTTTCTTTTCTATTTCCACAGTGTGCAGAAATGGCAATACTTTTTTTAATATACTCGGAGTATTCTCCAGTGAAACCTCTGGCTTTGGTCATTTTGTTCTGGACAGCTATGAAATTACAAATTTCATTCCCTCAACTAGATTTATTTCCTATTCCCTAAGTTATGGTAGCCTGCATCTTGAAAAAGAGGTGGGTGATTTGAATATAACTTCTGAGACTTGCTCATGTATGTCACATCACTACCTTATTATCTGTCTATTTGATGTCCACAGGGCCTGGAGGTGATCTTCTTTGCATTCTAGGTCTTGGCCATAAGTATCTTCAATCTTTTTTTTTTTTTTTTGCTAGATCTTTGTCAACTGCTTTGAATTAATTTGGCTATTCCTCAGTGTCTGTATATTTTCAACTAAAATTAATTATATACATTGTAAGTCTATGGGGGAAATCCAATGCAGTGTTGATTTTACATTGTGAATTATTATGCTACACTAATTAACAAATCTATCATTCCACAAATCAACTCTTTTGTGGTAAAACATTTAAAATCTACTTTTAGCAGTTTTGAAATGTATACATTATTATTTTTTTATTCTATCCAATATTGCACAGTAGCTCATATCTTCTACCTACCTCGGTGGTTCTCAACCTTCCTAATCATGTGACCCTTTAAAACATTTCCTCATGTTATGGTGACTCCAACCATAAAATTGTCTTTGTTGCTACTTTGAAACTGTAATTTTGCTACTGTTATGAACCATACTGTAAATATTTGATATATTCAATGGTCTTAGGCGACCCTTAAGAAAGGGTCGTTCAACAGATGGACTTCTGCTGAACCTACTGGTTAGCACAGCTCAGCCTTACCTACCTGAAGCATGCTCAGAATGCTCACATTAGCCTCCAGTTGGGCATAACTAAAAACAAGGTCACCACGTCACTGCCTTCTATGATCTATTGAACAGTGAAAGGAAAACACAGGGTGAGTATGCTTCCAACTGACATAAAGTAAAAAACTTTGCAGTTGTGACTTTGGCACGCCCTCTGGGACTCGCCAATTCACTCTCATTGGCCTCTGTCCCCTCTGTCCTGCCTTGCCTCCCCTGAGCTAGTAATTTGGCTCCTCCAACGCTGTCCTTTCGGCAGCATGCAAAGGTCACACATCCAGCTCATTTGTGCTTCTATCAGAGAATGGCAGGGGTGTAGCATCCCTCTTTTTGTTGTGTAAGCCCTTTATCCTCCCAGACAGGATGATGGGCCATAAATAAGGGGGCAGGTTGGCTTTTAAATGCTCCAAAGAGAGTCACGGAGAATTACTGTGGTTTCATTTGCAAAGCTCTGCTGTGTCTTTTCCAGTGACCCCAACGCCAAGGGGCACTCTTGAAATAAATCTGTCAGCTGCCTGCACATCTAGATGTCAAGGTCAGGGAACTAATCATGAGGTTTCCCGAATTCTTCTTAGAATTAATCACAAAGTCAGTGAAATAACTGATGGAAAAGATTTATTTGGATGTCTCTTCCCTGGGGCCACTGGAGGGTTCTTTGGAGTAAAAAAGCAAGCTTTTCTGCTAAGCCAGCCTCCCGCCTTCCTATCCCTGGGACTATCTATCCTCCACTGCAGAAGCAGTCTTGCCTTTTGCACAAGCTGTTTCAGTGTCAATGCTGAGCACAGAGATTGTATAGTTCCTTAGCACTCATGAGATGGTTGGGAATAAATGGCAGTCATTCCCCACTATCTACTGGACCTTGGTTCCAGGACACACACTTCCCTGTGAGGCTCCTCTATGCTACTGTATCTGTACACAACCTGTGCACCTCTTCCTGTATGCTATTGGTCACCTCTAGGTGACTTATAATGCTCACTGCAATGTAAATACAGTTGATTTAGTAAGCAGATAGAGCTCACAGATAAAGGGAATTGTTTTTTAAAAAGATGGACACTAGGAACTGGCAAGATGGCACAGAGGCTGCAGATACTGGCTATTCTTCTAGAAGATTGAGGGTTTGATTTCCAACACCCACACTGGAGCTAACAGCAGCCTGTAACTTCAGTTCCAAGAGATTTGAATCCCTCTTCTGGCCTCTATTGGCATAAGGCATACATATGGTACACAGATATACATGCAGGTAAAACACCCATACACATAAAGTTATATTTGTGTGTGTGTGTGTGTGTGTGTGTGTGTGTATGTATGTATGTATGTATGTATGTATGTATGTGTATTTTAATTAAAAGATGAATTTAAAGCCAGGTGTGGGGACAGGCACTTACAATTCCAGAACTGAGTAAGCAGAGATAGGAGATAGATGGGTTGTGGGTTCAAGGAGAGCCTGACCTATGTAGTTGAACTCATTCTACAAACTAAATAAAACAACAGAACAGTAAAGGAGCCGAAGACATTTACAGCCAGGCTCCTGAAGTCCCGCTGCTATGGTAACAACCCACCCATCTCCTTGTCCAAAGTTATAATGTAACCCAAACCAGACAGTGGGACTTGATAGAATCACAAGAAAAGAAGAGAAAAGCAACCATGTGACACGATCCTTGTAGTTTCTTCCTGTGGGTTGGTTAGTGCTAAACCAGAGGAGACCTTTTAGGGTCATGTGACTGCCCATGGCATACACACCTGGTACATGGTGTTTACTCAGTCAACAGGAATCCTACGAGCCACACTGAACTCTCAGGACTTGAGAGCTTTATTAGATGGGATGGGGGATGCAGGTTGTGTACCACATGGATTCAGGGTATGTATCAGGAGGATTCCAGTTGTGTACCACAGGGATTCCAGCTATCCATTCAAAGGAGAGGACAAGTTTGTCAGGCACCACAGGTCCTCAGCTAGTCTTCCAAGACCCATTGCCGCTGTGCTGTAGTTAATATGTCTTTACCACTAATACCGTTTCCTCTGTAAAACCAGGCATGCTCCTGTCTGTTATGTACATGTTGAAAGCTGCAATGTCTTCTTGATAATCTGTGTTGATCAATGTGAAGTGACCTTTCTTCCTTCTGACTACTTCTGGTTTGAAGTGCATTTTGCCAGATATTGGAACAGTGTTATGCTTCCTAGAAACACTTGCTTGGAATACCTTCTTCCATGCCTTCAACCTAAGGTTGCATGAGTCTTTGATGCTGAGGTATGTCTCTTATATGTAACAGTAAATGGATCCCATTCTATAACTGAATCTGATAGCCTGTGTCTTTTGAGTGGAAAATTGTAACTGTTAATAATCAGAGTTAATACTGAAAAACAGGGATTCAATTCTGCTCAGTTTGTTGATTTTGTAGTGTTGGGTGTTTTCCTATTCTTTGTCTGCTTAACTACTGAACTAGCATGACTAACTCATATTACACTATCTTGAATAATCCAAAGGAAAGGAATAAATGTCTGCATACCTATATCATACCAAAATTAAACTAAGGTGAAATAAATTATTTTAAAAGACCTAGAACAAACAATCACACTGAAGCAGCAATTAAAACAACAGTCTCCCAACTAAAAACAAGATGTAGGCCCAGATGGATTCACTGCTGAGTTCTGCAGACCTTTGAAGCAAAACTAATATCAATAATTCTCAAGTTAGTCCATAAAATAGACAAGAAAAGAACACAATCCGCCTCTTTATAAAGCTAGAATTATCCAGATACCAAGATCAGATTTAAAAACCAATAGGAAGAAAATTACAGGTCAATCTCCATGCTGAACATAGATGCAAACATTCTCAATATAATACTTGTAAACCAAATTCAAGAGCACAGCATAAAGATCATTTACCACGATCAAATTGGCCTTATCCCAGAGGTTCAGGGATATATACAAATCAATACGTGCAATATATCACACAAACCAACCCAAGCACAGAAATTACATTATACTCTCAATAGACACAGAAAAGGCTCTTGACAAACAGCAGCATGTATTTATGAAGGGACTATGAATAGATGAACACATCTCAATACAGTAAGGGCTAGGTATGACAAGCCTACAGACAAATTACACCATGCAGGGAAAACTCAAAGCATTCCCATGAAAATTAGGATCAAGAAAATGGCTCTTCTGCTTCCACACTTATTCAATATAGTACTTAAAATGGGTTGGTTAAAAAAAAAAACAGAAGGAAATTGAGGAATATAAGTAGAAAGATAGAAGTAGAAGTATCTTTATTTTCAGATGGTATCATTGTCTGTATAAAAACCCTGGAAACTATTTTTCTCCTTTTCTATAGGATTCCTCCTCAACCTGCTGACTGAACACTATGAATTCTAGACCTTCTTATTTTAACAGTGCTGCCTCGTTGTAGTCCTACAGGGACAAGCAATCATGGACAGGTATCTCTAAGACTATGAGCCAAACTAAACCTAAATTCTTTATAAATTCGTCACAAGCATTTTGTTGCAACAATAGAAGGCTGACTGACACACGTATGCTTTAAATGTGTCACAGATCCTAGAGTTCACAATGGAGTATGGAGTGTGTAAACATTGTGGAGTTATCTAGTACTCATGATCAGAAGACATAATAGAAGACAATCCTGTGTGAAACCTGCAGTCTCTCAGGCTGCAGAGACGGCCTGTTACAGAAGCAAGAGGACCTGAGTTTGGACTCACGGTATGTATATAAAAAGCCAGGTACTGCAGCACACATTTTAAACTCCAGTTCTGGAGAACCAAGACAGGCAGATCCATAGATCTTGTTAACCAGTTACTCTAGCTGGTTGGCAATTGTTGAGCTCTGTGAAAGACTCTATCTAAAATCAAAATAAGATGATGAGCAATGAAGACATCTGGCCTCTCCCCTGGAGCCTGGGAGTTTGGGTTTGGGGATGGGAGAGGATAGGGGTGGGGAGCAGGCCCAGAGCAAGAGTAGGGTTGAGGTGTCCAAACCCCAGAAATCTTGTCCTGATTGGCAGGAGTAGGATTGCACCTGCTACCTGGGCCTGCATGACCAGGTACGGTAGCCCTGTGCTCCCACCTTTGCCCCATTAGAGGATGTCACATAGTCTGGTAGCCAGGTTAAACTTCCTGTCTCCTTATAAGGTCATGTCCAGCAGCACTTGGAATTCCTCCCTATGCAAATGAGGCATTCCCTGGCCCGGACCAATGACGTACACTCACCCCAATAGCTCCCACCCACGCCCCTTTGGTTTAAATAGCCCTCCCCACCACATTAAGATGAGCTATCTCACTAAAGATGCCTCCTGAGGATCTGTTCTCCTCTGCAGGCATTGCCACCTGAGTCTCGCAGTTCCCCCCACTCACAGGCTGATCATGCTTCTGTGTGGGGGGAAGCTGGGGAAGCAGAGCCTGAAGGACACTCCACATGTATACATGCATGTACCCACATGCCCAGACATGTACATATATACACACACAGTCTGAGAGAATGAGAAAATGAAGCTTTAGTTAAGCTGTATAAGAAAGAGACCAAAGACAGTAGAGTAGAGCAGGGCTTTTCTACTTGATGCCAGTGTGTAAAAAAAAAGTATCTTCTATTCACCTAAGTAACTGTAGTCTTGAGCTTACCACCTCTGTCTGCTAACCTAGGCCGATCCCTGGAAGCTTCTAGCCACTGTACAATCTAATCTAGGCCTAGAATGTTTTCATCCTCTGAGACTCGATGCTGAATGAGCTCACCCTATCTTCTTTCTGAACTTTGGTTGGCTGGTTTAACTCAGCTGTTTTGGCTCAAACTCCTCTCCCAGCTGACTTATTCAGTCAGCTTTTCTCTCAGCCTCTGAATTGCTCTGCTTGGCCTCAAATCTTTTCTAATCTTCTGGCTCTTTCTCATTCTCTTGCACCTTCTGTTTTTACTCATGTCTAGCTTGTTGTCTCTTTAATCTGTCTCTGTAAAACTGTCCTCCTCCCTCTCTGTGCTGCTCTGCTCTCCCTCTCAACTCTACTGCACTGCCCTCCATGCACTCTACTGTGTACCTGTGCTCCTGTGCTGTACTCTCTTCTTCCTGTACTGTCTGACTCTCCCTTAAGTAGCTTCCCTTTCCTCTCTCTTCTCCTGAGAGTTGGGCATATCATATTCTGTCAAATCTTTCTCTGATTCACCACTTTGTCTGCCACTCAATTAGATATCACTTTCAAACATGTGTGCTTCCTTCTACAAACTAATTTTACTATCCTTGTTTGGAATTAAGTGTGAGTACTAAGGGTGTGTCTGTATTCCAGCCAGAGGGATTAAAGGTGTGTGCTAAAGGCTGAGCCACACCCTAATTAGAAGTAGATTCAAATATCCTGTAACAACAGTAGCATGCCGGTCAGCACCCCCACCCCCCTTCTTATTTGAGGAGGTAAGATCTCATTATGTAGCTCTGGAACTTACTATTTAGAACAAGCTGCCCTCTGCCTCCTGAACACTGAAATTAAAGGCATCTTTCAATATGCCCAGTGCTTATATATTTTAAATTGACAAATAACATTGTATGTTTTTATCCTATACAACATAATGTTTTGAAACACACACACACACACACACACACACACACACACGGGGTGGGTGGCAGCTTAAATGCAGCTAGTTAACAACACATGACCTCACATACTTACAGTATTTGTAGGGTAAGCCCTTCATATTCCTTCTTTCTGGTTTCTTCAGAACACACTTTACCCTACTGCATCATCTCACCCAGGTGTGGAATCTAAAAGCACTGATGTGGTGGACACTGAAGGCAGACTAAGGATCAGTATAGGTACCAGATAGGAGTGTCCTGGGGAGTTGCTGGTCAAAGGCTAGGTCACTACAGACATACAGAAGGGAAACCTAGCAAGCTCTGCTACACAGTAAGATTCTAATAGTTACAATGTACCGCATTCTCTTAGACCTCTTTTGTACCTGGGGCAAGGTGATGCCATCAGCCTACCCCATGTCTGTGTGAGCTTTGCTCAGCATTACTGACCTGTGAACTCTCAGCTCTCAGGGCAGGATTACCCAGCTCTGGGGTTTGAGTGTTCTCATCCAGCTCATGTGAATTCAGAGGAGCTGGAATCATAAAAGATGCTGCTAGCCCTGGCCTGGCTCCTTCTAAGCTCACTAGTTGAAATTTACCACCCCCCACCCCTGTAAAAGAATGTTTGTCAGTGAGTCACTTTCACTACAATGTTTCAAGTCATCAAGGAAGCCTGCTGATAAGAACCCATTATTATTTCTGATCTCTGATGTTCACAACTCAGAACACAGGAATACAGACTAGGAAAGGCAGCCATTTGTTCAAAGGCCGAATTCTTTGTTTTCTTATTAGCATGTTGGAGCATACACGAGTGAGGACTGTGGGAGACACCTTAAAAAACAATCATTCCTTTAAAACAATCTGAAGAGAGTCTAAATTTGTTAATTTTTCACTGCTAGGATAAAGTACCATAGATAATGAACTCAAAAGGGAGAAAGATGCATTTTGGCTTCCTGGTTGATTGGCCGTGTGGTTTTGAACTGTGGTGAAACAATACATCATGGAGAGATGTAGCAAAGGGAGATCTTTGTACTCATCATAGCTAGGATGCAAGAGGGAAGGAGGAATCGAGTATGGCCAGGGTTCCAACATCCCTTCCCTAGAACTCACCCCCATTGACCTAATTTTCTTCTGCAAGGCCTGACTGAGTCCCATAGCACCACAGGCTAGACCCTAAGTCTATGATACTTTTGAGGGACACTCATAATCTAAACTACAGCACTAGTACTTCATATTTATTTATGTGTGCATTAGAATATTTTTAAAAATTACTCCAAAAGATAGAGGTTTTATTCTTTAAGTCAGACGATTAAGCCTGAAGTTATCCGTAACCTTGTTGGGAAGAAAACGACCTATTAATTTCCTTCACCTTCACCTTGGGCCTTTGCTAAGCACTCGAGTAATTGTGAAACAGAAAGTCTATTCCACGTTAGAATCTTCACTATTTTATACGTCACATATATCACATATGTCCTATCCTGATAAGAGATGGAAAGAGAAAGGGAGGATCTGAATGTGAGGCCGGGTGACATTAGCTGGGACTTCTAGGGCGGGGGGCAGTCAGCAAGTGGAATACATAGTCAGCCTCACCAACTCTCATGAACTCTAGCTTATCCCCAGGGGATGTGGCATCAGTCCTGGGCATTCTCACAGACCTCTGTCTGACATAGTACCACCATGACCACTGTCACTAAGCCAGGCATGCTCACACGCTCCGAAGCTAAGCAGAGAAGCCAGGCTGCTGTTCATATCACCTGAGAGGAGTTGATAAGTTTCCATGTGGAGAGCAGAGCTGTAGACTAGGCTGCAAAGTCTACCTCCTCCTGGGTCTGCTTTTGTTAATTATGTGGACTAGCTCGCACTTTTAGCCGAAATCTTATCAACGTGCACAGTCATCAGGGAACGGCTGTATTTTGCTGGCAGAAATACAGAAAGGTCTGAAGAGACTTATGCTAGTTAACGGGAAAATAAAGACTGAACAGTTTCCTCGATGGAGACTCAAGCAAAAACAGGAACAAAAGGCAAATAGTGAGATGCCTAAAAGAGGAAGGTTCATGGTCAAATTCTCTAGGAAAGTAGTTTTTCTCAAAGTTTAATGATTGGGGAGGTGGAGGCAGGAGTATCAGAAGTTTGATGTATTCAACTACAGACTACACAGGAGACCTTGCCTCAACAAACTCCAAAGAGTAAAATGGCTGTCCCTCTCAAATTTTTTAACTGGTCACATTCTACAGCATGTTGATGCCTCCAGGAAAAGAACCAAGCTTACCCCACCCTTCCTTGTCTTTCTCATCTCTGTGCCTTCTTGTAAAAGAGCACTAGCTCACTCCCACTGTCACTAGCCCAGGAGCTATGCTGTGAGGAGTGTAGAGGAAGGAGCCAGGGGAAGCTTGGCAGGTGCCTGCCCTCCTCATGCAGGGATGTGTTTGCAAGGGGTACTGTGCAGAGCACAGGCTCCCTCATGCTCCCACCCCCTCTCCTCTATGCCTGCCAGTGGTACCTCTTCCTTCCTAACTTAGACTGTAAACACAATGGAACCAAGCACAACATTTTTCTGAGTTATTTTCTGGTCCCAAGCTTAACAATGTGGACAGTTCCTAACTTTTGGATTTTTCCACAGGAAAGGATGGCTCATAGAAGTGAATGCATTTCTGGGAAAAATGAAAACAGAGCCTACAGATTACAGTTGTAATTCCATGCCCATGGAATTCTGGGACTCCAGGACATGCCCAGCTCTAATTCCAGAATACCCAAGTGCTTCATACACCAAAAATTGTATAGTACTTGTATAAGTTCTATACCTTTCTATTTTAAGTAATCTCCAGGTTATTCATAATTTGGAAAAACACAATGCCTACATACATCACTTACATGGATTCTGTAAAGTACTCAGTCTGAAGCAGATTTGAATTTCATCTTTCTGAATTTTCTGGATTTTTTTTCCTTTGTTTTGCTTTTGAGCCAGAATTTCATGTAGCTAGCTCATTTTTGGCCTTGACTTGAAAACTCCCCTGTCTCAGCCTCCTAAGTGCTGTGTATTGTTGGGGTGTTCATGAACTGGGGGTGCTTGGATCTGAAGATGCAGAACCAGTGGCAGTTGGGCTCTATGTCATTGATCCAATGTAATGGTGCAAACACATTATATAAAAAAGTTGGGCAAAGTTGCCAACTGGTTGCCCTTGGGCTGGGGGCGGGGCAGTTATTCAAACATAAGGTTTCTTTTGCTCCCTAGTGCTGGGAGGACCACACTGGGAGGACCACTCTGTGTTTGGGGGTAAAATATGGGAACTCCAGATCATTTTCTATTTCTAGTTTCTTTTTTTAAAATGTTGAGTTCCAGGCTTGCAGGCCTTTGTCCCTCAAGATGAGGCCTCCAGATGTCATGAGTCTGTGTCTGGCCTGGTCCTGAGACACTGTGAGTGTCACTCTTCTCTACTCTGAGAAGTCCACTCTCCCAGCACCTTGCCCTGTCAGTAGAATCCTCTCCTTCACTGACACACTGAGGGACCCAGGGAGACAGACACAATATGGGGCTGCATCAACTATAGAGCCTGGATGTCAGCTTCGTGCCATTTAAAAGTGAGCCATCAATCCACACAATGAGGGTCTCCCTCTCCTCTTCCCTCCCTCCCCTGCCTCTCTCATAAACATTCAAACAAACATTAAAGCCCTGTTAAAGACAGTAGAGATGGCTCAGTGATTAAGAGTACTTGATGCTCTTCTGGGGACCTTGGTCTGATTCTCAGTCCCCACATAATAGCTTATAACCATGTGCAACTCCAGACTCACAGGAATCTGACAACCTTTTCTGGCCTCCTCCAGCACTAAGCAGGCATGTGGTGCACAGATAAGCATACAAACAAAACATCCACACATAGAATAAAATTTAAAAAATAAAAATTAAGAGGCCCTGTTAAACACAGTACTCACCCCCACCCTAGAAGGCCCGATTACAGCAGTGTCTGAGAGAGGTAGAGAGAAAAGCAACATCACCTCATGCCTGCAGCATCTCCCAAAACCCTGAATGGGAGAGCTTCTCATCCCACTACAGGCAGACACTCTGAGGAGCACTCAGCTGACAGAGGACTGATAGGGATGAAGTCCCAACAGGGGTTAAGCGAAGTCCAAAGCTTGTGCACACAGCACACAGGCAGCCAGCCAGAAACTTGGAAGATGGGAGAAATCCAGACCAGGTGTGAGCTGGACCACACAGGGTGATGTGGGGGCTCCCTGGAATGCTAACAGAATTATTCCAGTTCTGGTTAAGGGGGATGGTAGTTACCCTCTGAGCTCCTTCTATGCCTCAGGGAGCAGCTGTGTGTGTGTGGGGGGGGGGGGGGACATGACAGTCACAGACACTCCTTCTAATTAGGCATCTGGTGCTGGCTGGAGAGAGAATGAAAAGTTCTAAGTGTCCCAGCCTGGGAATCACAGAGAAGAAAACCCACCAGAGGGCAGCATACTGAGCATGCTGCCAGACGAACAGCAAAAGTACAGGAGGACCAAAGGCCTCCTGAGGAAGGCAAGACCAGACTCAGCTAGGTCAGAGCAGCTCACCCCAGCACCTCAAGGCTTCTTTCCATCTGTGGCTACAAGTCCTTCCCTTCAATTCCAAGACCACACAAGTTAGCTCCGGGCTGTCCCAGATACCTGTGGACCCATAGTTCACGCTCCACCTGCTCAGAAGCCCCTTATCTACATGCTACCACTCCCACCACCACAACCCCACCCCACCCCCACTGTGTCCCCACCTCCACACTTGCCCCTACCTTCTGTCCTTCTTTCCTGGTAGCAATTTGCATAACACTGCTCCCTGTTAGTACTTGAGATTTTTCTGAGGACCGTGGGTCAGAACATTCTATCTTGTTACCCAGGACCAGGAGCATACCAGCAGATATGGGACCCTCCGTTGATCAGAACGCACCAGTGCAATGAGCAAGTGACAGCCCATCTGTGCAGCACACTGAGAAACACTTACCTGGAACTGTTGCTGGGTTACTGTTTTGATGTTTATTTTATCAGGGGTATTTCCTCTGCAACGAAACTTTTGAGTTTGGAATCAACTTTTGAATTATCATTTTTGCCATTTAATCTATTTGTTCACAACAAGGCAAATTCATTGAATGATAAAGAAAATAGAATCATATTCTCAGAGGAGAAAAAAAATTATGTATCATTATAACAAGACACCAGTGGAAGTCAAACTCTAAATTTCTCACGAAGCCAAGAAGCCAAGACAGATTCTGACCAGTGCTTAGCATACTAAAACATTAAAAATCAACAAAAAAACAAAACCAAAGAAACAGCCTTTAACAATTCTAAAACCCACAATAAAACAATGGCTAGCAAGACCTCTCAAGGACTGGGCCACGTCAGTCAAGTATCCCTGCACTTTCAGAGCCAGGCCCTTCTAACTGTCTCAGTCTGAGGTTGTGTCCTTTTCTAATTTACTATTCATAGTCATGAAGCTAAATCAGGGTTTCCCTGGTTACTGACAGGCTCTTCTGAAGGACATGGCTATGTAATTGGTGTTGGCTTGGTTACTGGATGCATTCAGAGCTGAGAGCATTGGTAGTAAATGCTGCTATGGACCTGCAGAAGAAACTAACAGGCTCTGGATAAAATAAGGCAGTCCGAAGATTAAGGTCCTCCTCAAGATGTGCCACTGAGTGGCCCCACCTATGCTCCTGACATCCCCAGCAGCGGTCTATTGAGTAAGTGGATCATGAAGATGGTTAGCGTTGAAAAAACTCACAGTCGACTCATGAAACTCTAATTAGGCGGCTTCAGCCACCTGCCATACTGTCGCACAGAACTGGCCATGAGTATTCTGTACAGATCACCACACAGCAAATGTTCCCTGAGTTCTGTCATAGCCTCACGTTGGATACAGACATGAGGAGATTTGGGAGCAGCAGCTTAGAGGACAGGCAAGTGATAATGGCATAGCCCTAGAACTGACATTTTTAGAAAGAGAAAGATGGGGACCTCATGGTTCCTCCAGGCTGAGGACAAGGCAGAGGCTCAATGTTTGAGCAATCTCCAGTCTGGGGTTGCTCACAAGCACCTAGAGAGCTATGCCCATGGCAAGAGCCTGGTTTTCTGCCTGAGATGCCAAATTCATCCCATATCTACTACCCATAAGGGCTATGTGGCTCAGTGTGGGTGTACACACCACTGCCATGATGCTCAATGTCCTCCCCATGTCCAGGAAACCATCAGAAAGAGGAGCTGAGGGAAAGAGGGTAAGGAAGTGGCCACCTCTAGGAGAGAGTCTATATTGGAAACAGTGATTTAGACCAACAGACTGAACCTCTGTGCAGTGCTAACAATCACATTTATCTTGTCTCCCCATGAAGAAGTGATTCGTATTATGATTCCGCATGTCTAGTCACAGTGTGAACTGTAATTATTCTTATATAAGAGATGCCAATAGGATCCCATTCAAATACTTCTCATAAATAACCTTACCAATCAGAAGAAAACGAGACCTAAAAACACACTAAAAAAAAGTCAGCCACTAAAGGACAGACACTGTGTAACTCTACTTAGACAAGTTACCTAGAATGAGAGACACGAGACAGGAACAGAGTGCTGGTTCCACCTGGGTGGAGGAGGGGACCGTGAGGACGTACTGTCACATGACCATCAAGTTTTGGCTTAGGATTATGAAAAAGTTCTGGAAGTGTGTAGATGCTATAGTTGCACATAGTATGAATGTCTTTAATGGCACCACTTTTTTACAAGTAAAAGTGTTAAAATGAAACTTTTCTATCATGTCAATTTTACCATAATAAATCCACACTCATCTTCATAAGCAGAATGGAAGATCAGTTAATTATCACTTTACAAGCTAAGCCAATTACAAATAGAAAAAAAAAAACAAATGTATGGATTATCAATGAATAGTAGATAGAATTTGAGCTGGCTTACAGGTTCAGAGGTTCAGTCCATTATCAAGGTGAGAGCATGGCAGCAATCGTCCAGGCAAATGTGGGGTTGAAGAAGCCAAAAGTTCTACATCTTGATCCAAAGGCAGATAGAAGACTGGCTCCCACATGGCTAGAAAGGAGGTCTCAAAGCCCACCCTCACAGTGACACACTTCCTCCAACAAAGCCACACCTACTCCAACAAGGCCACACCTCCTAATAGTGTCACTCCATGGGCCACGGATATACAAACCACCACACCAACTCTTCACTCCAGAAGCTTAATAAGCAAGAGCAATCATCTTGACTGTTCGTGACTCCATCGGTCTGCTTCCTGACTGTGGATGCAGTGTAACCCTCCACTCCTCTGCAGTGACTTGCCCTGTGATGGACTGCACCTTCCCATGGTGAGCCCAAATAAGCCGCTCCTTCCACATTGCTTTAGTCAGATTCTTTATCACAGCGATGAGAAAAAATAACAATACACTAACTTTTCTAGAAAGGAAGAGAGAATGTGCTGCAGCACATTTGATAGAACAACTATTAGCCCCACACCAAAGTCACACGGCCACAGTAGG
>JANHMN010000003.1:59633303-59655922 GCA_030674055.1 Rhabdomys pumilio
AAAGTCACACGGCCACAGTAGGGCCCCACACCAAAGTCACACGGCCATAGTAGGGCCCTACACCAAAGTCACACGGCCATAGTAGGGCCCAATACCAAAGTCACACAGCCACAGTAGGGAAGGTGAAAGAGGGTAGGGGAAGGGGATATGGAGAAAATTCTACCACAAAGCATTTAAAAGCTGAATCCAACAATATATAAAAATGACTAGTGACCATAATCAAGTGACATTCATTTAACCAGCATTGTCAAGCTGAGGCAAGCAAGATAGTTTAGTACCACAGGACCCCATTTTGTCTTGGGTTATACACACTTTTTTCATGTTAACGCATTTGGCAACATCCTTCCTTCACCTACATGTCCTATACCCACACACTACTCCCCCAACTATGCATACACTCTCCTTTCTAAACAATGGCATCAGTTTCCCCATCCTAGTAACACAGTCAGATTTAGACAGTTTCTCTTCAAGGATATTCCTGATATATCTGGGTATGAAGAATTGAAGGGCCAAAATGGTCTGAACTGGTTTGGGGTGCAAGTACAGAAAAGTAAGACTGTGCCCTCTAGTACTTTTTAGAGAGAAGCCTCTATTTCCTATCTTATGACTATAGATCTAGTGTGCATATGATTAAAATCAGAAGCATTATGGGAAGGGACACACCCAGTAGGAAAAACTGAACAAATGACCTATCAATCAAAATAGAGAACAACCCAAACCATACCTCTCAGTAATCAGCTTGTTTTCCTCTTATATCCATGTGGGGCCATGTGTAACCTGCACTATTGCTGTGCTCTGAATAAAGTTACCTCTCAGCTTCTGTGAGTCTGTGTGAGCCTTCTTTCTAAGTGTTTGAATAAGAGGTCAAGACCTTGAAAACAGCCTCTCAAACCCTAACCCCTGGTTATCCTCCACAAACCGGCCAGTGCAATACATCATCAAATTAGGCGAAAATAAGAAAGGGGAGTTTTGAAAATCCCAACATGTAGTTCTCAAAATTATTAAATTTTAATTAAAAATAAATTACTAAATTATAAAAAACACATCTTAGCAAGTCAGAAATGGAGAGGATGGATAATATTTTCAAATATTTATTTAGATAAAATACAGCTACATATCTGTAGGGTTTGCATGAATGTCTACATGTTTTTGTGTATGCCATATGACATACAGCTAACATCATGCACTCATCAATGCCTAAAGACTGAACATTTTCCCTTTAATACCAGGAACTTAGTGGCACAGGTCTATACTCTCGGCTACTTGGGAGGCTGGGACAGGGGAATTACAAACTGAAGGCCGGCTTGAGGAGTTTGGTGAGATCTTGCTTTAATATTAAGAAAAAAATAAAGTGGGCTCTCCAGAATAAAATGGTGGATTAGAAGCCATGACAGAGCAAGTGGTTGATTAAACTCAGGGAAACAAAGGCAAGAGCGTATTTGATCACTGTATTTTTCTGTTCCCACAATCACAGGGTGTGGGGCACTGGGCTGTGAGAGGCAGCTGGGTACCTAGTTGAGCTTGCTTGGCATCCGGAAGACCCTAAAGGGACAATAGGAGTTTGGCTTGCTCCTGGGCCCTCTGGCTGCTCTGAATTAGCTTCAGCCCTCCACCGCCCCTCCCACAGAGAGGACTATGGCCATCAGTCATGAAGGAACAGTGCCTCAGGCTCTCCCACATGTAGATGAGGTATCTCCAAGCTCTCAGACCAAGCCAATAGGAGTCACCTGCTGTCAGACCCTAACTCACTCAAAAACTGTATGTAAGAATCCTATTTGAAAGAAGTAAAGGTGTGCAAGAAGTATCCTGTTGTCTGAAAGTTTCTGTCGCAAAAGCTGTAACACTACCACTTGGGAAGAGATCTGCTCTCCCAAAGCGCCTTCAGGATCCTCCCCACACTTCTTGCTAGCTAGTTGGCTTCTCACTGGCTCAGATCTGACTGGCTCAGTGCAGAGAGACAGGTGCAACACCTAGGAGCAACTGGGTGGCACCGCAGAGATGGGGTAGAGGCAGCAGCAGAGGCAGATGGATGCTCAAACTCCATCCCCTTGGCCTAAACCCTTGCACCCTGCCGGCTGGAGATCTTCAGTGGGAAGCCTTCCGGCACCAGGACCAACGTCAAGCTTTACTGTCCCCATGAAATCCCTGACTCAAGGCTGCCGCTACAGCCAATACGCCTGGAGCCATGACTGTGGATGTCTGTATGAGCCTTAAGGACTTCTTCCATGTCCTCAGAACCTACAGAAGCTTCTTTAGTTGGGCTATTAATTTACCATCCTCCAGTAAACTTATGCGCCAGGACTGTCCTCAGTGTGCAGCGCAGGACCCTGAAATAGAAGGAAGAATACCCAAGCTCCAACACACAGTGCTGCACCCCTCCCCCTGACCTACCCTCACCCAACTGCACTAACCTTGGTTAGGTAGGTCTCTTAAATATCTCTGTCTCCCAGAGTAGCAGCAATTACTTTCATGAGGGAACTTCATACTGAGGGTCTCCAAGGAAAGAACCTGGAGAGTGAAAGCGGCTTGCAGTGTGGTCTGGAGCAGGGCTTTAGAGCACACAGACGCTTTCCCAGAGGTGAGAAAAATCCAGGGGTGATGCTGATTGCATCCATTCTTTGGTATCTCCATCCATCTCCAATCCCCCTACTCCATTCCTTATTTATTAATATGCAACATTAATTAATTCATGAATATGCAACCAGCCTACCCAGGCCCCCATTCTTTGCATACTATATTTTTTCTCTTTGTTTTTCCCCCTTTCTCAATACTTTTCCCTTTTTTTTTTTTCCTCTTCCAAATAATAACACAAGTTGCCTGGTTTACGAGGTCTCTATGGCTTGACCTCATAGGAGATCACTCTATGGGATCTAATGGCAAAGCTCTACCCTTCTCTCTTTGGTCTGTTCTTAACCAAAACTCCTCCATCTCCCTGCTACCTTTAACCTTTTGTGTGCTTCTGCCATCTCCCATCTGTAATGCTCCTCACACTTCCCATCTAACAGCCTAATTCTAATCAGTAGCCCCCTGAGGTCCTTCCTCCCCACTCACACTCACAGGAACTCACCTCTTAGTACCCACCATGCCCCTTAACCCCTAAATCATCTACTACTAATGGGGGCAGCAGGGGTGGGGTGGGGTGGGGGGGTAATGCTCAGTAGTGACTGTTGCTGCAGGCAGTGTTCAGTGCCTCAGTGGAGGCACAGGAGAGAGAGCCTGATGCTCAGAACACTAATGTAACACAGGAAGAATATCACCTCAACCATACTGCAACCCAGTCTCTTCTGAATGCTATAAACTCCTACAGTGGAAAGTGACAGGTGACCTAATTTAAAAACAACAAAAACCAAATCAACAATCTAACCACAGATGGCAAAGTCCCGACACAAAAACATCAGCAACATGAAAAACCAAGACAACCGTCTCCTCCAAAAATTATCAAACCAACTGCAACCCACAATAAGAGTGATTTAGACTAAACGCTGAACAAAGAATTCAAAGAAAATGCAAATAACCTCCTGAATTCCAGGAGAATACACAAAGCTGAGTAAAATAAGGACATCAATTTGGGATATAAAAATAGAATTCAATAAAGACAAATATCAAAGGAAGATGAAGCCAAAATAACGTGAAGAAAAATAGGTAAATAAGAAGCTCAGCAGAAAGCCTGGCTGCTGTGCAGGAGAGAATATCGGGCTTGAAGACAAAGCAGAGGAGTCTGACCAATCAGACAAGGTCAGTGACAATGATTTTTTTTTTAAAAATTTTAAAAAATATGAACATAGTATACAAGCTCTAGGGAAGCCATAAAAACACAAAATATACCACTATAAAAGAAGAATTTAATTCCAAAGGCATAGAAAATACTTTCAATAAAATCTCAGAAGAAACTTTTCCACATGTGTGGAAAGAGTCTGATCTGTGTACAAGAGGCATACAGAATAGCAAAGACACAGGACCAGAAAATAAACCCACTAAATAATACTATAGTTAAAACACTGAATATATGAAAGAAAAAAGGTTAAGTTAAAGCTGTAAGAAATTAAGGCAAAGTCACACATAGAGGCAGGCCACCAGAAGAACAGCAGATTCTCCAGTGGAAAGCTTAAAACCCAGAAGAGCTTAGAGAGTTGTATTTTATATTTCAAACGACCACAACTGCTGATCCAGTCCAATAAACCCACCAAAACTATCTGTTATAACTGAAGGAGAGGGAAAAAGTTTCTACAGTACATAGGCTAAAAGAATTTATGAGCACCAAACCTTCTAGGAGACTAGAAGGAATACTTCAGGGTAAAGCAAATAAATAAATAAATAAGCAAACAAACAAACACAGAAGATGCTACAAGGCAGAACTAAGCAATACTAAGGAAGTCATTAAGCAAAAGAAGGCTAAGAGAACAAAACATCACAAATTCAACAGAAGGACAAATGGCCGTGCACACCTTCCAGTGTTAACTCTGAATATAGACAGTCTCAGGTTTCCGACCGAAAGACACAGACTAGCAAACCAGATTATAAAACGGAGTTTTTCTTTTTTTCTTCCTCCAAGAAACAAACCTCAGCATCCAAGTTAAGTATTACTTTAGGGTGAAAAGATAGGAAAGAGCATTCCAAGAAAATGGAACCAGGAGACAAGCGGGTGTGGCTATTCTGATATGACAAAGCGACTTCAAACTAAATCAAGGCACACAATATAGAGCAGGTCACTTTATACTGACTAAGGGAACAATCCATTAAAGAGAAATTCCAACTCTGAATATACTCGCCAAACACTGGTATACTCAATTTCAAAAAACAAATAGCATTAGATATAAAAATACAGGTTAATCCCAACACAGCAATCATGGCTTCAATACCCCACTCACCATTAAGCAGATGAACCAGACAGAAAAATAAATGAAGACTCATTGGAATGAAATAACATCATAGGGAAGATGAACTGAATAGATACCTACACAACATTCCACCCCAGTCAGAACGGCCTAGAAAATGAAGCCAACAAAAGCTTGTCAAGGTTGGCTGGGATGTAATTTGGTACAACCACTATGAAAATTAGTGTGGAGGTGTTGAAGTAATTATTTAAATTGGCCAAGCCGACTATCTAAGCTGCGGTGGTTCTGCCCAGCTCAGCTGCCACGTTGTGTGGCCAGAGGCCACGTGTGTGCCACACAGCTAGAAATGGCCAGCCAGAAACCAGCCCTGCCACCCACAAGTTGCCAGCATGGGAGATGGCTCTGCCAATCTTCCATGCTGTCTCCGGAAGGCTGGGGATTGCCCAGACCATCCTGACATCCACGAGGGCTCGGTATAGATGAGACCCTAATCCTTAGATTATCCAAAGGCTTTATTTATTTGGTAATGATCAATAACAAGATGCCCACACAATCAGAAGTGTAACCCAATACCCAACCTAGACATACCAACTACCTTTGACTGCTAGGGACACGTGGACATCTGCCTCCATGTTCCCTTCTCTCATCCTCTCTCCTCTCCCTAGCTCCTCCTCTTTCTTCTCCTCTTCCTCTCTTTACTCCTCCTCTTCCTCTCCTTACTCCTCCCACCTTAGCTCCTCCTACATGGAGAAGCTTCTCAAAGGCTAAAAATAGAACTGTAATATGACCCAGTTATAGCAGTCCTGGGCACAGGCTCAAAGACTCTATATTCTACCAGAGAGATACTCCATCAACTGACTCCATTGTTGCTCTATTCATAATAACCAAGAGATGTAAGCACCTAGATGTCTATCAGTTTATGAATGGATACTGAGATTGGAGTACATCTTATAGACAAAAATGAAACTCACAGGTACTTGAAGCAGAAGATATTCTGTATGAAGCAGCCCAGGCCTAGAAGAGAAATGTCACACACTCTCTCTCAGATGCAAATCTTAGCTCCAAGTCCTTAGAGCAGTGCATTTCACCTGGAGTATACACAGAGGCCAAGAAGCTATTGTAAGAGGATGAGGTGGAGCTTTGAGAGAAGGGGTACCAAAGAAAAAATGTGACATGAGAGTTGTGATACTGAGGGTGGGAACATTAGGTGGAGATGGAGTGAGAGGATACAGAAGAGGCCGGTAGGGCAAAATCCAACCAATAGCAAGGATAGTTGAAAAAGACGTATGTAAGCCTTTAAGATGTATGTCAAAACAAACTTTTAGAAACAATTTGAACAAAGGTAAGCTGCACTGGTGAATAACATTCCTCTCAGAGGCCACAACTTATTAAATAAAAGCTCCAGTGCTGGGTATGGGACACTTCTTTACACATGGTTGGTCATGGAAGCCCCAAAACAATACAGACCATGCCATTGCTCTTGATTACCTAAGAGAACTAGACATGAAGACCCCGTTGCTGAAAACACCAAATATTTGGGTTGCAGGACATAGAGAATCAGTTGGATTGTAGCTGGAAGCTTCCTTCCTGCTGGTTCATTTCCCTAGTGCTGCAAAGTGCTGGGAAGAAAACTATCAGAAGACTTACCCATCTGTGCAGCCTGGGAGCTACGACACTGAAATTGATCATGGTAGCATGGCGCCTGTAGTCCCAACACTAAAGGAGGTGGGAGCGGATGTTCACTATCATCTCTGGCTCCATTGTGAGTTCAAAGTCAGCCTAAGCTATAATGAGACCCTATCTCAAAAAGTAGGGGTGGTGTAGAAATTATAATAACTAAACATAGCAAGGCTTCTCACAGTGCCATATGATGCTTGGTTTTCTTTTGCTATCTGCTCCCCTGGGTTGAAAAAAGAATCCTTTGCCAATTACCCCTAGGAAATGGCTGCATTCTGAACTGAGAAATCAGGCACCATATGTGGAAGGCACAGACAGAGAGCCTGAGGTAGAGCTCATTGGGCAGAAGTACAGGCAGAAAGGAGGCGGCAGCTGACGGTTTTGCATCCAATCGGCTGCAAACATGTGGGAACTCCTGGGCCACCGCTTTGTTCTGGGAGACACAGGTGCATACCAGAAAGCCTGGGTAGTGATTGGAGAGACATCCAATTACTGCGTAGATTATAGTCTCAGGAAGGAGAGGGACACCCTAGCTTCACAGCTAACAAGGACAGATCACACTATCCCTGCAGATCAGTCTAATTTAAACAGAGCCAAAATCACTGGCATGGCTGTGGTTAAACAATGGAGGTCATGCTATTTGGTGGGGGAAGGGGGTCCTTCCCCCTCTTACAGGCTTACAAAGGAAGTGTTCATGCTTTGTAGAAAGCTGCCCAGGGTTGGCTCCGCACCTCTTTGTTGTGACATCTGGTTTTAGCTTAGGCTCCTGGAAACTCTGTTCTATACGGATTGTGTTTATGCACTCAGGGAGTTATCTTATTGTGTAACGTTTGTGATGTCCTGGGTTCTATCGCCCAACATTACAAAGATAAATGAATAAATTAATAAATAATAAAATCATTAAATTTTAAAAATAATTAATTTAATAGTCTACTCTGGCCAAAAAAAATAAACAAGAACTAATTCTTTACCTTCTACTGTCCAGCACGTGACTTCATTTCCCCATCTCTTAATAGTCAGCATAATTTTAAAGGGCAAATGGAAAGCTTTGCTAATGGTTAAGGACCCAATCACACGTATAACTGCCTGACTTTGAAACAATGCACTTAACTCCCAAGGACTCTGTTTTGCTGCCAGTAAGATGGGGTGTAGCAGGAACTGTGTGTGTTCAGAGTGGCCAGGAGTAAACAAATGAGCACATGCAAGAGGCTGAGGCACTGGTTCTCAACCTGGGGGTCACGACCCCTTTGGAGTCAAATGACCCTTTTATGTGGGTCACATATCAGAGATCCTGAATATCCGATATTTGCATTATATATTTGCATAACAGTAGCAAGGTTTCAGTAATGGAGTACCAACACATAATTTTATGACTGGGCATCACCACAATATGAAGAACTGTATTTGAGGGCCACAGTGTTTGGAGCTTTGAAAACCACTGGTCTGAGGGCTGTGTCTTGCACAAAGCAGCCATCACAGTCATTGTTGGTA
Source organism: Rhabdomys pumilio (assembly GCA_030674055.1). NCBI lineage: Eukaryota > Metazoa > Chordata > Mammalia > Rodentia > Muridae > Rhabdomys > Rhabdomys pumilio. Next base: position 59,641,307 of record JANHMN010000003.1, read on the forward strand.
GCCTGTGTCGGACATGGTTGGCATAAACACATTAAACAGCACATCTCAAGACCGCAACTTAATGAAATGCCTCAACTTTCACCTGCACTCCTGGTTTCTGTGACAATACTAAGGACAAATGGCTTCACTTACTCCATTCAGCAGTGGTTGGTTTTTAGTCTTTGTAAAAACGATTATTGCCTGTTTGCATCCAAATGTTTCAGATGTGTGGACAACAGTGCTTGCTCATAAGGCTGGGTAGCAGCGGTAGAAAGCAGGACCGTGCATCCTGTGTCTCGAAGAGACACATGGTAAGGATGAAACAGAGCCCTGAGTAGGAAAAGCACCTCATGCAAACATGCAAATCAAGAGCTTCCTCATTTAAACATAAAGTTTTTATTGGGGTACAGATATGTACATATTTTTGCACATAAACGTCTATAAATATGAAAGACATGCTTATATCATTAAGCAAGTTCTAGTGTGGTTGGACCGGGAAGCAGAGAGATGAAAGGATTTACAGTTTCCTCCTAATTTATGTGCTGCTTGCATCTTTTATATGAAACTAGAGTCAGATTTTATTTCACATTTTAAGAGAAACCGAGAAACTGGTGTCCTTTCATTTAAGACAGAATAATCATCATCCTATGATTCACACTGTATTTGGAAAGCATTCTCATTAGACTTCTCATTTAGATACAGAAAAGGTGCGACAGCAACCCCAAACACTGGAAGGGTTTGAGCATTAGAAATAAATCTTCATTTAAACAAAATTGATGCCATGGGGGTTTGATGCACATGCAGTCTGGAGCTATTCAACATGGGGAGGCATTTGGGAACAAGCTCAAAATATCAACACTTCCTCCTCTTCCTCCTCTTCCTCCTCTTCCTCCTCTTCCTCCCCTCCTTCTCTCCTCCTCCTCCTCCTCCTCTTCCTCCTCCTCCTCCTCCTCTTCCTCCCCTCCTTCTCTCCTCCTCTTCCTCCTCCTCCTCCTTTTCTTCTTCCTCCTCTTCCTCCTTCTCCTCCTCCTCCTCCTCTTTGTCCTCTTCTTCTTTCCCTCTTCCTCCTTGTCCTCCCCATGGTTATCATCTATCTTCTCCTCTTCCTACTCCTCTTCTTCCCCCTCCTCCTCTTCCTCTTCCTCCGTCTCTTCTTCTTTTTTACCATGAATTTAATTGTAACAGCATGTTTGTTTTAAATCCTTAAATGATTTTTCAACATCCTATGGGGGCTCTTAAGAAAGAAATTTTTGGGAAAGCGCTCACGTGCTTCCTGCTGGCAACTGCTACCTAGTTGTCCCACAGGGACATGATGTCAGCATGACGTCCTCACTTGCTCCCCACCCATGTGTTCTTTACTATCACCATTAAGGTGTGGTAATAATAAAAATAAGCCCAGTGGATAGAGAGATGGATCTGTGGTTAAAAGCACTGGCTGCTCTTGCAGAAGACCTGGGTTCACGTCCCAGCATCCACATGGCAGCTCACAGCTGTCTGTAATCCCAGTTCCAGGGGACCTCTGTGAACTCCTGCATGCATGTGGTATACAGACATACAAACAGGCCCACACACACCCACACAAAATTAATAAATATTTAACAACCCAAGGCCCACAACATTTACCAATACTTAAGGAAAAAAGTCTCTAAAATTTAGAGAAGCAAGAAAACTGTTCATAAACTTAAAAGTTGGGAAGCTTTTCTAGGCAAACCACAGATCTGGGGAGTCCGACAGGGATGCAGATGGACAAGAATTGGATACAACATACAATTTCCCCCCCTAAAGAACACTGACAAATGTCAACATGTAAATAACAAACCTCAGGGGGAAAGAACTACTATAACAGGTAAAATAAAGTCTATGTTTCTTAACACAGTGAGTACATATTAACTATGAAAATGATAGCAGAGTAGAAGGATAAACAACACCGGCAGTGTCAATCTTGCTTTTCATTAAGGAAATGAAAATTATATAATGATATCCCACTTTTCCTGCAAGATTCTTTCAGGACATTTTGGATAATACACAAAACAAGAATTTGCATGGGGATGGGCAGCCACAATGTTATCGAAAGTGTTACATGGTACCTTGTTCTTGAAAATGAACTAAGGAATAAGTTGATAAATGTTATTCATTTTTATATGTGTGTGTATGTGTGTGTGTGCATGCGTGTGTGTGTTGTGAAATTCAACTCCAGGCTTTAAGCTTACAAAGCAAGAGCTCTCCTCTTGGTTTTCTGAAATAAAATCTCAATATGGAGTTCAGGGTAAGTTGTGATTCTTCTGTGTAAGTGTCAAAGTGATGAGACTACAGGTATTTGTCCCAAAGTGAACTAACTTTATCAAACCAAAGTGCATGCATGTGCATTAACAGAGACCCTCTCCCTTTATCTTCCATGCCTGTCTCCAATTTCTGGTCTCACGCACAGCCATGCCTTCAGCACCTAGGTCAGCTCCCTGCAGCAGGTACTCCACTTTGCGCTTGGGTATTGAGTGTGTCATCTTCATTTGATCAAAAGACCAGGCTCCTTCATGGAGGTATAGCAACTGAAGCACCAACATCCTCCCAGCAGAATGCCCACTGGTCTCTAGTTAACAGCAAAATTCTTTCCAAGAATTCATGTGGAGATGTCAGCAAGGTACACAATTGTCTGGCAAAAGCAATGTGCTTGTGTATAAACTGCCATACATGCAATAATGATACACACACACACACACACACACACACACACACACACGCACGCACGCACGCACACACCATGCATGAAATAATGGCTAGAAGAAACTGTTGGTTGCTACTTCTGGAAGACAGGGTGTGTTTGAGATGTTTAAAATAAAAAAAAAAATTACTTTCACTTACACATCTCTTTTATACAGAGAAAACTAGATGATTTTAAATTATAAATAGAAAAGAGACATAAACACTATATGTCCATATGATTATGTACCAGCTATTCTAAAGAGAACTAAAAACCACAATTAATTAGTTAAGAAAATTTAGATAAGACAAAACATACACTGTGTCTTCGGATGGGAAGACAAAAAACTATCTCAAGGCTATGTATAAACATTATATGATTCCAATTAAAATCTCATATCCTTTCTTTTGATTCCTGGCTGCATGAAAATGTCAAAGTTCATCTTGGAGAGTAAACATTTAAGAACAGGCAAGAACATTTTTTAAAAGTAGGCTAGATATCTGTGATAGCTATGGGGACAGGGATTTCCAACCAATTACAAAACTTGAGAAGATAATTTGCTGGACATGGGATGTATCTTTAACCTCAGCACTTGTAGGGTGGCACCAGGTGGGTCTCTGTGATTTTGAGGCCAGCCTGATCTACCCAATGAGCCCAGGCTAGCCAGGACTCCAAAATGTCACCCTATCTTAAAAAAACAACAAGATAAGACAGAAAGTAATGAATGGCCAGAAACAAAATTGGGATAGAATCAGAAGCCCAGAAGTAGATAAATGGGTCTAACTGTCCATGTGTACATGTGTTCATACGTGTAAGTGAACTGGGAGGGTAGACACTAGTTGCATGTTGATTGATCATCCATTATACATTTCTTGTCTCCACCACTTTTCCTTATTGTTGCAACAAAATACATGATAAAAAGTTTAAAAAGGAAGGCTTTATTTTGGTTCACAGTTGGAGGTTACAATATCTGTTATGGAGGGAAAAGCATGGTGGCAGAAGCCAGAAACTGCTGGTTACTTAGCAACCAGAAAGCAGAGACAGGTAAACTCAGATGCTCAGCTCAGTCTCTCTTTTTAATGCAGTCTGGATCCCCAGACCACAGGATGGTTCCACTCACATTAAGGATTGGTCCTCTCTTCTCAATTAACCCAACCCAGAAACCATACTCATGGATACGTTTTAAATTTGTCTCGAAGGAGATTCTAAACCTTGTGAAGTCAACAATATTGATCACCACAGCTTCTGGTTTTGTGTTGGAGAGTTACCTGTTGAATGCTACTGAACGCAGTTAGTTGTAGAAAAGTGTTCTAAAACGTGAAATAATATTTATGAACGATTACAAATCAAATCACAAGCAAGCATGGTTAGCAGAGCACACATGACTCCATACTACAAACAGACATAGCTCTACATATGCACATGTTGGTGTGCACAGAGAAGGCTGGGAAGATACTATACACAGATTGATGAGTTTCATTTTTTTCTATTTTATAGTATTTTCATATTTTTGTCGAGTTCTACCTCATTTAATACTCCATGAAGAACACAGGGGGCAGGTAGTTGCCACAGATAATAGGAAAGGGAAGGAAAGCTGGGAAGAGAAGAGCACTGTGTAAAGTCAGATCATATTAGCAGAAGGACATGGTTCCAAAACCAGAGCTCTCAGTGTCACATGCACAACCCCTGAGCCTATGAGGACTGGCTTGTGTGTGCCTGAGCAGAGAGACACTGTGTCCTCTCTAAGTGAAACAGATGGTGATGCATCCACAGCATCATCTAGCCAGAGACCTGTGGGAAAGGGTGCCAGTGCAGCTCTCTGTATGCATATGATTGCTCTTCTTACCCATTCATCAAAGGAAGGCATGAGGAAACTGGAGCTGACTTTCCTGTTCTTACAGCACTGGATGTTCTGAAACAGGGTAGCTCTGGGATTGACAAGGTGGTTTGGAGGGACCTGACACTATGTGAGTTTTCTCTTCTACCTGGCTGTCAGGCACTGCCATTTCACCTTGCCCCAGTCACTTGGTTTCCCAAAGTGCTTTGCATAGAAAAATAAGAATCCCAAATATAATCTCCTAACCCCCTGTAAATGGCTAGATTATACTATGTCCACTGCATGAAGTACTTAGGATCAAAGAGAGTCCCGAGTTATGGAGACAGGATTGCCAGTCTCCATTGTTGATAAAGATGGAGTCCAGGCTATATGGGTTCTTAGTAACCATGTGGACACAGCACCTAGAGAGGATGGTGCTACAAATGTCACAGTGAAGGAAGCCTAGTCTGTGCTCTCTAGAACTGTTATAACTAAGACCCAACAGTTAGTTTTTGTAACTCAGAAGCTTCCTCAGTGTTGAGACTGTGTCAGTTTTCCTCCTTGAGCCCAAGCAACATGGCCACAAGAAAAGGCAGCACAGCCCTGCCAAAGAAATATTCAGCATACTTCCCCTCCTGACTTCCCAGACTGATCACTGACAGGCAGAGCAAACAGACAGGCAGCTGGGGAGTAGTATGGCTCCAAAGAGAAGCCCAGTGCTGTCTTAAACATGAAGAAGCAATGCCAATGTCCCTACCCCTGGGAGCCATGGCCCTTCTAGGAGTCTAACTTGACCCACACATGATGTCACTAGTTGCACTCGATTTCTGTTCTAGAGAGGCGATTGTAGAATTATGAGCTGACTTACCCTGAGGCGATAATTCTGTTCAGCAAGATCACTTGCTGATCTTCTTTAAGGCGCACCACATCGCCTCCAATTTTCCTAGTGCAAAGATCTTTTGAGCCAGTGTGTGTGTGCCTGCACACAGGCACATGCATACCCATACGCACACAAAGGTGTGAGCACATACCCACACACCCCCTCCCGACACACACACACACACACACACACACACACACACACACACACACAGTGCTGGCCATTTTTTGTCAATGTGACACAGCTATAGTCATCTGAGTGAAAGGAGCCTCAATTGAGAAAGCCTATAGGGCATTTTCTTAATTAGTGATTGATGGGAGAGGACCCAGTCCATTGTGGGTAGTGTCATCCCTGGGTTAATGGGCTTGGGTGCTATAAGAAAGCAGGCTAAGCAAGGTATGAGGAACAAGCAGCACCCTGTCATGGCCTCTGCATCAACTCCTGCTTCCAGGTTCCTGCCTGGTTTGAGTTCCTGGGTTGGCTTCCTTCAGTGTACTAAGATTCAGGATATGTAAGCCAAATAGCCTCTTTTCTCCCCAAGTTGCTTTTGCCATGTTTCATCACAGCAATACTAACCTTAATTATGATGCATACATATTCATACACATACACACACACACACACACACACACACACACACACACACACATACTCTCATACACACACAGGTGGATGCACGCACACATGCACAGATGCACACATGGGCGGGGTGGGGAGCTGAAGCTAATTGCAGTACACATGCATGCCTGCAGTCCCACCACTTGGGAGGCAGATGTCGGAACACTGTCAAAAGTTTGAGGCTTTCCAGCTCTACTTAATGAGTTCCAGGCCAGCCATGGTTACATAGGTGAGATCATGCCTCAAAGGGGGGGGGGATAATTTACATGAGTAAGTTTTAATCAGGAGAATTTATAGAAATGAGACATGAACCAGTATGACTGAAATTCCCTAAGTAACTGAAAAGCTAATGAATGGATACAACTGTCTCTGAGACTTGAGGAACACAGTACAATTAGCCCTTAAATGTCTCCCCGCAGCATCCAAGCCTCTGACCTTTACAGAACGTTTTTTATAGGAGGCTGTTCACTACTCACCAACTGGCAGCCTTCGAGGGAGCTGACGAGCTGAGCGTTCTGGCAGGAGAGGATGGAGCCGGCCAGGTTGAGCATCACGCACACCGCGGAGAGCAGCATGAAGAAGGTGATCTGGAATCCAACCAAACACAAATTGATTACTCACTTGGCGAGCCTAGGAGGGAAAATGGCTCGGCTTTACAGACGCTTTAGCTTAATGAAGTAATTACACGAACAATATTTATGTTTTAAAGGAAAATGTGATTGTTTCTCAAGATGTCAGATTCATATTACCCTAAATAGCAAAAGGGAAAACATTGAAAAGCCACGGTAAATTACCACGAATTTCTTTGGAGCCAACCATTCTAATTTTAGAAGCTAAACCTGAAAATACTATACATTCCAGGCGCTCAATAGGGACATGCCAGAACTTATTAAACAAAACCGAGGGAAAGGGGTATATTGATTAGAAGGATGTTAAATTGATTTTGTTTAGTTTTTAGTGTGGAAAATTTTGCACATGTGCAGAAGAGAAAATATAAAGAGGCCCCGGGCACTCGTCACCTATCCTCAGGAATCAGCCAACTCAGTGCCAGCTGTCCTTCCCTGCCTCGCCCATGGGGAATATTCCACCAGAAACGGAATCCATATAATCTCATCCCTAAATGATTCAGTGTGCATTTCTAGAAAATTGTGAGCCATTCCTGTAAATATTACTGAATTACTGTTGTCATCTGTGTTAAAAGTAAACACTTGGTAATATCGAGTTCTAGAACTGCTTGTCCTGCCTCGCTTGCTTCTAGTTCCCTGGTCTGAGTCAGGTCACACAGGATATAGAGAACCTCTGTATAGTGTAACAGTTATGACTCTTCCTTCCTCCTCCTCCCTTCCTCCTTCCTCCTCTCTTCTTCTCTCCACACAGGGTTTCACTACTTATCCCGGTCCAGCTTTGGACTCACAATCCTCCACCCCACTGCCTCTCATATGCTGGTAAATCTTAAATCTATGGCTTTCCACCTTCCTGGGTTTTTTTTTTTTCCTTAAAACTTACTGAAGAAACCAATTCATCAGCCCCATAGAGTGGATAAGCAGGCTGAGTCTTATAAGATACCTTTTTGTGATCAAGAGTAATCTAAGACTAATATGATCAAAAGCAGGGAGAGTGTCAGAAAAACTTGATAAAGACTTTGACACATGTGAAAAAATACTAATTACCAATGGTTCCTAGCGCACCCTTCTGGGCTCCTTTGCCCTTCATAGTCATTATGCCATTTCAAACCATTCCAAGCTACAGAAATGGACATTAGTGCAAATGACTCCTGGCAATGCAAATGTAAAGACATTCGGTCTAGTGGAACGGAACTAATTGTCACCCGTGGCTACCAGCAACTTTACATCTACTTCTAAGTGTATTTCAGGATTAGGAACAGCCATGCAGACAGCGTCTGAATTTCTGCTACAAGTGCCTGGAAAATGTATTGGTTCCCTCTTAAGATCGTGAGTTTTATCATCTTTAACCCATGTTTATTATGATATTTAAAGTTGCTTCCTGAGCAAAGATTAGTAACTTCACTTTGGTTGTGTGTGTGTGTGTGTGTGTGTGTGTGTGTGTGTGTGTGTGTGTGAGAGAGAGAGAGAGAGAGAGAGAGAGAGAGAGAGAAAGAGAGAGAGAGAGAAATGTAGTGTGTCACTAGTAGGCATAGACTTAAGTTCAATGAACATGTTTTAATCACCTGAATCATTGCACACTCAAGTTGACCCCTGGGCTTTCAGAGTTTATGGACTTTAATTTCTTGCTTGCTTCCTGGTTCTTTGGGGCCTCCAGGACTCACCTTATACACTTCCTGCCTCAGACCTGGAATAGTATATGCACCTTTCAATGAAAACAAGATTTAGATGCCACAATGTTTGCATGTAAGGTGTTGTTGGCTTTTGGATGCTCATTATTTTCAACTTTTCTGTTGTCAAGACATGCCTTGAGTTGATACTGACATTTCTGAATCAAATAGGAAGCTTTTAACCTAACCTATCAATCCTAGGTCTGCATCTCCTTACAACCATGCCAGAACCCTTTGTCTTCAATATAATTGTGATGAATTTCACAGTTCCACAGGGAGCCTCGATTTACCTTACAACCACCAAAACACACCACAGAGACTGTTTAAGATGGAGATCTCTTTGCATCTTTAGAAAGTGACCTACCAAGAACAGTCAAAAACATTGCATTGTAAACCCGTATGTTCTCTTCTGTGTGAGGTAGGTTCCCTTCTTGCTGTTCAGTCATTGTTTCTAACAATTCATTGCATTTCTGGTTTCCAGAGTAACTGACACAGATGAGGGGACTGACCCTTCCCTGGGACATGGAGCAGGTGGTAAACACTGCTAAGATTTAGTGTCGATCTTAAGTTAGGTTTTTATTGTAAGTGACCATTCTGATGTTCATTTCCTATAAGTAAGAGAAGAACTGCAGACCACTCAAGTTGACACTGCTTAGCAGCTGCTGGGCTGCCTCTTGCTTCTCTGGCTTCCAGGAGCAAAAGGGCTTTCAGTCAAACAGCCAGACAGAACAACCTTCTACTCACTCTGCATGTTCTGAACACTCCAAGGACACTTTGAACAAAACTACATGGAGATCACAGCTGCTTACTCTGTCTCCTGAAGATTCAGTCCCAGTCAGGACTATTTCAAACAACTTATACCCAATGTTTTGCTATTGTAAGCCTTTCTGAACTCTAGGTAGCCATTTCTTCCCAGGCCAGAGGAGAAACACTTCTCCTGCGGCCTAATAGGACTATTGTCACCGGTACAAGAGACAATGTTGTGATTGGTGCAAGTGCCAACCTTTATTCATCTGAGAAATTAGCTCTGATTAGGGCAAGGACCTTTCCTCTGGCTGTCCTATCAGAACAAGTAGCTGGGGACACCTTCCTGCTGCCTGCCCTGCTGTTCCAACATTAGGCCTAGTAAAGGTTTTTCTTGTTGCCTATTTTCAGTAGGGTATGCTGTGCTGGTAACACAAAGGAAGAAATGATGACAGAAGCACCAGAAACAGTGGAATGGTGGCAAGGACAGAGGCATCAGCACAGTACCAGCACAGTACCAGCACAGTACCAGAACAGGACCAGAACAGGACTGGCACAGGACCGGCACAGGACCAGCAGCAATGGTGGACACCAGCACACTAAGCTGTGGGATTAGCCAGTGGCCAGCTGTCTGGCTTCTGTAGAACTGGCAGGGATGAGCAGCTTGCCCACTCCACTGCAGAAGCAGCAAACTAACTACCTGCTCTACAGCCAAAGAAGAGGCAGGGCAGAGCTTTAGCAGGCCAAACTGCAGAAGCACCGGAGTGCCTGGTTGCATCAGCAGTTGAAAAAGATGCAGAACTGCTGGACAGTGGCAGCAGCTGAGAGCAGCCATAGACCTTTCCTGAGTGGCAGCAACTACGATAGCAGCCACAGTCAGAGGAGGCGGCTTAACAGTCCCAGAGAGCAGGAACAAGAGGAATGATGGGGTAAAAAGAGGGTAGGAAGCTGTGGCTGGAGGACAGAAGGCTGTAAAGAGAGAAGATAAAATGTAGGCCCTGGTGACAGAAGAGTCCCAGAGAGCTGTGACAACTTTCAGCAAGGATGTCAGACCTCCCAGGGTCAGCAGCTGTAGCATTGATCTCTGTCAAAGGCTGAGGAATCTTAAGGGCTGAAGAATTCTAGTTCCTAGGACCTGCCCAGAAACTGCACCAATGGTCACTAGCAAAGGTAGAGAAATCTCATCTTCCTGGAGCTGCACAATTGCTCTAACAAGAGAGAGGAGCCCTACTACCTGAGGCCTACACACGATGCTAATACTACCTCCTACTGCTGCTGCTGCTGCTGCTGCTGCTGCTGCTGCTGCTGCTGCTGCTGCTGCTGCTGGGACTGTTCTCAAAAGCCTAAGGATTCAGATACTTCCAAACCCCAATACTTGAGGGGTTTCTTCCTTTTCACTCGTACTTTCCATCTGGATAGATCAAGCAAGCTAACTGGTACTGAACATGGATTCAAGGGTCCCAATGCTCAACAACAACAACAACAAAAAAATGACAAAGCATGGGAATAAACATCAAATTATGGATATTCACAGGAGAAGTTGCCACAGAAAACATCTAGAGATAGCTCAGATATGGGGTTTAGCTGAAAACCTCTTAATCCTCACTGTTGTAAACATGCTTCAGGAAACCCAGGACATAGAACTAAAGGAGATCAGGAAAATGATAGGTAAGATGGGCTGGGTGTCAATGCAGGGGAGTACATACAGGAAAGAGACAGAAACTGCAGATAGAAAATGACATAGTTGAATGGGAACACAAGAAGGTGCAGCTGCAGGCTTAAAGACATTGTAAAGAATCATTAATTGCAATGTCAGGAAGCAGAGACGAGCTATAGACGAGGAAGAAGAGAAGCTAAGAAACCTAGAGAAAGTGTTAGCCATAGGTAAAGAGTACTGGTGGCGGGTCTAGGGGAAGCAAGAAAAGACATAACAAACCAAATCTAAATGAGAGTCTTATGGCTAAAATCTCCTGGTATCTCCTGAAGACATATTTGCATATTCCAGATGTCTGAGGAACTCCAGGCAGGAGACTCAGAGAACCACAACTGAACACATTATATCCAAGCTAGCAAAGGCCAAAGGTGTGACCAGAAGCTTGCAAACAGAGAGATGAAACTTTTTCCTAAGGAAGTAAGATGTCCTTAGTAATGTGGGATAATACATTTACAGTTCTAAAAGGAAAACAAACAAACAACCCTGTCACAGAGTTCTATACCCTGCAAAACTGTCCTTTACAATTGAAGGCAAAAGCAAGACACTTCCAAATAAACAAGCTGGTGCTGAAAGCAGAAAGGTATGGTTGGCAAGAAATCTCACAGGGACTCTTTACCCTGAAATGACAACCTACTAGAGACTAACTAAAGCCATACAAAGAAGTGAAAAATCTCTGGTTTTTTAAAGCTAAACATATTGTGTTAAAAGGATAATTACACGTTTAGTCTATTACTTCTCTTTTGTTATCGTAGATGGTGTAAAATGCATTAAACAAGTCAACAGTCATGCAATATTAAAAGATGTGATAAGGGAGTGGAGTCAAGAAGAATAAAGGTAACAGACACTGCTGATACTAAGCTGGGACCAGATGATCAGAGGCTTAAGGTGTTACTAAGGTTTGGAATGTGAGTTGTGCCCCAAAGTTTGGTGACTTGATGCTTGGTTCTCAGAGTCAATCCTGGGAAGCAATGGATGTTTGAGAGGTGGAGCCAGGTGAGAGATGCTCGGTCCTTTGTGAACACTGACCTTGGAGTTCCTCAGGAAACCCAGTTAGCTTCTTTGAAAGTGGACTGCTAAAAGAGAAGCCTGGCCCTCTGCCCCCTGATTCCCTGCCTCTCCAGGGGATGCCTTCTCTTTGCATGTGCTCCAGGACACCACTCATCATCAGGGTTTTAGCAGAAGCTGAACCCAGAGGGCACTTCATCTTGGACTTTTCTGCCTTCAAAATTGTGAACAAAGCATCCAGTGTTGGATATTTTTGTTATAGCAATAGAAAAATGATCAATATAAATGTTCACTATAATTTTCAAGCTCAGCATTGAACAACAATTAAAAAATTTGCAGCAGAGGCTGGAGAGATGGCTCAGCAGTTAAGAGAACCAGGAGGACCTGGGTTTGGTCTGCAGTACCAAATGGTGTCTCACAACCATAGTAACTTCAATTTCAAGGGACCTGACACACTCGTCTGGCCTCTGCAGGTAATGCACACATGACACATGTGGTGCAGACATGCAGGCAGCTAAAGAACCCATAGGCAAAAACAAATAAGCATAAATAAGTAAAGCAATAAAATAGACAACAGGGAATTTAAGATAAACAGTGAACAGATATAATATGAAATAAAATAACACACTGGGAAAGTTTATCCAACCAAAATGAAATAATCATTGAAAAGAACTGAAATATAAAAAAAATATAAAATATATACAAAGCAAATAAGATAATCAAAGTAATCACTTAAACCATGATAGTCTAAATATTTGATTTGCAGTCAGCGATGATATAGTATGTGTCTTTTAAAAAGAGATCTAAATTACATGTTGCAAAGGAGGACTAACTTTAGGTACAAAGACACAAACATTTAAAAAAAAAAGTTTAAAAGGACATCACAAGAAAACAGGCCTGGCCATTAGAGAGAGAGAGGAGAGAGAGAGAGAGAGAGAGAGAGAGAGAGAGAGAGAGAGAGAGTTACTGAGGCTACACTAATGTCTTCAGAATAACTAAAGTGTGAAAAATTGTTACAAGGACCATAAAATGTGCAGTAATGTAGCAGGAAAACAATATAGCTCATGAAAATAGGCAACGACAAACATGTGTATCCAAACAATCAAGTCCTCCAAACGTGAGTCAAACCAGGACAGGGCTGCAACTTCCATAATTTATTTTTAATGATGAAAATGTCTACACAGAATATCAATAAAAAATAAGGACCCAGAAATACCATAGGCAATGAAAACTGATAGAAATGGGAACATCTCAACCTCAGGAACACATCCTAACCTTGGGGACACATCCCACACTCAGGGATACATTCCAACTTCAGGACACATCCCAAACTCAGGACACATCCCAACCTTGGGGACATATGACCTCACCAAATAAAAAATGGTGGGATCTAGGATCTGTCTGCAGAAGGCAGGTGATTCTCAATACACTGTGAATGACTGGGTCCATGTACAGCACTTTCCCTCACTAACAGGAAGTAAGTAATGCCAGCAATCAAAATAGAACCCAAGCATGCCAGTTAGCCACACAGCCCTATACAACCACTAGGTGGAAGAGGAACTCACTAGAAAATAAGAAAAAGGAAAAGAAAAGGGAATCTTTACAATAAAAGAAAGGAAAGTAAAAATCACAGCAACGCACATGGAATCCAGGAAAAGCGGTGTGCAGAAAGGTTTCAGGCAGTAAATATCTGTCTATGTCCAAAAAGAAAGAAAACCTATGGCAAGATTCTGACATTTCAAAGTAAAGAATTAAAAAGTAAGAGAAAATGAATAACCAAACCAGCAGGAGCAGGGAAATAATACACAGCAGATTAGAGGCAAGTGAAGTCTACATAACAAAAATATAGTAAACTTGGGCAAACAAAACCAAAGTTGGGTCCCGGCAAATATTACCAAAATCAGCAAGCCTTTAGCTGAAGAAAAAGAGAAGGAGAGAGAAGATACACATGAAACCAAAACCAAAAATGAAGTTATTAACACCAACTCCACAGAAATTTTAAGAACTTTTTAATATTATGGCAACTATATTCATATAATAATATGTTCACTCATAAATTAAATATTAATTGAAAATTGGCAAGTTTTGCAACATAAAGATTTTTCTTCCTGACCAATTCTGCAGGGGCTCCTCTGTGTCCTCTTCTCAATAAGGCCTCATCCATGGCCCATGAGACTTGAATGGAACACGACAGTCTGGTAGCTCTGGACATAGCCCTGGGATGAAACAGATTCTCCTTGGCATGACCACTGAGAAGATGCAAGGTTTCAACAGACTTCTATTTGTTCCAGCATAGCCGGAAGATGGAGCTTTGCCTCCAAGACACTGGGATATTAGCAGCAGCCCAGCTTACAAACAGAGCTGGGCTCTTACATATCAGGTCTCACTTCTGATTCTGAAATCAGTTCCCTCCCCTCCCTGACGCACACTCGCTCTTCCTGACTCTGCCTTCAAAATGCCCAAGTCTCCCCTATACAAGTTCCCAACCCTCAACAGTAACATAGCACCAATGAAGGTGTGTCCTTACTACCTTAGCTGGTGTCTGGCTTCAGCTTGGGTACAATGACTCAAGAAGAATCAGAAGGGCAGCAAGAGGCTCAGCCAGTAAAATCCTCAGCCATGCAACCTTGAAAACCTCAGTTTGTTCCACTGAACCCAAGTTGAAACTCAAGTCTGTAATCCCAGCACTCCTGTGGGGAGATAGGAAGTGAGAATGTGGACCTGAAGCCCCTCTGTGCAAAACAAATGCAGAAGTATAAAGGGAAAGCAGGGAACCAACTTCTGAAAAGCTGTCCTCTGCCTCCACACGTGTGCTTTAGTATATGTGCACTCATACACATATACATGTGTACATGTGCACACACTCATA
>JANHMN010000003.1:59655932-59673213 GCA_030674055.1 Rhabdomys pumilio
ACATGTACACACCATATACACACATATATACATCACACATATATACACTCATACAGATACTACATACATACTTACACACACACACACACTACAGAGACACACACCACGTAAAACATACCACCACATATACCAATACATATGTGAACATGTACTCCAACATACACACCACACATATGCATGTGAACGTGTACTCACACATACAGACACACCACATACACACATATAAACACGTATTCACACATACACCATGAACACACACGGCATACACACACACACACACACACACACACACACACACACATAAAAGTAAACCTTTGGATGGGAAGAAGTAGAACCTGCTGATACATTCACAAGAGACTAACACATCAAAATCCTAGCAAAGAGTAAAAAGGTCAGCCCTACCCTTCATTCCCAGTGAATTCTCCTAAGCACTCCAAGAGTTAATAGCAATCCTACTTTTTCCAAACTTGGAGGAGAGGGAGCAATTCTTAGCTTGTCATACAAGGCTGTCATTATTATGAAACCAAAGTCAGGCAAAGAAAACCATAGTCAAATAAACACCTAGGGAGACACACAGAAAAATTCCTAACAGATACAGAAAGATTGTAATTATAAGAAGTACATACTCTGGTCAAAACAGAGCAAAGCTAGAAATAAACAGAAGACAGTGGGTCAATACTGCAGCCTGTTTCAGAAGAGCAAGAGAGTCAGTGTGATAAGCAACACAAACATCCTGAAAAGGGAAGGCATCCCAGCATCCCAGCAAATACAAGACTCGTTTGTCTTACTGTGAGAATTTGTGTCCTTAAGAGACAAGTCTAAAATATATACAGATGATAGGATATAAGGAGACTTTGAGGAGACACAGGTGGAACAAAATTACCCATGCAGTAAAATAATTACATTGGCTTTCTACTTTTATATGTATGGAATTTTCAGAATAAAAGAATTAAAGACATAGTTGGATTCCAACCCCCACCTCCTAGGTACAGTGCCACATACCAGTAAACCTAGAACATTTGGTGCTAACAAGAGAACCGTGAGTTCAAGGACAGCCTGAACAGGCTGTTGCCAGTGTTCTAGGTTGCTCACCAGGACTTAAAGGTGAGACTCTATTGCTGCAGACACTGTACACTTCAGTCACAGGACACAGAGAAATCAAATGGATGCCGGTCAGGAAGTTTTCCTCCGAGATGGCTAGATTTGTAGTACTGGAAGGTGTCATGCAGACTGTGGGTTCTTAGGAGGTCAGCAAGCCTTACTCAGCTGTGAGCCCTGTGAGCTACAATAATGAGCCAATGATTGCCCCTAGGTGCATAGTGACACAAATGTTATATATGTGATCAAGTGCTGTCTGACTGGATTTAAGCCCTGTGCACTGGAGGAAACACTGGCACGGCACTATAAATCTGGTTAAAATACCCATGATGGGGTTGCTCACAGTCCCAGGTATGAATCTATTGCTATTATTCCGCTAAGTGAGCATAGTATCAAAGTGTCCTCTAAGTTTATATTCCTCACCCTATAGGTCAGTGTTGTTTCCAAATTTCAACAGAGACTTTCTTTGTGTGGTAGATGTTGGCAAATACAGGAAGTCACATTTGGTTAAGGAGCATAGAGTAAGTGATTCTGGGGTGCTGAGCCCCAAATGAGATATCTATATCACACTACCTTTCTCAAGGACTTCAGAGACATCCGAGAAAGATGGTAAAAGCTAGAGGCTGAAGTAGACTGGAGCAAGCAGTGTCTTCTAAACACAAGGGGACCACTGGACTCATGGACTCACATTAACCATGGTTGACTACACAAGGCCAGCCACGACTCAGCCAGTCAAAATTTTAGCATGGAATGGAGAGGAATTCCTGAGGCCCTGCCCTAGCTGAGAAGCTGTTTTGATAGCTGAAAGTGCTAGGGGAGGGAAAGTCAGTTTGCTCTAAGGATGTGACCTCTGCTAGGTGAATCACACTCCATTGAATGACACCACGCTCTACCGTGACGGTCAAAAGCATGCAATAATTAACTAATTCTTATACAGTATGGCAAAAGAAAGTTCATCAGTACATTTTTTGAGATTGGAATATTTCACTGTGCCAGCCATTAAAAGAGGAAGAGAGAATGGGGTGATTCTTAGTCAGCAAGGTGCTCCCTACACAAACATGAGGACCAGAGCTTCATCTCTAGCACCTATGTGAAAATTCCCAAGTGTGGTGGATGCAGACAAAAGGCTCCTCAGGACTTGTTCGACAGCCAGTCAGTCTGGCCTATCCAGCTGTAGGATGGTGAAAGGCAGCCTGGTTCCTGGCTGAGCTAAAGTTAGAAACCCAGTGATCCTAAAGGAACAACAGGCATTTTGCCTAGTTGAGGGACACTAGGCTCCTGACACAAGGCCGCAGCTCTCCATAGATCTGTGGTCATTGGTCACATAAGGGCAATGCCCCATGCCCCTCCACAGGTAGAGGATGTGACCACAGGTCACAAATCTTCATTTTCATGAGGTACCTAAAGGCCTGAAGGGCTTAGCCAATTAAGTTTTCCATCCCAGACACTCCTCCCGGCAAAAGGTATTTAACCTCAGGCCTGCCCTAAGAAGTGGGGTATGGTTTTACTCATCCACTTTCCGCCATGACAATAAATGCCTTAAAACCATGGACTGTCTCTTTTCATTGGGATCCGCTATGGGGAGCAATGGAGAAGGCTTTCACCTAAAGAGCTGGCTGTCTAATCTCCTGGACCAGGCCTCTCTGTGCTCCCAGCCACCACCACCAAGTCAAACCAGCTGTCCTCCGACCAAGCCAAGGACTCTCTTCCCTAAGGGATCCAGCCGGAGCACTCCCCTCTTTTCCCCCTCAGCTCCAGGCTAGATCCAGCCCACAGGCATCAGTTCTCAGCTCCAGTGGTGCTTGGGTGCCCAAGAACCTGAGAACCAGATGGCCCTGGCCGCCCTGCAGGCCTGGGGACCCTGAGCCAGCTCCAGCTGTCCCGGGGACCTCAGACTGCACTCCCCCACCCCTGGTGCAGTGTCCTGTGACTTCCCCATTGCCTGACACCCACCCAGCATAAGCACAGTCAAAACTCCAGCATCCTGTCTCCCTGAGCTGCCTGAACCCTGTGGCTGAGCCGACAGGGGACCCAACTAACCCTACATTCAGCAAGTTCCAGGTGGGTGAAGAGAACTGCCTCAAAAAGTATATAATGCCAGACATGACACCTGAGGTTGTTCTGTCTTATACCTTACCAACACATTCACACAGGGACGGAGGGAGGGAGGGAGGGAGGGAGGGAGGGAGGGAGGGAGGGAGGGAACGTGTGTTGAGGTCAGAGAACAGCTTTCAGGAGTCAATTTTTATTTCCTGCAGTGTAGGTCCCAGAAATCCAACTAAAGTTCTCAGGCCTTGGTGGCAAATGCCTTGACCCACTGAACCATCTCATTCGATCCACACTGAAATTTTGTTGAGAAATATAATACCTAGGGGATTTCAAAATATCTTTATACAAGTTATAAAGAGGGAAATGAAAAGTTCACAGTGACTGGAGAGGGCCATCAGATGCTTGTCTTAGCTCACTAACCAGAGTTGCAAACTGACAGTATAAACTGAAATTTTACATCACCCAATAGGAGCCAGAAAACATAACACAGCAGTGTTTCCATGATATTCCTGCCAAAGATGCAGAATTCAAGTTTTATCAAGAAAACATAATAGTCAAGAACTAACTAGGCTATGAACTAATCTTATACAAACTAACAACTAATGGCCTAGGTCTAAGTGTTAAAATCAAGAGCATCTAGAATCTACAAAGAACTCAAAAAGCTAAGAATCAAAACAAAACACCTTTTTAAAGTGACCTGGGGGGCAAGGGGTGCGCAGCTGGAGAGATGGCTTAATGGTTAAGGGCACTGACTACTCTTCCAAAGGTCTTGAGTTCAATTCCCAGAAACCATATGGTGGCTCACCCGTCTGTAATGGGTTTCTGGTGTGTCTGAACAGAGCAACAGTATACTCATACATAAAATAAATCTTTTTTTTTTTTTTAAGTGAGCTAGAATCTGATCAGAGAATTCTCAAAGGAAAAAAGAAGACACAAAAATAGCCAAAAATATCTTTAATACAAGTTAAAACTACTTTGAGATCTCATTGAAGCCCAGTCAGAAAGGCTAAGATGAAGGAAAAAAGCTGACAGTCAATGCCGAGGAGGGTGTGGGGAAAGGAAGGGTCTCATTCACTGCTACTCAGTTTGCAAACTGGTGTAGCCATGAAAGGAATCAGTGTGGAGAATCCTCAAGAAACTAAAAGTAGATTTACCACATGACCTGACACACCACTCAGCATCTTGCTCCATAGATGCCGGCTCGGTCATGCTCACTGCTCTATTCACACTAGCTGGGAAATGGGAACAAACCAAATGTCCTCCAGTTGATAAACTGACAGTGAAATGTGGGGTACAAACACTACAGAGTACTATATATATGTAAAGAAAAAATGAAAGGCAAAGGCAAAGTGAGAGAGAGCATTATACCGATCGAGCTAACCCAGATCTAGAAAGACAAACACTGCGTATCTTCTCCTGTTTGTGAAACCTAACTCTGATCTTTAGATTTGAGTATATAAACTGGAGTAGCCGCAGATAACAAGAAAACGAAAAGGGCAACGGGGTGGAGGGAAGAGTGAGCTCCTAGAAAGGGGGAGAGGCAGGGATTAACTGGGAAGGGTGATGGAGGGCAGGGCTGAGGGAGGGGAAGGGATAAAAAACACCGAGGATGTTGGAAAAGGTCATAGGGAAACATACTATGTACCGAAGCACTACATCTACATACATACATACATACATACATACATACGTACGTACGTACGTACATACATTACACACACACACACACACACACACACACATACACACATGTGTGGTGTGTGCACATGCACACGTGTGCATGCAGTGCCAGCCATGGGAAACCTTCCGTTGTTGCTCAAGGGAGTAAAAGAGACTCCTCAAATAATAGGCTACTGTCACTGTCCTGGGTTGCTTGAATTAGATTTGACCAAGAAGGTTTCCTTCTCCTTGAGGACTAACTTTCAAAGATGCTGTGAAAACAGTCAAGAGATAAAAGCAGTTAATAGCATCATCCAATATAAAGCCTATGAACCATTCACCATAGCAACATACACCCAAAGGTGCAATAGTGGCAGTTGCTATCTTGGAGATAACCAACAGTTGTCTAGTTGAATGTAAGACCCACTCTATAGGAGGGAATTCATGCTTGGTACTATAAAACTCACCTGTGGCTGGTGAGGTCATGAACCCTGGAGAAGAGCCTACTCCTGCCACTTCCTTACACCACTATAATTCCTAACTGCATTTTCAACACTTAGCCTTAAAGCCACAGACAAGCACAGCCCTCACCCCTCATCAAAGCAGCTTCTTTCTGCAGCAGATGGAGACTATTACCAAAATCTTCACCTGCTCAGAATGCAGAGAACAGGTGAACACTGGGTGCTCAAGCCCTACGGACTCAGCTGTAACACAACCACCACACCCAAGGCTCAGAACAACACAGAAGAGGGGGCAGGAAGGTTATTAAGAACCAGAGAACCGGGCTGTCTGCTGTGAGATTGTGTCCTTTACGGAAGACAGAGAAGCTCTGAACCTACATGATCTTAACAGAATGACTGCCTAAACGAGATCTGAAGAATGACAATACCCGTTGATACTCCAGAGAGGATGGGGGAAGTCTCACAAGGCCTCAACCCTAGATGAAGAACCTCGGGCTATTAAATAATTGCTGAGAGGGAGAATTAGTCTTCTTCAGGGATGAGTCCCCTACTTGATTGTCTAATCCCAACTGGTCAGTCTAATGTTCTCAGTAGTTATGATTTTGAAAGGGGGGGGGGAGGATAGAATCGAGGTAAATATAGTACTTATGGAGGAAATTGTCAAAAATAAGTACCTTCATAATTAAGAATTTTCAAAGTGTAGAACAAAATACAGGGTTACAGTACTGATAATTAAAACACATTAGAGTCAAGTATGACGAAACCAAAAGCATAGATGGTATTTGCAACTGGACTCAGCAGTGAACTGATGCACAGAAGATATAGAGAGTTCTCGAAAAATCAACAAACAAAAACATCTGATGCTTAAAATCTAATGGTCAAAATGGGGAATAAAAGACAGGCTGATGTTTTTACAACAGGCGGGCAGACGGCACAGTGAAGCATTAACGATGCACCCACATCCACACCGGGCTGTAAAGGCTGAGCGCTCACATGGGGTGCAGAGTGTGGGGCGGCTAGCAAAAGCAGTAAGAACTTCACGAAAGGAAATCAAAATGAATGAATCAGGTCATGCATACATTAACTTCTATGTATACATGTAACTTAAAAAATAGCTGGTTAAAAACCACTGTGCTAAAAGACACAAGGCCACTTACGTAAACCCTTAAAAGACTACAAAAGTAAAACATGTATTCTTCATGAGCATGAACACACATGTAAAGCTGCAAAAACATATAATGGTATGATATGCAGCCCTGTGGTCTGGCGAGAAAGATAGAAAAGCTTATCCAGTCTCTAATGTAGCACAGCATCCCCAACAAAATAATCTGACAGTGAACTGTGAGGCTCTCAGAACACTGGGATGTCATCACTGTGTCTGACAGTTCTGAGACAATGGGCACAGCAGACTTAAGCAGCACAGCACAAGTGAAAGCTGACTCAGGTCAGGAGCCCGTGGGCAGAAGGTAATTCATATACTAACCTAAAATGTAACCAAAAAGGGGAGCTCAAGGATAAACTAGTGCTCGCTTAAAAATCTCCAGATCTACTTGTGCTGGTCTGTCAACTTGACATAAACTGGGGTCATCTGGAAAGAGGGGCCCTCAACTAAGAAAATACTTCCATCAGATTGGCCTGTGGAACTGTCTTGATTGCTGTTTGATGTGGGAGGACCTAGCTCACTGTAGACAATGCTGACCGTGGGCAAGTGGTGCTGAGCTGTTTAAGCAGGCTGGGCAAGCCAGTAAGTAGTGTTCCTTCATGGCCTCTGCTTTATTTCCAGCCTCCAGGTTCCCTCAGTGATGGACTACAACTGAAATAAACCCTTACCCTGCAAGCTGCTTGTGGTTATGGTATGTCACAGCAGTAGAAAGCAAACTTGGACACTACAACACAAATCAACAATCAGTAGCCCCTCTTGTTCCTTCGTGCTTCATAACTACCACAGACTCTAGTTGGCCTCTAGTTCAGGGCTGATTAAAGTCACCTGCCCTCACTGCCACCCGATGAAAGGATTTGCCTCCTCTGATGGAGAACTTGCAGCAACTCACCTCAGAACAACAGTACTTACTGCTTGTGTCCAGTGTTTGGTCAGATACTATCAAGAACTCCTGGGCATATACCCAAAAGATGCTCCAGCATATAACAAGGACACATGCTCCACTATGTTCATAGCAGCCTTATTTATAATAGCCAGAAGCTGGAAACAACCCAGATGTCCCTCAGCAGAGGAATGGATACAGAAAATGTGATACATTTACACAATGGAGTACTACTCAGCTATTAAAAACAATTGACTTCATGAAATTCTTAGGCAAATGGATGGAACTAGAAAATAACATCCTGAATGATGTTACCCAATCACAAAAGAACACACATAGTGTGCACTCACTGATAAGTGGATATTAGCTCAAAAGCTCAGAATACCCAAGGTACCATTCACAGACCACATGAAGCTCAAAAAGGACCAAAGTTTGGGTGCTTCAGTCTTTCTTACAAGTGGGAACAAAATACTCATAGGTGCAAATATGGAGACAAAGTGTAGAGCAGAGACTGAAGGAAAGGCCATCAGAGACTGCTCCACCTGGGGATCCAACCCATATACAGTCACCAAACCCAGACACTATTGTTGATGCCATGAAATGCTTGCTGACAGGAGCCTGATATAGCTGTCTCCTGAGAGGCTCTGCTAGAGCCTGACAAATAAAGAGGAGGATGGTCACAGCCAACTACTGGACTAAGTATGGGGTCTCCAATGGAGGAGTTAGAGAAAGGAATGAAGGAACTGAAGGGGTTTGCAACTCCATAGGAAGAACAACAATATCAACTAACCAGACACCCCCCCCCCCCCCCCCCCCCCCCCCCGCCCCAGAGCTCCCAGGGACTAAACGACCAACCAAAGAGTACACATAGAGTGAACCACGTCTTCAGCCACATATGTAGCAAAGGACAGCCTTGTCAGGCATCAATGGGAGGAGAGGCCCTTGGTCCTGTGAAGGCTGGATGCCCCAGTGTATGGGAATGCCAGGGCAGGGATGCAGAGAGTGGGTGGGTGGGTAGGTGAACACCCTCATACAAGCCTGGGGAAGGGGGATGGGATAGCTGGGTTTAGGAGGGGAATCCAGGAAAGGGGAAAACACTTGAAATGTAAATAAAGAAAATACCCAATAAAAGAAAAATAAAAGAACTCCAAGGAATCTGTGAAGTTGTTTCCTGACTCATCTATAGTAACATCAAGTTGTTGGTTTTTTTCCCCATTTTACAGTTGAGACTGAGAGCTCAAAACTTACCCCCAAGAGAACCAGCCTGACCTTTAGTTCAAAGTGAGTAGGTCAGATGACTTCAAAACCATCATGTCTCCCTGCTGTGCCCACCTCAAAGCCCCTCATCTTGTGGTTGCCTTGTTCACACTGGTCTGTCTAGGCTGCCCGAACCAGACATCGCCCTAAGTTCTTCTAAAGAACTATTCAAACATACCAAACGAGAAGAAAATGGGAGGAACTTCTTAGCCCCAGAACTTGTAAAGGCTCTCCTAGGAGTGATCTAGCACGCTATAAAGAACAGAAAGTAGTTCAAACATCAAGAGTAAAAGTAAGGTATAAAGTGACTATATTCTTTCACACCAGGGCCTTTGCTGAACTTTACATTACGTTCCATATTCACCACCATGGCACACTTGATAGGGGATTTGGCCCATTCTATAGATAAACAAGCTAAATCCTTATGGTGAGATAGGGTCTGCACTTGGGGAGTGTGATTCCCAGTCAGGCCTGGTTAATCACTATGACACTGTTTTATAAACCCGAGACTTAACAAAGATTTTTTTTTTTTAGAACTTGCTCTAATATACATTCACACACTTCTGCAACAGCATTGACTTTAACTGGTATAGCAAAAACATCTGGAATCATGACATTTCCTTATGAGCCACAATGTCTAACAGAAAAACAATAAAAATAATGGTGAATTGACTGAAAAGTATAGTATTTGTTATACTAGAGAACTTCTTAAGTGGAACCCATAGGATAACAGTAATAGTTATGAATATAAAAATATCAGAAAACACATCACTCAGATCTCTTGGAGCCACAACCGCTCATGGCTATACAAAATATGTATTTTCAAAGCTGTGTTGACAAGAAGCTAAAACAATTTTATTTTCAATTTTAAAGACTTTTTTATTTTTCCCATGACTAGTTATGAAGATAATAGCTACCCCGTTTTTTTTATCATCTAGAACATCAAAGCAATTTACCTAAGTGTTCCTTCCTGGATGTTTGACATCATATAGTTTCCCAGCTAAGTTTAGAAAGCTGGAAAACTCTTTTAAACAACAGACAATAAAATGAAATTTTTCTTCCATCTCTTTAGCAATGAAAATTTAAAGCTCCAAACCATAACAAAAACAACCAAACAAAAACCCCTGCGACAATCCTAACGCACCAAGGCATTTACCCTAGCAGAAACAAGCTTCTTCCGACCCCCTGTCCCCTGTTCTTTATACTGGATCTCTGAAGTCCTGCAGAGGGCAACTCAACAGTTCAGGAGGATGTGGCTGGGTCACTAGCAGCTGCAGGTCTGGCCCTACTCTCCTCATCAGCCAGAGCCTCGCAGTATTGTGCGGGCCAGTCTTTGGGGTCCTGATTATGGACTTTGGCCACAAACTTAAGAACTTTCATCTTGCTGGTTTCCAGGTTGGTTCGCGGGCCCCACTGTAATTCATAGTCCACAGGATCGGTGTGGGGTATCCTCCGGTATTCCAAGTAGCGCTGCCGCACAAAGTCTTCGGTAATGAGTTTCTTTGGGTCGCCAAAAATTAAATGCTTCTTAGTGGGGTACACTCCGAGCCGTCGCAGGAAGTCCCAGACCTCAGTCTCGGTGATCGTGTTGCCTTTCATGAAGATAAGTCCTAGGACTATCATTAGCAGGCCCGAGGTGGGGGTACCCTGATCGCCTCTCACCTCAGCATCCTCCTCCACCGGCTCCAGCATGTTGATGAGGATGTAGGTGTGGCTCTTGGGCTCCAGCTCCACCAGCTTGTACCCGAACACGTATTGCAGGCGCTCGGCGGCCAGCTTCAGAAGGTTGGGGTACACGTCCCGGTAGTCTCCCACCACGTGCTTCAGAATGTCGGTGCGCTTGATCGGGATCTTCTTCTGGTCCTTGATCAGCAGGAACTGCACCAGTTCGGCCACCTTCAGCTCCAGCTGCTTCTGGGTGCGCGGCCCCACGGTGGGGGCCGACAGGGAGGCGCGGGAGCCCTGAGAGCTTCCGCCCGCGCCGCGGGACGTGCTGGGTATTTCCTCGCCAGCGCCTCCCCAGTCCCGCTCCCGATCAACTTGCGTGCTGGGCCGACCGCGGCCCCTCGGCTTCTGCAGCATGTCACCAGTCGGCAGAGAGCAGGCCGTGTTGAAGAGCAGTAACCGCCTGGAAACTTCTGCCGAGCGTGCCTGAGAGGCTCTGGGAGAAGTCGCGGCGCGCGCGTGACGTCAGGCCGCCAGCGTGCTGCGTCTGGGAGGCGGAGCGATGAGACTGGGAGTCAGCCTGCGGGGCGGGGCATCCTCACGGCTAGTGCGCATGCGGAAGAAGCAGCGGCAGCAGCGGCCGCTCCTACTAGGCTTCATCCCCAGTTTTAATGAGAATCGAATGGTGTTTGTGAGATCATGTAAATAGAAAACAAGAATCAAAACTTCTCGGCAAGTGTGCGGTTGAATTCTAGGACACACCTGTTTAGACACGTCTTATAGTTTTTGCTTAGTTTTTAAGCTACAAAGTTTGTATATGGAACACAAAGAATGTGTGTTGGGTGGGGAAATAAGGGAGAGAAAGAGAAGACCTGGGAAGTCAAGAAAGTGTTGACTTGTGCACCAAATGCGGACATGAAAGACCCCAGGGGACTCTGTCTCGACATTTTTCCTTGGCAGAGTTCATACCCACCTAGCCAGTTAATTTCTGTAAAATCCCTTGGAGTCTGTATGGGAGTTATTCTCGAAAGCAAGATTTCTCTTGCTACTTTCAGGCTCACATTCTGGTCATTAAATTTCAGCAAGATGACCATGAGAAACCACATAAGCATTGCCAATAACGTGTTTTAGCTTGGCAATGTGAGCTGACCTTTTGGAAGACATGTTTGTGAAAACTGCCTCGGACCCACATCCACAATTTTAGCAGAAACATGTTAGAGGAATGCTAACCCCAGAGGCATTTGCTCTCTCGAGATTAGCGTTTAATTTAGGTTACCAATGATTGGGAGTAGCAAATAATGTGAATCTCTTAATTCTCTTTCTTAATATGTAAGCTTTAAAATCTCAATAAGAAAGAGAAGAGCTATCATCCTTTACAATTTGTGATGTGCGTGATTTGTAGATGGTTTAAATTGTGCGACTCTAATAGACAAAATGAGTCATTTCATTAACTTAAACCATCAGCAGACTGTTGCTGTTACTGCTGTAGCTCTCAGCAAATGGGTTTCTTCTCCATTTACTGACAAAGGAACTGAGTTTTCCTCTGTCATTTTTAAAGCTACCAAGAAAAATAGATAAACTATTCAAAGAATGAACTCAAATAGATTTCCTCCTTAATGCAAATATATTCAGAGGAAAGCAATTCAGATCACATTATTTGAATAATAACACCAAAACATGGCCTTATTAAAATTTCATTAAATGTAAGCAGCATAAAATTTTTGTTCATAATTCAATATGAAAATGCACTCTGATAATGGGACCTGCAATGCTAATATAAAATCCTATTCCATGTTGTGATTCAAGTGTTCTGAAATCTAGTGAGTTTTGAGCAGTAACTTTCTATTCCACACAGGGTCCACGAAGACATCATCAAAGGTTGGTCTCAATGACAGAGACTGCAAGGGTTTGAATGTGTCCTTTAAAGCTTGCATGCTGGAAATGTAGTCCCCCAACTGGAGAGGGCTGTGTCCTCATGAGTGAATGAATGCCATGTTCTCTGTAATGAGTTAAGTGTGAGCCGATTTTGCCATTGTACTCTCTAATCAGCTCATGACGCAGTGATGTGCAACAGACGTGGTACCTGGCCTCTAGTCCTCCCTCCCTCCAGAGCCACGAGTGAAAGACAATCCTGCTGTTTCCAGTTTGCTCACTCGGTGCATTATTTTACAGCAACACAAAATGGACCAAGACCAACCAAATAAAACACAGCCTCACGACACTCTTCCATTCATCTGCTTCAGATTCCCTACACATTGAAATCTGTATTTAAATTCATTGGAGCCTCCTGCAATCTAAAAAATCCGAGAAAAGGTTCCTCCAGAAGGATCAGTTGTGTCTTGAGCCAAACTGTTTCAGCAGCCAAGAGATAAGAGAGAAATGGAAAATATGACAAGAGCTGTTGTCAGCCATCAGGCTGGGTTTCAGTGTTTTCTGTGTTAATTTCTTCACAGAGCACCATGAAACTCCAGCAGCTAGGCTAGCACCCAAGACCAGAAACCACAGCGTCTTTAGCAGCACCCACACACACAGACAGCAGATGATCATGACTCAAAACACACGAAGAAAGATACCAGTTTTGAGTCTCAAAGCACCTTTCTCCATGCTGTCCAGGATGCAGACGAGAAAACGAAGGCACAGAATGATGTTATTAAAAAGGAGGTTAGATTAGAAATTGTAATGAGAAGGTCGCCACCCCACATTCCACTTACTTCAAATAGACAATGGAAACTATGAAGTCATAACACAGTTGGTTGCAAATGGCAGTGGTTAATGCCTTTACAAAGGTAACTGTAAACACTGCTTTTTCAGTCCCACAACAACCCTGTGGGGCATATTGGTTTATTACTTTCATTCCTGGAGAACACAGACACTGGCTTTGAAGAGGTAAAGCTTTGGCTACAGGAAATCTAGACTACAACTGGAAAAGCTTACCCACACTCCAAATTTCAGCTTCTAGACCAACAATCTGAAACCATTAATCCTGAATCCAAGGAATTAAATGGGGTTTGTTTGCTAAGGACCTAGCACAGGGTCTGGCAGGGTGCTTGGTTACTGTTAGTTTCTTTTCAGAGGGTTATGTTAATGAAAATATCTGAGGGTGATACAAAGCTGTATGTGTGTAAAGGAAGTAAAGCCTTACTTTCTTAAGGTCCTGGCAGGGCTGCAGAGTTAAATTCATGAGGCAGTTTTTTAAATTTAATTTGTTTTTTTTGCAATCCTGGGAGTCAAATCTGGGACCTCAATACATTAAGCAAATGTTCTACCACTGAGCTATGCCCACAGCCCGTGTGGTAGATTAATTAGATAAATGCATCCACCTTCAGTCCAAGTGTTTTGGAACACAGTCTTTTTTTTAAAAAAAAAAATAATAACAAAACAAAGTTTCAAAGAAGTGATAAGACCTAGATGCTTTTGTATTTGAACAAAGAGAGGTAATTGTGGAAATGTAACTAAATTATGTGGGAAGGCTAAAGGAGAGAAGTTATCAGAAAAGGCGGCTCCCAGACCTCTTGGCTAGGACCCAGGGATGTTTCTTTTCTCTGGCTGTGGGCAGGCACCTTGCACTTGAAAGTTTTTACCTCCTGTTTTCAAAGGAAGAGAGGCGCTAAGGCTGCCCTTCTCACATCTGCTGTTTTTCAAGTACTTTAGCTCCAAGTAGTCCTTATGCCAACGTGGCATATTCCGGGTGGCAGATTCTGCTACCCAGCACTAGGAAGATGTTCATCTCAGTGCAGAACACGCACGTATAAAAATCAGGAAAAGGTCAGAAAGAAATATATAGACATCTCTGTGCCATCAAGGCTGTACGCTCTGAAAAATAAAAAGGTTGATTTTTGTTGTTGTTCAGAAGATAAAGGAAAATCATCTCCTTGGTGAAGCCTCACTCCACAGTGACATAATGCTCTGCCTGTTATGAGGTTCAAACTTTCCGTACATCTGATGTGATTGCAATATGGCAAGTGCAACTTTCTGTGGAAGCCTTGAAGTCACGGAGATAAATGAATAAAGCAGAAAAGAAATGTTCAAATGCTTTGTGCGGGTGACCTTTCTGCATTTATCATCAGACCCCAAGAGGAGGGAAAAAAAAATATAAATTCTTTGAGGCGAACCCCACACTATCTAAGATTTCAAAGGCACTGAGCAAGGCTACACAGAGCTCGTTACATTTCTCTAAGTAATTAAATGCTTTCTTCCATCTCCTTGGCAGCAGATGCCTGCCAACAAGCTCTAATCATCTATATTATCTACTAGGGGCTCCTCCTCATTCACTGATATTTCTTGTTGAAGCAGAAAACGATTTTAAGTCCTCTAACAGCAACACAATGGTAAAAGCAGGTGAGGACCTTTTGGGGAAGAAAAGGGATAATCAAAGCATGCGGCTGGCATCCATGAACAGCCTCCCTGCCTTTTCTTGTGCGGCAGGCATGCGAAAGAGTTGAGGCACAAATACTGGTTTGGGTGCTGGATAACAACAGCAACCAAGATGCTGTGAAGGATTGAGTGAAGTTCTTCATGTCTGCTCATTGTTTACTTGCAAAAACGATGTCTACCCATCCCTAACAGAGGTCCTCCAGACTGGACCACACGGTGGACTGCACAGAACATTTTGTTCCTCATAAAAGTTGATAAGCCTAGCAGAGCTTCCCTTGGCGGAGAAAGGGGTGGGCTAACGAGACAGTGCCTTGCTAGGACAGCAGCCACTTGGCACAGAGCCTCTTATTAAACTCTCTTTTCAAGAAACAGAAACTACACAGTTACCAAGGGCCCTGATGAAAACCATTAAGGTGTATTGAATTATGATCATACAAGGTTTCAAGCAGGAATAAGACTTGATTTATTTGCTTGGCTTCTTCCTCCCACTGCATTTTTTTTTCCCTTTAGAAATCGTCTCTTCCACCTCTAGGAGACCTTGATCCTACTCCTTCCATTGTTGGTGCACATGATTTGTGCCAGGCACAGTAATTATGCCATCTAGTCAGCATCTGACAAGAGGGGTCCACACAGGTCCTCTTTCCTGCATTAACAAGATGAAGGGTAGCATACAGTTAGCTGTTATTGCTGTGATTTGCACACGCACACACATACCAAACTAACCAAACAACCAAACAAAGAAACAAAAACAGAAAAAACCCTCCCTCATGGTGATGCCAACTCAAAAGATACCTTGAGCGATGGAGAAATAGAACAGATCCTGCCATCTGAATCTCTGTGTCCTGGGTTCAAGGTTAGACTCCTGCAGATAACTGAACAATACTAGGTAGGGCATCTTCCGTTAATCTCCTTTGTGCTGCTTTCTGGCATTTGATTTTTTTGTTTTTTGGGGTTTTTTTTTTGTTTGTTTGTTTTTTGTTTGTTTGTTTTTCGAGACAGGGTTTCTCTGTAGCCCTGGAACCCACTCTGTAGACCAGGCTGGTCTCAAACTCAGAAATCTGCCTGCCTCTGTCTCCCAAGTACTGGGACTAAAAGTGTGTGCCACCACTGCCCGATTCTTTCTGGCTTTTGAAACTGAATAAGTTTTAGCTAAGTCCGCAGGTAAACTAAATATTCAGGGGAAAGAGGATGTAAGGGGGAAAGGTTCTGGTGCACAGGAATGAGGGTAGGGAAGGAAAGCATCTCCTCTGAAGATATTTTAATGCCATGGGAAGATGATTGAAAACAATCTGACATAGAATTCTGTGGCAGGGGAATTTGCTTATTAGTTTACTTGTTGGGAATACAGACAGGGGAGACAAGCAACGAGGGCCCACACTTTCGAATATAAATGTACATATGTGATTTCTGGCCATTTACCCCTGGAGTTTCAGACAGCTTGGAGCACACAGTCACATGTTATTTAATGACAGAATATTGTTAGGTGATTCTGTTACTGGGTAAACACAATATATTTACACAAACTAAGATGGCCAGGAAGGAACCAGGCAGCTTAATCTTAGAGGATGGCCATCGCATGTAAGGTCCATGGCTGACTGAAATGTTATATTGTGTTAGGTGTGGCCCTACTTTAACCTTATCTGCTATTCTAGACTGTCCATGTTATTTAACCCAAAGCATTTTCCCACAGTCCCCTCCATGCAAGAAACAGGCCCTCATTCTTTGAAACTACGCCTAGGCAGGCAGTTGAACTATACTCACAAAGCAAGGGCACCAAAGAGAGCCAAGAAGACCAACAATGCAGATTGTTTTTGCAAAAGCCATCCACATTGGGATGGGAAGTAAAAGTCGGCAGGAAGAAATTAGTAAAATGTTAGAAAAATTAAAGAATCCAAATATCACATTGTTCCTCATAAATAAGACAACATCGGTGGATAAATAAAAGGAGAATATTCAAGGCAGTCAGGGAAATCCGTGTATGCATGATTGAGGGAGACCACCACAGACAGTGGCAGATAGGACTGTGGGATCCTGAAGCATGGTAAGTTTACACAGCCCATGTCTCTGGTCCCATCTCCTTTCTGGTCCCCTTTGACCAGTAAGCTGAATGGCAGGCTTTCAAAGCTAGCATGAGATAATCAGGGGCCATGGTCTGCAAGGTCTGCAGAGGCAGAGACAAGTGGAGACTGCTTCCATTTCAAGAACTTGGGTGCTGAATAAGGTGTTTTCCAAGGTCAGGGGAGACCCGGGCATATGTTGTAAGGCCTGCCCTGCACTAGTAGAAGCTTAGGTCTCTATTCTGAGAACTACTATAACCATCTCTTTTTTTTGTGGATGTCCTCCATGCCTAGTGCTAGATTGTTGATTAACAGCCCTTACGGGAAACTTTATGGGCAAATGAAAATATATGAGGCCTTGAGGTGAGGAGAGAACCATCGACTCTGCCAGAACCCCCTACAGTTTTCATTACCTGCCAATCTAGCAGTTTTCTAGTGATTCCCAACCACACACTCTTGAAAGAAAGGAAGAAAGAAAGAAAGAAAGAAAGAAAGAAAGAAAGAAAGAAAGAAAGAAAGGGAAAGGAAGGAAAGGGAGGAAAGGGAGGAAAGGGAGGAAAGGGAGGAAAGGGAGGAAGGAAGGAAGGAAGGAAGGAAGGAAGGAAGGAAGGAAGGAAGG
>JANHMN010000003.1:59673223-59690603 GCA_030674055.1 Rhabdomys pumilio
AGGAAGGAAGGAAGGAAGGAAGGAAGGAAGGAAGGAAGGAAGGAAGGAAAGAAAGAAAGAAGGAAAGAAAGAAAGAAAGAAAGAAAGAAAGAAAGAAAGAAAGAAAGAGAAGCACAGCATCCTTTCCTTGCATATGTGGCTGAAGGGAGCATTACCATTACAGGTGGTCTGAGAACTTGAGTGAGTAACTGGGAAACTAGCAAATCTTCAGTCACTCTGACCAACCTCTGATCCTAGCAGAGAGAACACCCAAGTAACAATAAATCCAGCAGTAAAAATAGGGCATCACTACTGACCCAACAGAAAGGATTTATAAGGAAATGCTCAGAGTGACGTAATGCTCTCACCAAAGCTCCTGATGTAGCATTACACGGCATAGCTCTGTCAGGGCTTGTCTGTGTTCTTGCCAAAATTTGTATAAGTTCCCTTCATAGTGCCCTAGACTATAGCTATATTTGGAGGTATTTTCTAACATAAATATACTAAGTTAAAGTGGGGCCGTTAGGGTGAGGACTTAAACCATTAGCACAGGTGCCTTTATCAAAGGAGAGAGATCAGTAATCTACATGTATAAAAGAAAAAGCCCTAAGATGTCATAGTGGAGAGTGCCCATTTAACATGCTAAGAATGGAAGAGATAAGAAGACATCAAACCTTCATCTTGGATTTGTGGCCTCCAGATCTATGAAAAATATTTCATAGATCTTTGTAAGATCTATGTAAGATCTTTGTAAGATCATAGATCTATATAAGCCACCAGTCTGCAGTATTCTGTTACAATAGCTATAACCAACTAATGCACATACATATAGAGACAGAGAACAGAATTGAGAGTTCAGAAATAATTCCACGCACCTATGATCAATTTTCAGGAGAAGCTACTATAATCCAATAGGTTAACAGCAAACAATACTAGCCACAAGGGACAGTACAAAACAAAGAGTGACCTTATACCATGCACAAAGCAACACAAAATGGGTCCCATGCCAATAATGAAAGCCAGCACTATAGAACTCAAGAATGAAACACAGAAGTAAATTTGTGTGAACTTTGGCATAGTGACCTTTTAGATTCAAGACCAAAAGCAGACTTGATAAAGGAGAAGGCTGGGCCTGGTGGTGCAGCGGGCTGTAACCCCCGCTACCTGGAGTGTAACTCATCAAGGGTATGCAGTGTGGACAGATGAAAATATCAGAAAATTAGAAGATGCTGCAATAACTGTAAATACCCTGAAAGAACTCTAAAACTGTACTTTCAATGAGTATATTTTATGGTGCATTAATTGTGACTCACTAAACCCAACTTTAAAAAAAAAGAAGCAACCTGAAGAGTTAGCCAGAACTCTCTAATAAGTGCAGTGAGATGAAATAAGATAATAAACCAGCATTAAGACCATCAAGTGGATCAAGTCATGTGCCAAGACTTTCTGCGTTAACAACAACGAAGAAACATTTTGAATTATAAAATCAATCAAAATCCAACAAAGGAAAGTCTCCTGTGGGAATGATGACTTCAGTCACAATCAGGAAGCATGCTTATTTACATTTTAGATTAAATCTAAAATGGGCATCTTTAAAATATGCTGCACTGTTTAGGAAAAGAGATTTTACCAGAGCTCTTACCACTAGCTTCCCTTGGGTCCAGGATGAGAATATCAAACTGGCTAGGACTCAGAAAGAAGGGCCTGGGCAGGTAATAAATATATTTAAGTTCTAAAGTACAGTATTCTATGAAAGAATTGAAAACAAAATGAAACAAAACACATGAATTGAAAATAAAATTAAAAGCCATTCTAAAAGTTAACACTTAAAAGTATTTTTAGGTGTGTGTGTGTGTGTTCATTGGTCTGTGTGTCTATCAGTCTGTTTCTCTGTGTGTGTGAGTTTATGTACACCACATATATGCAGGAGTTTGTGGAGGGCTAGGTACCCTGGAACAGTCAGAAATAAATTCCTTTGGGAATTGAACCTGGATCCTCTGCAGGGGCATCAGCTGCTCTTAAGCCATGGGGCATCTCCCCAGCCCCAGTAGTTAACAGTTCTAAAAGAACACCTACTTCCTTATTTCTTGGGTGAGTCACTGGGAGCAGCTGGTGAGTTTCCTATCTTGACTCTGTCTTCATTTAGGCAAAGTAGCAAGGTGACTTCTGGAACAAAGAGATGTTTCCATGTAGGAGTCAGACTTCGAGAAGGATTGTGACACTCCTTCTTGAAATGGAAATGGGAGTTTAGGCTGCCGCCTGCCCCGCCCCCACCTTGCTCCCTCCCCTCTCTGAATTTAACTCACTGTCTATGAAAGAGTCTGGGCCTCTTTCCTGACCCAGGTGGAGGCAGAAGTTGTCCTTCCTCACACTTTAGACTATTAAAATTAGCTATGTTAGAAGCAAGAATCTTCCACATAATTTCCTTTTAAAAAAAGGGGAGGGGCTTTTGGGGGAAGACAGTAAGAGCCTGCTGTTACTGGATCCTGTGCTTCCTCTGACCTGGGCAGTTTGGTTATCTCATACTTAGCCACAAGCCTTCATATTCATCTTCCTCCGTGTTTCAGGCTTTGCCTCCTTAACCCTTAATTTCCCTTTTAACCCCAGCCTCTGTCTTCACTGAAATTTATGTGAGCAGCTTGTAGCTTTCCCTGTGAGCCCCTTACTCAATAGCCCAGTAAATAAAACCCAATCCAGAATAATCTAAAAATTTTAAAATAAATTAACATCTGCGAACATTTGCGGAAGATATGCTTATGACACATGACTTAAAACTAAATTTTTCCCCCTGTGTTTTATAGGCACATTTTTAAATTCCACACGCAGAGCTCAAGAAACCTCTACTGTAGTTAAAAACAAAGCAAAACAAAAAACCAGCTGTTCAAGTAGAATGGATTAAGCAAGTCACACTCTGAATTACATACACATCTGCTGCTCATCTGGCCTGAACCTTCATAGGTTTCACATGCCCCAATACCATCTGTGATAGTTTGACTCTTGAATGCCCCCAAAGACCTGTGTGTTAAAGACCCAAATCATTCTGTGATCCTAACAAGGGTAGTTAAAAGAAGTCAGATTTACAGGGGTGGGATGGGACGGGGGGGGGGGGAAACGGGGGGGGGGAGGCGGGGGGGAGGCGGGGCGGGGGGCGGGGCGGGGGGCGGGGCGGGGCGGAAGTGTTGGCCTTGGAGATGATACTCTGACCTCGGCCACTCCTCTTCCTCTGCTTCCTGATTAGCATGAGAAATATCCTCAGCTGTGCGTCCCTCCAGGCTGTATTATCTTGCCACAGGCCCAAAGGCTACAGAGTCAAGCAACCTCAGATTAAAACCCTGAAACCAGGAACCAAAATAGAGCACCCTCCCTCCGCATTTTTTTAAAATCAGAGCCACAGTAACAGAAAGTGGACTGACACTCCATGTCTCTACTGAACTGTGCTCCTCCGCTTTGCTGGATCTTAGTGCCAATCGTTTCCTAACTGTGCCTACTGAGAATAGTGAGGCTCTGTATGTAAGGAAAACACAGGGACCCTAAAATGAGAGACTGGAGATGAGAGTGATGGTGAGAAGCCTGTCCTCTTAGCTGACTGGCCAGGTTTCTGTCTGGAAGCTGCCCATTTGGCAGCTCATGATGCACTTCCTATAAAATAATAATAGTAGCAACAATGATTACTCCTTTGTTTAACGTAGACAAACCTGTCTCCCTGAGACGATCTGCAAATGTACAATCTCCCAAATGCGTCTTCACTGGAGGCGACTGGAGGCTTCAGGAGTATCGAGCTTGGAGCCTGAGCAGCCCAGACCTTCCCCCAGAATATCTGGTTTCCGATGGACAGAACATAAAGGTCATACAGAACCGTGTAAAGTCTCTGCTTCTCTCAGAATGAAAACCGTTCAATCCAGAAAAGTTGGCGCCCAAACCCCTCATCTTCATTTTGATGCACTTAACTTCACAGTGCAAACCCTGGAACAGGTATGTAGATGAAACTGAGATACCCCTGGGCAAGCGGGTCACTTCTACCACAGAATTAAAAGGCCTATCCCTAATCCCCTGCCAATGTGTAGATCATACGCTGGCTAGCAACCTCACTCAGTAGCAAAGTTGACTGACTCATCAGTTAAAAAGTTCAAGTGGGCAATCGCTAGAAACCCAGCATGAAGGGAAACTTTATTTTCTCCCCAGTTACTACGTGAACATGTACGACATGCTCCCTATTTTGAATTAGTGTATTATTAACCACACAAGACGATGAGTTTTGCTTCTAACATTTTCCTACATCTAACAATTGTTCTGTGATCATATTTTGTTCCTCTAGCCTCCTCTCTCAAATCTCTCCTGCACGTCTCCTTCCTGCCAGCCTCCAGCCCAATTAGGGGATTGTGTTGCCTGCTTTGGGGGACAAGAAAACTCCAGAAAGTCCAGATACTGCTCTTGATCTATATGAAGCTGTCAAAGGCCTCGAGAAGAAAAGAAGGAAAGAGAGGGAGGGAGGAAGGGGTAGACAGACAGACAGACAGACAGACAGACAGACAGACAGACAGATGTTTCAGGGAATAAACAAACATAAGCTCAGTAGGACAAAACAAGGTACAAAACTTGGGTAAGAAAGAGGCAGGAAATGGAAAAGATAAGAGAGTGTAACATCATGAAAAATACAAAGACGGCAAAGGACAGCACATGTGAGCGCCTCTGTTGAGAAAGTAAGGCAAAGATAGCTCTTTGGATGACAGTCGCATGAGCTTGCATCATGGCTCTGCCTCAGCTGGTTGGGCTGCAGCCCTGCTCATCAGTCGGGGAACCACCCTTAGGAAGATGACCCTAAATGCATGAAAAAAAAAGCAGTATCTGGACTTTCTGAAGCTTTTCTGCACCCAAAGCAGGCAACACAATCCCCTAATTTGGCTGAATACACCAACAAGACTCATGCTTTTTTTTTTTGAGATTTTATTAATCCCACAAGCTTGAACGATGTGGTGTGGGAAAAGCAAACAGCAACTAATTAGCTGCTTCCTTGGCTCCAACCAATCACTAGCCACATGCCCATGACTTTCTCTCCGATGGCCCGATTGTCTGTAATTATCTAAGTGGTCCACACTGCTCGTGCATCGTTCCCTCTCGCATATTTACCTCTAAGCAAATTACCTAATTCAATGTGGTTATTATTCCGGACATTTAAGAGCCGTGCACTGGGAAATTTCACATGGTAATTAATTAATGTGGCTACATCTGTTATGCTAATTCTTCATGTCTAAGTGTGATTATTAGACGCAGCTTACAGAATTCAGTGGGACTCACTGATACTTAATATTAACAGCCACCCACATTGATGAACCTTACTCAAGGATGATATTTCTAAATTTATAAACAAATTATGCAGCTCATTACATGGATGTTAAATACCAAGTGAGTAGTTGAGAGATGGTCATGTGACTCCATTCAAACGAATGAGCAGTGAGAGATATTTTGGGCAACATCTGAAAGCTATTTATTTGCTCTTAAAAAGAGGTTAATGAGCAAAGAAGAGAGAAAATGTCCTTCCACACTGGCCATTTCCATCTGCATGATTTTTCCCGAACAGTGGCAATCACCTTATGACTAAGAAGTGGTAAGCTAACACATGAAAAACAAATTAAAACTGGCAGGATGGAAAACTAGAAAGAATGCGAGTCCTTGACTTTGGTAGGCTGTGACGCCACATCTGTAGCAGCCTCTCTCTACACTGTTCAGCATCGCTACCTTTGTTAAGATTTTGTAAGTTATATTGTATTTCACCTGCTGCTAAGAGCAACCCTAAAGCTTCCCAACCAGCACTGATAGATTTGGGAGGACTGGGCACCCAGCTGCATACAGGCTCCATACAGTAATACTGGGACTCCAGCTGTCCCCATGTGCCAACTGGTCTACCTGTCTTAGCTCTGGGCACACTTGAAGACTGAACCTGAAATGTTGCTGAAGTTCAGACCTTAGTGCACAATCAATGATAGTTGGCTTCCTTCTCTGAGGCAAAAAGACATCTAGCTGTTACATAGGACTTGCCTAAAGGGGAAAGTTCAATGGCTTGACCAATTGTCTAGCCAATGCCTGTAGATGAGAAAGACAAAATTTGTTTCAAAATTGCCCCATGTCTTCACGTTTTGTGGACATAATCTTAACATGAATGATACCGAGAGCCCAGCAGTGGTTCCTTGAGAGCATCCACCTAGGCCAATCCCCCACCTGGCACTGGGCCTTAGGGGTAATCCTTGGACCAGCACCTCTGCATTTGGAGTCACCACTTCTTCACTCACATAGTAGGCTGGCATATAGACACTTACTGTGACCTCACCTGGAGCTGATCCTAGCCTTCTGAGGCTTTACTGTGTAGTACAACCCTGGTTTCTGTTTAGGAGTGGACAGAAAGTTGTTACCTGATGTCTGAAAGTCTTTAGGCATATGAATGTCTCTGACACCTAGACTCCCGCAGAATCTCCAAATTTGGCCTTGTTTTCTGACCCCTATATTGTCATGTGCAGACCATAGAAAAACATAGAAAAATCAGCCAAGTACACATTCCTGGTTGCCAGTAGTCACTGACGATACCTGAGATATATCTTTGGTCAGAGGGTGACCCTCTGTTGGTCCTCACAGTCTATGGTGGAAGAACATACTCAGCGCCAACAGTTAAGCCCAAGGATCCAAATTCAGCAACAGTCTTCAGGTCATAGGTCACATGAACTGGAGAGACACCATGTTTGTGCTAGAGCCCAGAGTGGGGAACAGCTACACCAGGACATAGTACAGTAAATCAGCTGATCTAAGGGTTTCCTGAGTAGCAAGACAGGAACAAGAACCATGTGAGGAAACTAAGATGTGAGTTCTGGAAGGGTTCAGATGTCCTCTTTGAAAGGTAAGTTGTAAGTGAGGCCTGTAGACAATTCCAAAGAGAAACTATCTCATCCCATCCCATCCCAGCTATAGCTAAAGAGACAAGTTAGTACAGTGCTTGCCTAGCATGTCTGAAGTTATAAGTTTAAATTCTAGAATACACACACACACACACACACACACACACACACACACACACGAGACACACACACAGAGAAAGAGAGAGAGAGAGAGACAGAGAGAGAGACAGAGACAGAGACAGAGACAGAGACAGAAGAAAGAGAAGGAGGAACAATGAAGGGGCAGAGGAAATGAAAAAGGAAGAAGGGAGAAGTTTTCTGGCTTACTTGGCACAGCACCACAGAGAGAAAGCCATCCCCGCATGCCTCCATATCTTCCTAGTAATCCATGTAGCCTTATATAGGTCATAACTACCATAGTCTAAGCTAAGTTCAAACCAGATCTGTACCCAAGACAATGATCAGAGAAAGGAGACCTACATGCCACCTAGACATACAGTGGCTTCAAGGAAGGCGACAGCCAGGATCTAGAGCAGATGTCTACAGTGGAGCAGAACTAATGGCAGAAAGAGAAGTAGAGTTTATAATAAAAAGACATAATGAGAACATAAGGAGTTATTATGGGAGTGTGACAAAATACTCTGAGGACGGAACAGTGCTTGGTATTTTAATTTAAAATTTGAGGAGAAAAAAAAAGGTGTGGTGCCCACTGAGAACACATTACTGTTTTAGGAGACCATATGAAACATGAGTCATATAATACAAGACGAGTTAATGAACTAAAAAATCACAAAGGAAGACTGAAGACGTGGAGGACAGAAGCAGGAGACACTCTGAGTAAATAGGCGCTGAGGACACAAAGCTGTGACAGGGAGTAAACAGAGCAGACAACCAAACTGGAGACTCATATCAAAAGTGACCTGAAAAGTCCAAATTTAAATACACCCTGGCAAAGTCTCTATATTTGAAGACTAGCAAGAAACCATACAAGCTCCTACACAGAAAAAACAATTAGTTTCTGGGGAGATTTTCACACCACAGTTCTCATCTGTGATCACAGAGAAGCACAGACCAAGAAATGCTTAGCAAGTTAGTAAGAAGAGAGAAGACCGAGCCAGGAATTTTCTACCCAGGAACACTGTCATTACTAGTATAGAGGAATAGATTATTGGGCACACAGAGTCCCAATAAAACAAAGACTTTCTGTGTAAACTAAATAAAATTCTGCACATTCCCACCAGAAACAAAGCAAACAAGGATTCTAGGAGGGAGAAAAAGGAGAAGAATATTAACAATGGATTTTACAATGTAGTTACATGCCATTTAACAATGAACACATCGTGGGAAATGGGTGGCCATGTGACTTTCACCTACAGATCAAAGTATACTTAACAAACCTAGATGGTCTAGCTTATGTAAACGGACATCGTATGGGCTAGCTCCCTGTTTCTTGGCTACACATCTGTGCAGCATCCTAAATACTGTTGTCAGTGATAGGGCAGTGGTACTTTTAGATCTAAACACAGAGGAGGTATAGCAATATCATTTTATAGGAGTTTTCAACTCCAGTACACCTATGGAACCACCATAGGATCCTGACCATCATATATAGGACCCTGACACTAAAAGGCAGGGCAGGCATGGCCATACTTTTAAAGACCTTAATATTGGTCATAAGGATCCTTGAAGTGAGGATGAAAACTCTCACTAAATTCTGAACCCAGACAATCCTGACACGCCTCAGGAATAAGAGCAGGAGGACACAGATGAAGTGTGCTCCCCCAAAGGCCTCAGATGGGCTAAGAGGAGGGCCTTGCAACATTGGGGGGGAGGGTGTTTGGGGGAGGGGGACATGGAGATAGCCATTGATCTCCACTGCTAGAACTAAATCTCTCCACAAGATTTTCTTTTTGTTAGATGGGGCTATGGATAGGATGTGAATCCATTTTATAGAGTGATAAGAGCAGGAGAGAGAATCTTGTACTTTAGGGACAGGGACCTCAATTCTTGCCCTTGGTCAGAGGCTAGAAATGCAAGGAGTGTTTGGGTCCTGGTTCCTGTTTTAGTTTCCTGTGATCATTTTTCGGTTACACACCTGCCTAGAAATTATCTGTGAGGGTGTGACCAAAACTCCAATCCAGCCACTGTGATGGAAAAATGCACAGAACCCTCAAAGCTTTGCCAACTAGACTGGCCAGCTCACCTGCCATAAGCCCTATTAAAAAGAACCTAAACCAGAAACTTGATGGCACTCATCTTTGGGACTTGCCCCTGCAATATAGGAGCTCTAACTGTTAGACTCCTGTCTATGAACCCATAGTCAACTCCTTTCCAAATGCCTGCCTCATTGTGCCCTGTGAACTTTAGCCTTTGAGTTTGCAAGACAAGAAGCTGAAAGCACTAAGTGGAAGCTTTGAGCAGTGGTGAGCTCCTGGCATTTCAACTCAAGCTAAACTCACTCAGCTAGAACTCAGCCCTCACACTAAAGGACTGAATTTTCCCTGTTCCATTGAATCCCTGTGTTGAAAGCTTTGCGTTAAGTGTGGTGATGTCATGAGTATTGGAATCTTTACAATGAAGGGAGATACCAAGGCCACACTGCGAGCATGAGACCTTCCTTCTTACACATTCTCCTGGCATTATGACATCACCTGCTATAAAGTCCTTGGCTGAACAAAGCTGACACTGGCGCCATAAACCATGAGTTAAATAAACCACTTCTCTTTATAAACTATCCATATCTGGGTATTAAAGTATAGTAACAGAAACCAGACCAATATGCTGGGCTGCCTCACTGCTGGAGTGCCCGGAGCACGGCTGGAGTGCCCGGAGCACGGCAGGAGTGGCACTAGCAACCTGCTTGGGGGAGACAGAACTTAGTCCATAATGGGAGTGCTCAGTCCGTTTTCTCAGATGGGAAACAGTGAGGTCTGAGAAGACTGTTGTGATTCCCAGTCTCCTGTGTACCCAGGAGACACTAGGGTACCACTGGGAGTCTAGAACTGGGCTCCCAGTTCATGCTTTCCCTCAGGACATCCAGGAGGATGGGGAAGGTTGAACCCTGAATGGAGGCAGAACCTTGTTTAGTTCAGGCCTTCTCCTGGAGATTTAGGTGTGGCACTTTATCACGCCACGCCACGCCACGCCCCGCCCCGCCCCGCCTCCATCCAAACTGCTTTATTTGATGTTGAATGTAAATGCATGCACCTTACTCATTGTGAACCAGGGATTCAATACCCTTTACAGGAAGGAATGCCCAGGAAGGGAAGCTCATTGACTGAACACTCAGACTCTATCTAGACACCTCATTAGCATGGAGAACTCCAGGTTTCTATGCTACCTGACTGACTGCCATGGTCCTCTCAGTGGGGTGTCATGGTTACATATTCCAGAGAAGGTAGTTTGACCTCATACCTACAATTTCAATTCTGAGTTTCTCAGGGTTTGGGTTCTTCTGTCTGATGGCATGGTCCACTTGCCCCATACCAATATAGATGGTCTTCTATTGAATCTTTCCAGTGGGAGGCAATGGCAGTAACCTGAAATGTGAGGCACAGAGGGCATCCTGCCAACTCCTGTTACTTACTGCCCTTGTCAATACCACTGGCAGGATCTCTGCTGCGGTTTCCAGCTTCTTTTGGCACAGAACCATCTCTGTGCTCACTCAAAGTAGTGGCCAACAGCAACAGCAGGATAGTATGCATAACATTTGCCAACAAACATGAGGTGCACAGATGAAGTTGGAAAATTCTAGGGTGCAACCAAACAAAATTAGTAAGAACCCTGAAATCTGAGTAGTCCCTGTAACTTATAAACTCAGAATCTCAAAACTGACTCTAAAAAATTCTAGACTAAGATGACGGCACTATTGAGTTCTTCTGAGCATTTATAGAAGAAATCACATCA
Source organism: Rhabdomys pumilio (assembly GCA_030674055.1). NCBI lineage: Eukaryota > Metazoa > Chordata > Mammalia > Rodentia > Muridae > Rhabdomys > Rhabdomys pumilio. The sequence goes on from JANHMN010000003.1 coordinate 59,683,993, forward strand.
GTCCCACATAAATGTTTCCAGAAAGGAAAAGAGAACTATCTCCTCTGTACTCTTATGAAGACAGTGTTAAAATATAAAAATAAGGCAAGGGCATTTTCGAAAAGGAAGACCAAAGGCCAACTTCCCTCATGAATATATAATCAAAATCTTGAATAAACACTAAAAATAAAAATCAAGACGATCCACACAAGCCAGGTAAGTTCTAATAAGGAAGTCACCTTCATCTGACACTCAAAAAGCAATCACAACAGCTTACCATATTATCAAAATAAAGGGTTCGCCTTGTACAGTCTTCTCAAAAGAAAGGCACATCATACAGTTATAGCCCAACAAAAACTTAGCAAGCTTGAAACAGATGAAAACTTAGTCACGCAAACAACTGCACAGAGCCAGCATCACTGTGACACACTGGGAATGTCCTGCTGTGATGAGAAACAAGGAAAAGACCCTCATGCCCACACTTCACTGGAGGACCAGACAGTGGAATCAGAAAAAAAGAGAGAAAAGCCAGACATATTCCGAGAGAAATGATTTTGTTCTTTAAACAACATAGTATAGGCAGAGAATTCAGAAGTAATACAGTTAATAACTAGATGTATTAAAGTGCTTGGCTATAAAGGTTAATATGCGTAAACCAGTTTTATATCTATTTTCTCGTAACAAACAGAAAATGGAATTAAAATATATGTGGTACATTTTTTTTTGAAACTGAATGCAATATTATGGCTTAATGTGGCTGTCAGATTTTTCAATGAGGAAGCAGGGACTATTTCTCCATTCTCAAATGTGAACTAATTTTGGGACATGGTTTGAGTAACAGCATGCGGTAGAGGTTATATTTGTGCATGTCTGGGGCCCAGGCCTCTAGAGGCTGGCACTGTTTGCTTGTGTCCTTGGCAGTTTCCAATGTCAGACAAGACAGAAGCCCAGTCTAGACCATGAGCTGAGTGATGACTGGCTCCCCCACTTCCCAAGGCCACTTGGACCACTAAGATTTCCCAGCCCCCATCAATGAGAGACTGAAAGCAGGACCAGCAAAAGAAAAACACACAGAATCACGAGGAATGTTAGGCTGGTGTTGTTTTAAGTCACTGACTCTTGCAGTGGTTTGAGGTACAGCAGCAGGTAACAGCATCAACATGCACATAACACACACACACACAAACACACACACACACACACACACACACACACACAAAACATACCATGCACACCACATATCATATACCACACACACCACATATCATATACCACACACATATCTCACACATACATATATATTACATGCATACATATCTTACACACACATATACCATATACACTACACACTACATATAAACACACTACACCATACATACATATATACTACATACACATGACACACACTATATATACACCACATACCACCCAGATACAACACATACCATACATACTACACCACACCATACATACATATATACTACATACACATGACACATACCAACACATATACCACTCAGACACATCCCATACCATACATACACATATATCATACACACACACCACAGACCACACACATACATAGCACATGCCATATATACTGCACACACACATGCTCGCACGTACCATACCATATATACATGCTCACTATACATATATCATGAATACACCACAAACATACATACATCTCACACATCATACACACATATACCAGACTCATACCCCCCACACAATACACACACATCGCATACCATATACATTACATATACACATACACATATATTACATGCAACATACATACACCATGCACACATACCACACATATACCACATATAACATGCATACACGCTCCACATACTGTATACACTATACACACATATACACTACACACCCTATATACACATATACCATAGACACACACATATCCTACACATCTTAGACAAACATACACACTATATCACACATACACATACACACCATATCATACACACACACACACACACACACACACACACACTTACTTTAAATTAGGCACATAACTAATGAAAAATAATACAAGGCACTCAGAAAACTGTAGCCCATTAGTGAAGTTCAAGAAGACCTGACTAGAAGGCTCGCTCCAGTCACTGTGACAACTGTGCTTGTCCTAGTCTCTGGATCCATCATAGCCCCATCAATGGTTCCAGCAGGGCTTCTTTCCAGAATATTACAAATTATGACTAGGAACCTGTCTGACAGTGTAAAGGACAGTCATAGCTGGACACTGGCACTGACACAGTGCTTACAGTGCTAGGCAGAGACTTCTGAATCTACCTACAGTTATTTGAAACAATTAGGTTTTACGCAAGAATACATGAAAAAAATCAATAAATTCAGAGTGAACCTAGAAAGTAACCTCTGGACACAAGGATACATCATTTGCCAGTCACTAAGTAGCAGTGCACAGCTGTGGGGAAAGGACTTTCTCCTCAGTACATAGCATCCTCCCTCCACCCCAGATTCACTAAGTAAATAAATGAAAAGATGAAACTGTGCTTTTGAAACTGTAAGAACTAAGTCTTGGTTCTTCATATGAAAAGGAAGCTAGTGATGACCTCTGACAACAACAGGGGACAAATCCTGGTCACCTTGAGATAAGAACAACTCCTTTTAAATCATGATACCATTAAGACTACACTGTAGTAAAAAGGCAAGCCCTTAAAAGAATGTATACATGTGTTTCTGTATTTGTGTGCATGTGTGTGTATGTACATGAATATCCAACAAACCACAGAAGCAGACAAGGTGTTCATCTAAAAACAAAAATCTATTAAGAAAATGTAAACAACACAACAGAAAGTGAGCGAGGTCTTCAACCAACAAGGTATCCAAATCTTTAATAAATATCAAGGGACATTTGGTTTCATTAATATAGGCAAGGACATGATTTACCTTTTGGCATCATCTACCACCCAGCATTTGAGTAAAGCTTCAAGAGAATGTGAATCTCGTCTATTTTATTCTTTGCTCTTATGCAGAACATTGAGAGCACTTCCTAGTATATGGGTGCTCAATACATTGCAGAGTTACAACAGCAGCCCCAGCCAAATCCCAGGGGTTATTCATCCTCCTGAGCCTGGAACTTGCACACTAGAGCCCCATTAGCCCCTTGCCACTGTGGAGACTAGTAGCCAGCTTCACAGGAGTCAAGGCAGCTGAGGGGCAGCTATGCTGAGCAGGCAAACAGACAGCAATCTCCCCCTCCCCTCCATAGACTTCCACTCTACTCTGGCTAGACCACCCAGCGCAGCAAAGCAGGGTAGGGTTCTTCTGCTCTCGTGGTGGTCTCGGGGCTAGCACACCCACACCCCAGCCACCAGGCTCAGCTCCACAGTTCTGCCTAGACCAGGTGCAGCTAGTGCGGGGTGGGACCAGCTCTTCAGAGTGCCATAGCCATTGAGGGGCAGGGCCAGTTCTGCCCAGCCCCTGGACCTCCACCTGCTCCGCAACCAGGGATGTCCCCATATTCTTGAGAGGTAATATAACCCATGGGCATTGACCACTACTGCTGCATAGTCATGGAGCCAGACATGACCCTCAGTGGTAGCTTGGACTGGGAACTCACCATGGCCTCAGGTAGCAGGGCTGGCCACTCACAACAGGGTAGTCATCTCCACCCTCAAGTGTCCAGGTCCATCTCTCCTCACAATGCTCAATCTGCTCTATTTCTCTTTCTCTCACATCTATCCACCACACACTCACACACTGTGGTGGTTCCTGCTGCACACTGGCCATGCATCTGCCAGAACCCTGGGTGACATCCAGGAGTGGCTATGGCCTGCCTGTGCAGTGGGGAGGAGAACAGGTCTGTGGGCTTCTTTCTCCACTCACACCATGTGGCACAGTGGGACACAGACATAGGTATCTGCTGACTTCCTCCTCCTGATCTGCTCTGTGTCTACTTGCTTTGCTTTGGCTCTTTTTATGTGTCCTAAGCATAAAATGGCTTTGGCCACCAAGCCAGGCATCAAGCTAGGACGAACAAAGGAGTGCCATCTGCTCTGCTTCTGACTGATATAAGAACATCACCACAAATAAGGAGGTTTTTTTGCCCATTTCCAGGGGGCAGGCAGGGCTTTCAAATGGAAGCAGTCTTCTGGGCTCTCTGGCCATATAGGGAAAAGCTGTCCTGTAGGCCTGGTGGCCCATATGAGGTGTTGAGCCACAGGACTTCCAAGGTTTTTCTAGTGTTACTGCAGTACAGACTCCCAGGCATCTCACTCGTGCCTCAGCTATACTTGGCAACCCTAGGCTCTGATGTATCAGCCTGGTTTTTTGATTCACAGGGGACAAGTTCATTGCTGCACCACGGTGGGCCATAGTCACACAGAGCCCCGCCAAGCACCACAAAGCACAGCATGGGAGGAGGAAGACAGACTCTGAGCAGTGTACTCTCTTATCCCAGACTGTAAACCAATCTTTTTTGTGTTTACTCTCCCTTCAGCCAGCTGCTGACTAATTCCAGAGTAAGGCCAGGGTTCAGGCAGTCAGTTTCCCCCTGGTACCAAGCTTCTCCCTCAGCCCCCCAGCAGGGGGAGAAAGTAGAGAGAATCCCACCCAGTCACCACACAGTGGCTGATTTTTTTTTTCATCTTTCCAAAACGCTGCTGACATTTCCCATCTGTCCGTTTCCTTTGAGAGTTTCAATCTTTCTTCTTTTGTTCTTGTAATGTCATTTTAATGTCTTTTGTTCCTCACTCTTAACTCACATCATCTAATTTTAATTGTATTTCAGGAAGAATGGCTATAAAAAGACATATTTATCGAGTGTGTGTTTACTTTGAATATGCATTGCAACTATTGCTAATACCAGTACATCTTTTTGGCTTATGTGGGGTCCTTTTCTTCCCAGAAGTTCAAAGCACATTTTAAATGTCAGGTTGAAGAACAAAAGGGAAATGTCACTATTACCATTTTAAAGTTAGATAAAGTGAAACCTCATGAGACCCCAGAGACTGCCACCACCTCTGCTGTCACATTTGTGCTGCAACCTACAATCCCAGGTCAGGGGTTTCTGGTTTTCCGCTGAGATCCCATTGTGAGTGTGCCATTTATATTCCTTTAAAAACTATTTTAAATTACATTTATTTATCTATTATGTATGGAGCAGGGCATGCATGTGTCACAGCTTACATATGGAGACTAGAGGACAAACTTGGGGTTGGTTTTCTCTTTCCATCATGTGGGTCTCAGGGATCAAACAAGGGCTTGGCAAGCAAGAGCCTTACCCACTGAGCCATCTTGCTGGCAGAATACCTCATGGAGACCTCAACATAAAGTTGTGCATTCTATGGCTCATTCCCAATTACAGGGGTCATTAGGGTGAGCTGCCAAGGGGAAGGTAGACCTAAGTGTACAGCCAAGGCTGGATTGGCGGGGAAAGGCCCCAGGTCCCACAGAGGGGAAGTGGGCAGATGGTTGCTTCTTTTGTTGCCAAGATTCTGAGTGGATCAGTGGACAGATCATTAGACTTTGCCTGCAGAAACTCCTTCCTTTTTGTTTGCTGTCTGGGAAATAACTAGCTGCATAGAAACAATAATGGCCAAATTTTAGGAACGAAACTATGCAGACCAGTACAACCTCCCGAGAGAAATTACAATGAATGGCTTGAGGAAATATGATTCCCGGTCCCACAAAGAGACAGAATGTGTATCATGTACAGTTATCCAGAAAAAAACAATGAACGTGGCAAGGTGTCCCCACCCCAGGTGCAAGTCAGAGCAGTGTGTGAGGTGACGGTTCATCCTGGGGAGAGACGACTTTAGTCTGTGAGGCTGTAGGAGCCTGCTGGTTCCTGACCTATTGGTTTCCTGTGGGATACATGGCATTAGCCAGGCTGGAGGGGTTCATGGGACCCCACCCAAGGAACTGAGAGGTCACTGGAGTCACACTATCTGGAGGAGAAGGAGACAGGCAAGGTGAGAGGAGACAATTTGTCAAGGTCTTTGGATTTGATTTCATTCTAAGAACACTGAAAACAGCAAGTCACTCATGCCAGAACCTTGTGAGCACACTTCCAGCTTCCATCTTAAGTGGCTAATGATCCTGCCTGCACCTTGTTTGCAGTGTTAACTCTCGTATTAGGCTAGAGTTGGGAATCAGGACAACAGGGATCAGAGGGTGGTTGGGACAAGATGAAGATGTGATACAGGCTTATAGACAATTAAGTTCCCCAAGACTGGGAAGGCAGAGCCAGGCAGGATCCTGCAATGGCAGAGACTCATCGTGTCAGTGTACCACATCCAACCCCGAGGGCTTGACAGTTGTGCCTATGCTAAGGTGAAGCAACATCTATAGATATAAAATTTAGCACAAAATTTTAAACATTATCCATTTATGGGTATTCTTCATCCAGCTACCCAAAGGCCTTAGTATAAAGTGGGGGCTCTACCAGCAGACTGCCCTTGTCCTTGAAACGGTGATATTTTTATGTCTTGGATCTTCTTGCCAGCCATAAAGAGTTCAAATTCACCAAGATTCCACAACCTCATGAGTCAGTCCCTTCAGATGATATTTTTGCATGCATGCATGCGTGTCACACACACACACACACACACACACACACACACACACACACACACACACACACACAC
>JANHMN010000003.1:59690613-59721629 GCA_030674055.1 Rhabdomys pumilio
CACACACACACACACACACACACACACACACACACACACACACACACGGTTCTCTTTATCTGGAGCCTCCTGATCAATATAAACTGATCCAGATAAGAGATGCTGATGGCTAGGACTGGGGACTAGCAGGGAAGGAAATAAGAAGTGATGGATGATAAGTGATGTGTAGGACTTCCCAAAAGCCTAGATGAGAGGACAAGAGAAACAGAAAGGTTGAAATTAACTCAGTGGTTCCAAATTCTAAACAAAAACCTTAATAAAGAATATAGTCAGCCTTCTGTATTAGCAAGTTCTGTCGTCATACGCTCAATCAAACCTGGGCTGAAATAATAGGGGGAAAATGCATCTGTAAGGAACTATACAGTCTTCATCTCCCTCAGTTCATACTACAGAATAGCCATTACACAGCATGTGTGTGTGTCTGTGTGTGTGCACGTGCACACACACATATGCACACACACATACACACACACTAGAGAGTTGGAAGTCATCCAGAGATGATGCAAGGTACACAGAGACTGCATGAAGAGGTTCTGTGAAAACACTACCCACCTTACATAAAAGACTCAGGTATCAAAGGATTTTGACATCCATGGGACATCCTGGAACTAATTCCCTCAAAATACCCCCCCAAAATAACTACACTGAAAAAGAGAACCTTATAAAAAGCTATGAAATACCTTCTCTAAAAAGAACAAGATGTATTACGAACCTATAAGAAAATGAAATTCCCAAACTGTATAGAAAACTACAAAATGTCATTTTTAGAAATGCAAATATAAACAATATTTAAAAGATTTATATACTGTATTTAGTGAATAGATGATCATATGAGTTCAAGGCCAGCCTGAGCGACATAGCAAATTCAGGGCCATTCTGGACTACCTAGGAAGACATCGTCTTGAAAATCCTGTAACATACAAGTTCAGTAATAGCAATTGGACAAGGCTATGTGTCAGTCAGTTTCCTAATGGTGTGTAAGGAAATACTGCAAATTGTTTGGCTTAAGACCACAAAGTATCCATTAGTACAGAAATGAAGAAAAGTCAGAGCTTTGTTATAGAACACAGTTATCAACAAATGGGTTAAAGCTGTCTTCAGGATCCCTGGGTAAAGTTTATGGCTAAGGCATTAGAGGACTCCACAAATCAGGTGTTAATGTCGTACACCATGGAGTCACAGGCAACAGACACAACCTGAACAGGCAGCTATCATTTGTCCACCATGATGTTCTGAATTATTGCTGTTCACCAAGCACCAAGGGCCCAGAGGAAAGAGCTTGTATCCTGGATGCCCCAAGGTTGTAGTAACACGATGCACAGGAAGGTTGTAGAAAGACCAGAATCCCAGAAGATATAGCTTCAGTTAGTGGCATCAAAACTCTGTCTTCAACTGAACTAACTGTATTATTCCTGCCATTTGGACTCACATATGCATTTAATGGGTCCAGGGTAGCCACAACATAAAGAACTCCTATAGAAAATGCATAGCTGGGAAATGGGGAGTCAGTTTTCTTTAATGGTGTGACCCCTGCTATATCAACCACATTCTAGGACAGGCCCCACACTGAAGTGTAGTTGTCTAACAGAAACTAGATGTGGAGGGTGGGGAGGGAGGGAGGGAAGAAAAGAGGGAGGAAGGGAGGAGAAAATAAGAGAGATGGGAGAGAGAGAAAAAAGTTGGGTGGGTAAGGATGTAGGAATGGGTCTGGAAGAATGGAATGATCTATGGGTATAGCAATAAGTCATTAGGAATTGATTTAATACCAAGTCCATTTAGCAGAATAGTTGTACTAGGTTCTTCCCTAAGGCATACATAGCCACAGGTTTTGGTTTTGTTGACAGGGACAGGCATAGATTCCAGGTTGTGAACTGGCCTTAAATGCAATTTTTAAAATATGGATGGTCACTCCCATAACATGTATCACTGGGTATATCTTGCTGGGGATGGAGGGGTCGGGGTCATTATTGCAGCGTGTAGGATTCAGCTAGGTAAAGTTAATGATTACTTTTCTCTTCCTGTGGCCTGCATGGCATCTTCCAGTACTATGAAGAGTAGCCAGCACAGATGAAACTTCTACGTAAGCACTAGCTTGACTTCCTCATGTTCTACGACTTGAGTAGGTGCTGTGTTCAGCAAGAGGACCTCACCATCAAGTTCTAGTGAGTAACTAGAACAACGGCAACAGCCTATAACGTTTGCTGATCTATGTCAACTCTTTTGGAGTTCAACAACTCTAAAAGAAGTAACCCATTACTGGAACGGAGCCTTCTATTTGGTAGTGGATAGTGTCTAGTTTGGGTCTTGTCTTCCCCATTGTAGGATAGCTTCATTGAAACAGTTTTTATACACACGCATAGAGATTGTTCAGTAAGTTTCTACAGTTGAGGGCTTCTGTATTGCTATTTCAAAAGGTCTTTAGTGTTAGTTATCACTCCTACCACTCACTTTTAAAAATATAATTTCAGACATACATATCTGCTCCTAGCACCTCCCCTTTTGTGAATTCAAAGAAGAAATTGAGCGTCTCTACCTCCAGGTGAGGCTGTACATTGTGGCTAGGTGGCCACTGGGTAGAAATTGTCTCTCTCCTGCAGACCTGTACTGTTCTTGAGAGGACACAAGTTACAGGTTATGACAGCTTAGTTCTGCTGAGACAGAATAAGCTAGTCCTTATTTCTGTTTTTCAAAGGTCTGTCAGATGATCCTGGGCCAGAAGGCTGAAGACTGATGCTCCAACTTCCTGGCGTACTGGGGCTGTATAGGTAGGCAGCTGTCTCTACAACTTGTCTCAGTTCTGGAAGCTGTGTTAGGCTTCCTATATCTTCAGATAATGTTGCTCATTCTTATATTTCTGATGGAGTTAAAAGACAGACTACTTATAGTCTCATAACCAACTCAGGCTATTTAACATTGAGAAAATACATTTGAGAAAATAGTTCTCAGATAGTATACAAGCTAAACCAGGACATAACATATGGATTTATAACTCTTGTAAGTTAGGATTGATGACAAAGTGTTCTATTTAATTGTCAAAGATGATGGACTGGATGTTAGGTGTATCTTATACTTTATAAATTACAAAACGGTAATTAAAAATAAGAAGGAAAGAAAGTCTAAACTTCTAGACTTTCAAAAATGCGGAAATTATTGAGCATGGAAAAGAAAAAAATTCCAGTCAGTTAATCAAATTAGATTATAAGTAACAGAAAGGGCACAAATAGTTAAAAGGACTTTAAAACAGGCCCTGAAATATGCTATGGGTTTGAATAAAATATATGTATAACTTGATAAAAGCAAATGAAATACATAAAAAATAGAACAAGTGGAAAATTTAAAAAAAGAAAATTAGAAAATATATAATTTCATATAAATATAAAGGTACATGGTTGAAAACATCAGCCTTGAGCAGGAGATGGTGGCACACATTTAACACCAGGACTTAGGAAATGGAGACAAGGGGATCTCTTTGAGTTCATGGGTAACTTGTGATGTTACATAGAGACTTCCAAGTCAGTCGTCAGTCGGGGCTACTTGGTGAGATTCTGTCAGGAGGAGGAAGAAGAAGAGGAAGAGGAAGAGGAAGAGGAAGAGGAAGAGGAAGAGGAAGAGGAAGAGGAGGAATAGGAAGAGGAGGAGGAGGAGGGAGAGAAAAAGGATGAAGAGGAAGAGGGAAAAAAGGAGGAGGAGAACAAGAAGGAGGAGGAGAAAAGGAAGAGAGAGAGAGAGAGAGAGAGAGAGAGAGAGGAGAGAATGGTATGAGAACATAATATTTGTGGTTTTTTTTATCAGCTACTTGTATATTTCTCACCAATAATGACTATCAAATGTAAAGAATCCACTACTTTAAAGTCACCCTGCAGACTGATTTTTGCTCCGATGGCATGAACTGATCTCCTACTGCCAGCACTTGACAGAATAACTGAGGCAGTGCTTTTCTAGGACATATGAAAGTCCATCTCTCAAGAGCCAGAAAGCTGGCATTTTGAGACATCTTAGTTTCCTGCCACACACAGTACACACATTACAGGATACAGCAGAAAGAGGTGGAGCCCAGGCAGGGACACACATCTCACTGAGCTTGGTTAGGGGCACCACAGAGTATCACTGTTCATGGGAAAGAACTTTACAGAGAAACATATTAGAATGAGGGGAACTTTGTAGGTGAGCTCTAGGAATCTTCTGAGTTCCTAATTATTTTCCAGACCAAAGATACACACAGGCAGAGTAAGATCCTCAAAGACTTGCAGAACACATCCCAGAGCTGTGCTGTGAAACAGGGGTTCTAGTCACAGAGAAACAGCATGTGTACCCATGGACACTCAGCCAACTGCCCAGAAAGCCATGCCTTAAAGTATGGCTTTAAAGATCCCTGGAGAAAGAGTGGTTGTAGACCATGGCTAGCAAACTGCCACAGTTGAGTCAGATATGACCTGCTGACTCACTATTGTAGGAAGAGAGAGGGAGGGAGCAAGAGCACAGTGCTCTTGCATGTGAAAGGTAGATATAAATTAGTATGGTCTTTACAGAAAACAGGATGCATGTGCCTCAAGAAGTATAAGTAGAACAACTGTAAGACTCAACAAGCCTGCCATGGGGTGGCTCCACAAAGAGGAGGAAATCCAGAGGGCAAACATAGGCTTGTTTATGACAGCATGATTCACAATAGCAAAGGTACACACATGACCCATCCAAGATTCCATCAACAGATACATGGACAAAGGCAATGTGACACTATTAATACCCAAATGGAACATTAGACAGTCCTATAAAGCAAGACTCTGCCATGTCCAGCAACATAAATGCCAAGTGAAGCCGGCAGGCACAGAAAGATAATGGCTCATGTTCTCATTCCTATATGAAATCTTAAACAGCTGACATGAGTGAAGAATAGCAGTTACCAGAAGTTAGAAAGGGATGAGAAGGGAAGGGAGGAGAAACAGAGGGGACAGTGAATACAAGGGTCCAGGTGGATTAGTGGGACAAGTTTTAATGTTCTATTCCTGTACAGCACAGTTACTATTACTTACAGCAGTTATTTGTATATTTAGTTAGGATTTTGAATAGCTGCATCTCTCAGATGACAAAGTGTTGATGGATAAGCCAATTATCTGTTCTGATGGTATAAACTGTATACAAATATTTACATTTCATAGTATACTCCATAAACAAATACAAGTGTAATCTATTGACCAAAACAAAAATAAGAGCTATTTGGCTGCCCACAACAGGTATATGGTAAGACCCTATTGCTCAAGACATGATACACTTTGGTTGCTATGCAAATTGATGACATAGAGAAACTAAGCTGGAACTAAGCTGGAAAGTCCTTTCCTTCTGTCCAGCTTTCATAGAACCACTAGACTGACCAAGCCATGGACATGTTTCAATAAATACTGACATACTAAACAAGATGTGTCTGTTACAATCGTGGTATAACTGTTATGGGATTAACCAATGTTTCCCAAAGAGAATTCATGCCTCATACTGTAAACCTAGTTAGAAGCCATGCCTGGGAAGTTCATAGGCTCTATTAGAGACCTTACTACTATTGTTTTGCTAAATGGCCTTGCCAAGCTGCCTTCTAAATATTTGTACATATATCCAAAGATTAGTGCTTCTTTCCACCTTGTTCAGAGAAGCTTCTGTCTGCAGTAGACATCAGTCTATATTGAGCGGTATACATGGTCAGAGTTCTGAGAGTAAGTGGCTGTCGTGTGCTCTGTCCTTAATGGGGCATTAATATCAATACCCACTCCCCTCTGGCTACAGCTCAGGGAACACCGTGAAAGGTGTGAAAGAATATAACAGCTGGAGAATGTGGAGGAATCCTGAGAGATGCTGTCTTCCAGACACAGCATGGTCATCTCATCCGTACAAGATCATGCCAGTCAACTCTCTGGCTTGGCTGAGGGAGCACCTCATGAGCTTCTGCCCATAGCTGCGGAGCTGGGGCAACTGATGGCTGCCAGGGAGAAGAAGCTAACTTTTCTTCATGGTGTGGCCTCTGATAGGTTGCTTAGGTGGACAGTCTACACTTCTACAAATCTGGTGAAACTAACTGGATTTAATGTTTGCTTGTTTTGTAGAAGAGAAGGTGAAAGTCAAGAGGGAAAATATTTAGTGGAGGAGTCCAGAGGGAGTGGGAGAAGGAATTGCAGTGGGATATGATTGAGATACATTGTATACATGCAGGAACTTGTTAAAGAATTAAAAGATAAATAAAAATAGTAAAACAAGAACACGGGACAAGGCTCAGGAATAGAGCTCCTGCCTAATGTGCAAGGCTCTGGGTATCTGTATTTACCACTGAAGGGAAATACAGATATAAGAAATTACAAAATGGCGTATGCTTATAAAAGCTCAATGTGTGAGCTTTAATATAGATGGTTAAATCAGGTTAAAAGTATGTTTGGGTTTCCAGGCTCAGATTTTTAAAGTGAGAAACAATAAAAATGGAGTTTTTTTTTTTTTTTTTAAACAAAGGATAAAGCAAAGAAATATTTTGTCCTGTCAATATTAAGCTTTTGTTTCCTATATTTTTTTTTAAAACATGGACTTAAAACATCTTTGAATAACACTGCCCTAAGCATCTTTGGCCTGAATACTAGCACCTATTTTTCTATAAAGCCAGAAACTAAAACAAAAGTCTAGGAAAAGGTAATGGAAATGAAATAGACTTCTTTCATTTATAATTTTTAAGTTTTTAAAAAACGTTACATGTATGCATGTTTTTGCCCCCCCTCCCTGCATGTGTATGCCCCACATGTACCTGGGACCCATGGAAGTAAGAAAAGGGCACCAGTTCCCCATACCTGTAGTTATAGTCAGTCGTAGACATACCTAAGAGATGAAATGCAAAAATTAAATTGCCCAGAGCCAAAGGATGGCTGTTCTTAGACATTAAAGGCAGGGGTAGGACAAATCTGACATGAACCCTGACGGAGGATATAAAAAAAAGATTTATTCTCCCTTGTGTTTCATAAAGGCAACATAAACTCTGGCAAGGATCCATGGGAAAAGAAAATTACACAATCATTTTCTCTTCTGTGAACCTAGATTCAAAAATCCCTAACAAACTTTAATGAATATGGCATAAAAAAACATTAAGAGAGAGAAGAAGAAAGAAAAATAATATTCATGTAAGTAAATTGGAGATTTGTACAAAAAAAAAAATACCATCATGATCACGTAAGATTGGAGTCAGAGAGCTGTGTTTGCCTAAGGCAGCTTTAAGGAATGCTTTATGATCCCCCAAACTGAAGACCAGTGTAGAATGATGCTCTGTGGAGCATCCAAATGAACTCCCAGCACACTTGGTATAGCTTTTGTGGCTGCTGGTGGCAGAGAAGTCCTAATTTGCATGTCTGAAGTCTCAAATGCTAATGTTTCAAACTGAAGACTTTCTGGGCACCAACATGACATCACCAATGGAAAATTCCTCCCCTGACCTCATGTGACAGAGCTCAGTCAAAATGCAGGGGCAGCAAGAATGCTATATAGACTGATGCCCATGCTCTGTGAATATGACACACATGAAATATAAATGATGTTTGTGTTTACACCTGAGCCTTATTCCCAAGATATCTATTTTAAAGTATTCCAAAATTCAAACAAAATTTGAAGTCTGAAATACTTCTGATCCCATGCATTCTGGGTAAGAGTGAGCCAGCCTGTACTCACATGAACCCTACTGGCTTTCCCCATCCTTATGAATTCTGCTGGTCAGGAATTCTCAGAGGCAAAGGGGTAACTTGTCTGCCCCATCATAGCTGAGGCTTCTGTTTAGTGACAATAGTGGTCTGCTACCAGTCCTCTTATCATTTGCTCACAGAGTCTCTGGGTTTGTAGCCTGTCTCTTCAATTCTCCAGGTAGAATCTTCTCTCACAGCCTTTAGGTGTGTTCTCCCTTCCATCTGGAGTCCTCTTAACCCAGACATCCACTAGGCTGGACATTCAAGACGCCTCTCAGAAAGCTCTCCCTGGCCAACCTGTGAGATATTAAGTCTCCCCCATCTCCCTAAAGCTCTCTATAGACTTTCTGCCTTTACTCACTCCACACAATCCAACTGTCTAACTGGTTTTTGTTCCCTGGTTGTATAGGTATTCCCTCCAAACTGAAACAGTCTACCCTGAGAGAGGTTCACTGAGACTCAGGAAGTGAATCAAACTTATTCCCAAGTCTCAGGAAGATCCTGAAATCTGCAGGATTCACGAGTCCCCCAACCCAAAGCAATATAGAGATAACTATGGCTGAGAGTTGTCATCCATGCTAGGGTGGGAGTTTTGGTGATGAATCTGCTGACAGACCTGACCATTTTCCTGTAACTCGTCCCTTCTCATGCTCCTGTAAGTAACCCCAATATCCTTACCCATTCACTAAGTTAGACTTAGGTGGAGCTGTTTCTTTAGACTGTCATCAGTGCCCTATCTGGGGACGTCTGTTAGCCTCTCCCAACGAACAATTACACAAGGCCTGTGTTTTCCTAATCACGATGCAAGCTTTACAAATATAGCTAGCAACGTTTCACCTGATCTGTTCATTGTTGTATCCTGAGAGGCAGCCTGCCTCTCTGGGTGTGGTGTCTCATACCTGGAATTCCAGTACTCTAAAGGGTATGAGTTCAAGGCTAGCCTGAGCTACCCAGCAGAACTCTGCACAAAACCAAACCAAATCAACCAAACAACCAAACAGACCCTTTGTTTTTTGTCAAAACAGTGGCTAGAAGGACAGCTGAGTAAAAATTCAAAGTTATGGTGTCTGGTCTCACACAGCAGGAGATCACTGGCTTCAGGAGCTTAGACAGAACAGAGTCCACCCTCTGCATTTGTAGGAGAGATATTCAAGGGAAAATATAAACCAGAGCGTTCTAAATAGCAAAACTTGAAATTGTTGCATGCTGAGCACCAAGCCCCCAGGATTCTGGTGGTGTGTGACAGGCCATGCTCAGGCCACAGCCACATCACAGACCCTCTGTCATTCCCAGCACTGGCTGGATGAGCACCACCCCTCCTGTGTCACTCAGGGGCTGCGTAGTTAGGGCCCTGAGGGTGCATCTGTAATGACCCTGCACAGGCTTCTCATGTTGTCATTCCTAAGAAACACTCATATCAACTATTCATGTAGAGTTTATGTGGTATGGATGTCACAAGTGAGCTAGACAGGCTTCGCAGTGTATGGGAGGAGGAGGAGGACCACACAAGGACACTATGCCATCTTTCACAAAGGACATGAGCATCTGAGCATCTATCACAGGGGTGCCTGCCACCCTCCCAGGATACCTACGGATGATTGCATATGTGGCTGTTCAGAAGAATGGGTAACACTCTGTGCAGGTATGAACAATCACCACTATCTATTGTAAAAAGCAAGGCGCAGAGCAGAGTCACTTTTGTTTCCATTAGAAAATAATTTGTATATGAATAAGTGTGTAGATACAAAATCACCAGAGATTTCTGGAAGGAGACAAAGCCACTATTCATAATGCAGATGTTAGGAAGGATTGGGCTAGAGGTGTCAAATTGGCCTTACACTGTTATTGGTTATTTTGCATTTTTCTGCACAGTTGGAATTTGCTAACTATGTCTCTTATATTTTTTTTTATTAGACTATCAATATTTTTTTCCTGGTAAGATTATGGGCTACTTAAAAAGATTTTTTTTCTTTGTAGTTTTTGTTATACAGGGGATAAAGGCAATCTTATTCAACAGAATTCGAGAAAAGCATTGTTAGTTTTTAGAAACTTCCTTGAAGCCCCTAGAGACTTTCATTCATCAAATAAAGCTTCTATCTGAGAAGGCAAAAATACATTTTCGGTATCCTTAAGGTTTTCAGCACAGGAATTTCAGATATTCAGAGCACTTTGTTCTGAACACTGTCTGCTCTTCCGTAATTCTCCTGCAATTTACAATGTAACAGCATTGACAGAAAAAAAAAAAACTGTTTAGCAAATGGATGTGGCCTAAACTTTTTTTTTATGGTGAGTCCGTATGTCTCCAGACATTACCATCGTCTGGGTACTGACATTAGTGTTGAGTCAATGAGGAACTCAACAGAGTAGCATCTTGGAAATGCTGGTCTGATATTCAGATGGTCCCTCCCACCCAGTTCACCTGTCGGAACCTAATGCAGAATATCATGGTTTCAAGAGGTAAAGTTTGGAGAAAGTGATTATATCATGAGAGCTCTGTCACTGACATGAGAGTCATGCCTCTAAAACAGAGGCTTGGGGGACCCTCCCTGACTATGTAAATACAGAGCAGTAGAAGACCATCCTGGGCCAGCGAGATGGCTCAGTAAGTAAGGTGCTTGCTGCCAAGTTTGAATCTCTGAGTTGAATCTGTAGAACCCACGTGGTAGAGGAAGAAAACCAACCATGCATGCACATGCATACACTCCAAGTACTTGTAATTCACAAAAGAAAACAACCAGTGAAGCGGAGACTTTCACCACACCTGCTGGAATTTTAACCTTGGGTTTCCTAGCCTCTCGTAATGCAAGCAGTCAGTTTACATGACATATACATTATCCAGTCTTGGGCATTTTATTATCATAGCTGGAATGAGCTCAGACATTCAGGATCATGTTTAACTGTGCATATTTAAGCTCTATGCTTGGCATTAATTTTTTCTTGTGCATTTCTATTTCTTTGTTTGCTCAGCCTACGGATCAACTTCATCCTATCCCTATACCACAAATGTCTGAGATGAAAGATTTTTTTCCAATAACATGAGAAAAGAATGGGAAAACAGCTTTGATAAAAGCCTTCTGAAGAAATTCATTCAGATGAGAAAGCCAGCAGATAAAAGCACTTGCCACACAAGCCTGTGGACCCGAATTCCATCCCTGGAGCTCAGGGTGGAACTGACTCCTGCAAGTTGTCACCCGATCTCCACAGATGAAATCTGCACATGCACACCCTGTCCATATGTGTGCAAGCACACACAGATTAATAATGAATTCAACTTTCAAAAAGAAATATATTTGATTACTAAGATTGAGACTAAAATATGCTACCGTTTCTAAGGAGTCCATCCATATTTTTACATTCGACTGAGAGCCATGACGTCCCTGCTCACTGCCTTGTAGTAAGTGGTGATGCTGTTGGGACAGGGAGGTTCATACCCCATTGTCTAAAAACACTTAGCTCCTTTATACTAATGCAGCAATATCTTCAGCAGGCTGATGGCAAATGAAAATTAATTCCACTGGAAGTTGATAAAGCAAGTCCATTAAAAGCTAGACTACTTTAGATTAGATTTTCAAATGAATGAGACGAGAGCCTTCACAATGGCTCCAAAATGGGCATATTTATAACCCTGCCCTGCCTGCCAAATATAATTACATCTTTTCTCTGCCAACCATTTCAACTCATTTCACAGCAAGGAGAGAGAGAGAGAGAGTGAGTGAGAGTTAGAGTGAGAGAGAGAGAGAGAGAGAGAGAGAGAGAGAGAGAGAGAGAGAAACTGTTGTAAACAGGGCACTCCCCACAAGACCACAAGAAGAAAGACTCCCTTTTGAGATCCTTGAGCAATTAGAAGACCTGTCAACTTGGAATGTTCTGTCTTGGATTTTTCCATGTTTTTGTTTATTTGTTTAGCTATCATTTATCATCCAAACCAATGCCACACATTTGCAGCAGCCACACAGTGGAAGGCCTCCTGCTGGGGGCTGTTACTAAGGGACCTTCAACTGCAGCTGATCACACCGACCACTAATCTGACTGAACTCTGGTTATGGCCTCACTTTGTTTTCTGCTTTCAGCCGTTGCTGTGATAAACACCATGGCCAACAGAAACTTGGGGAAGAAAGGGTTTATTTCAGCTTACAGGTTATAGTCCCTCATCAAGGGAAGCCAGGGTAGGAACTCAAGGTAGGAACCTGGGGGCAGGAACTGACGCAGAGACCATCAGGAAATGCTTCTCACTGGCTTGCTTTGCTACTTTTCTTACACAGTCCAGGCCCACCCGTCCAGAGATGGCACAGTGGACCAGGCTGGACCCTCCTACACCAATTACCAATTAACAAAATATCACAGGCACGGACCAAGGCTGATTGGTGAAGGCAATTACTCAATTAAGGTTTCCTCATCTTAGGTGTATCAAGTGACAACTAAAGCAAACTACAGCTGTCACCTTGGGGGAAAAGCTACTGTGTATGGATCAGAAATGCCCCCACAGACACTGATGTGCTAATGGCTTGGTCCCCAGGCTGTGGCACTATTGAGGCATGATGGAACCTTTAAGAAGTGGGTCCCAGTGAAAGGTTATATTTGGGGTTTGCCTTACAAGGCGATAACGATACACTGGCACTTCCTGTCTCTTTTCTTCCTGGCTGACCTGAGGTATGCATCTTCCTCAGCTATATGTTCCAGTCATAGGTGCTCCCTCGACACAGACGCAATACAATAGGGCAGCGAGAGAACCACAAACAGAAACCTCTGAAACAGGGAGCCAAAAGAAAACTTTCCTTCTTGTAAATAGTCTCAGTTATCTTGTCAGTGACAGAAAGCTGCTTAACCCAAAGGATCATCTGTCAAAGCAGATGACCTGTTATCAGTTCTTTCCAGTGGACCCTGATAAGAAAGGGGAATGGAGGCGAGTTGGGGACAAGTGTACCTGGATGGTCTGGGCAACTGGGGGCTAAGATAAAACACTGAGGAGAAGCAGACTTGGGAAGGGGATCCAAAGACTCCCCTGCTGTGTTCTCCAATACCTGTTCTTCCAGCAGCATTGCTCACAGCCAAGATACAGACTTAACCAAGATGGTTTACTGACCTATGGATGAACAAAAGCATAGTATATTAACACAAATTATTTATCATTTGAAACAACATGGGTGGATCTGGAGGACATTATGTTATGTAAAAAAAGGTCAGAGACAATGTGTTCATTTGCGGACTGTAGAAGCTCAAGGAGGTGGCCATGATGAAAGAGAGATGAATAGTGTCCAATAGGAAGGCTATGGAAAGGGTGGCAGAGCCTGGCTAACAGGAAGACAAAATATATTATGAGGATTTTATGCTACCGTTTCCAAGCACAGTGGGGCAACTCTAATAAGAGTGGACCCTGTGGGTTCCTAACACTGAGATGCCATACTGTTTGTGAAGACAAAAAATGGAGATACTCTGATTTGATCATTGGATCTGCAGGAGTGTATTAAACTGTAACACCCTGTAAGTAATTATGAATATTATAAGTCATCTTAATTGGTTTTTAAGTCTTTGAATTATTCTTCTGTTGTGGCTATGTTTAACCAGAAATTCACACACACACATTGCCCAGGCATTGAATATACTGAAGTCAGGAGCCCAAGACAGAAAACCAGAAACATTATTAAATTGATGAATGTGACTGAAATCACACTAGAAAGATGAAGAAGACAGAGAGGATGGCTCAGGACTTGGTATTCAGGACATGGTGAGAGCCAGGGAGTGAGAGAGGACAGTAAGACTCTGCTGACCTGGAAGCCATACAGAGAGGGTGTTCTGAAAGTCACGAGGTTAAACACAGAGGACAGGTTTGGAATATAATGGGAGTGCTTCAGGACATCAGTGTCATTATGCCCTGTGGTGCTAGTAGTGTTTCTTGAGGATGAAATACAGAGCAAAGTTCAGTGAGGCAGGAATCAGGGTCAGAGTCCTGGGAAAGTCTCCAGAACAGGCTTGGACCCTTAGTGATAAGGGAGAAGGATCAAGGCTGCTTAACTATGGGGTACAAGGCAGTGTGGATGAATGTCTGAGGAAATGGTGCTCCCTCATGCCTGGGAGGCTGCAGGGCACCGAGAAGCAACAGTCAGTGGGAAAGAATGCTTGCTGGTGGGGAAGTCATATAGGACGGCCATGTCTGGAACGTTCTGTGCCAAGGTATTTCTTTTAAGGAACTTGAGAAGTCACTTCTAAAAAAGATGAGTCTCTTTCCACTCACATGCTGCCGGTTTTTATACTTTTCTTACATTTTCTCCCAAGAGCAAGTTATAGCAAGGTTCCTACGACCTACAGAAAAATTCAGCAATGTTCTATTTTTAAGCTTCATTGCCAAGAATCCAACTGTTTAAAGCAGTATTTCTCCCTGGTTTTCTGTAACTGAATTAGAACATTACATTCAAATATATATCTCTACTTATACCATATAGGGCACGCTCTTCTTTTTATATGAAAAAAAAAAAGCTTTTTTTTTTTTTTTTTTTTTTTTTTTACTTAACCACAATCAAAATCTAAGAAGCCAAGTTTAAACATTGGTCACCAAGCTCATTTCTCACTACTTCCTATCATTATTATCATGTGACATTGAAAAAGTAAGTAGAAAATCCTAGATGGCTTGTAGGTCAGACATTTAGAAACAGAAGTTCATCCCTGGGTTTTACAATTTAATTACAACCAATATTAAATGTGTGTTAAATAAACATGGCCAAAAATGGAAGAAATTAGATTAAGAGAACAAATAACTTCTCCATTTCTACAGACAGATTATAACTAACACCACCCCCAGTCCATATCCTGCTGCCCAACCCTGAATGTGACCAGATTTGGAGTTTTAGTAGTTAATCAGTAAGGTTATAAGGGTGAGCTACTGTGCTCAGAAGAAATGAAATGTCTGATTGTGCTCTGTCTCTGGTTAGCTCCCTCCCTCTGTGAGCCCCTTCACTACAAACACACACACACACACACACACACACACACACACTCCTCAAGTTAGAAAAGACCTTGTGAGCACACATAGCCCTCACCAGGACCTGGCCACGTGATACTTGCAAAACATACTTTGAGACTTTCATGCATGAATAGAATGCATTTCTGATTTTGTGTGTGATTTTTAAAAACTACTTCTGTTATTATTAATTATGTGTATGTCTGTGTGCTGTGTACGGATTTGGGCACATGAGTACAGGTACTCACAGAGGCCAGAAGAAGGTTGTCTGATCCCCTGGAGCTAGAGTGATAGGAGCATTGTAAACTGCTGGACATGGGTGTGGGAAACAAACTCAGGTCCCCTGCTAGAGAAGCAAGCAATCTTAACTCCTGAGCTGTCTCTCCAGCCACGAATTCAAAGCATTTTGGTCATACCCTCCCTTCATTCCCCACTCCAGCCCTTTACTGGTTCCTCTCCTATATCCTACTCTTAATTTCACACACACACACACACACACACACACACGCACGCACACGCACACACGCACGCACGCACACGCGCACGCGCACACGCACACGCACAGGCACACGCACGCACGCACGCACAACTGTTACATTGCTATTGGTTGCCCACCAGAACTTGATGAAGACATCAGGCACTTTTGGGGATGGACTTAGAGAAATCAAGATAGTTCTGCCCTGGAAGCCTTCTCCTTGCTGGCTGGATTTCATGGTACAGAGAAGTACTTAATAGGGGGATAAAGTTATTGATCATCTTACCCAGCTGTGTGAGCTGCAATAGGAACCTGCCCGATGAGACAGGCACAGTGGTAATGATGAACGCCTTGCTGGTGACCAACAGCTGTCCAATTTGGCTTAAAGTCTATGCAATAGGAGGAAATGCAGGTTAACTTGAGGCTTCCAGCCTCCTTTGAGGCTGAACCTTAGAGAATGAATGTCTTTTTTTTTTTTTTTTTTCTTTTAAGGAATCTAGTCTGTGGTGTTTTGTTGTAAGTCTGAGCTAGGAGACCTAATTAAGGAAGTTTTTATTTGTTTGGCTTTTAAATAGAAAAAGGACACGTGTTACAATGTCTATTGTGATGCAATGTAACTGTTTGGGTTACTGAGACAGGGTCTCATTCTGCAACCCAAGCTGGGCTCAGACTTGCAATCTTCCTGCTTCAGCCTCTTGAGAGCTGAGATTACAGATGTGTATCTCCATGCCTGGCAGTGAAAATCTTTAATACACACATATGACTTTTTTTTTTGGAAGATAAACAGCTGAAAATTCAAGAAATTTCATTCCTCTAAAATGCCTGTCTATAGGTTACTTCATCTATTCACTCCAACCCTGTCAGTCATCCCTGGCAGGAATGTGGGTGAACCCTCCCAATGTTCACTTTTGCATTGCCATTAAGCTCATGCCTGGCGATGCCTGGTCCTAGGAACAGGCAAAGCAGAGGGCTGAATAGCATCTCAAAGCAAGCCTGGCCTTGAGAACTGAAGACCTGCACTAAATTTCAGACACCTCCCTCGTGGGAAGACACCTCTCTCCTTCTGATTCCCTGTTGATTCTTCTGCCACATAGTCACGCCTGCTCTCTTGTAGGTCACTCAGGAGAGTGAAGGAACCACATAGGTAAAGTGCTCAGGACAGGGCCTGCCACAGTAAAGGAAATATTTCCAGACCAATGTGAAGTAGTGCAGGGCACCCCATCTCAAGTAGGCTGCCTTAGTGTGCTGCCTAGTCTAAGATAACATTTCTTGCATGTCTGTGAAGAAGGCTTTATAACTCTTTATAGTATTGAGGACCAACCCTAGAGCTTTGGACATTCTATGCTGGTGCTTTATCACTGAACTGTTTGTATGTATCTGCACATGTATGTGTGTGAATGTGTGTGTGTATGTATGCATGCATGCATACCTGTATGTATGTATGTATGTATGTATGTATGTATGTATGTATGTACGTACGTTCGTAGTCTTGAGACAGGGTCTCACTCTGTATAGTTCAGTTTGGCCTAGAACTATGTATTCCAAACTGACCTTAAACTCAGCAAACTTCCTTCCAGCTCCCATCCCCGACCCCTGCTGGAATCACAGGCACGCCCAGACTAAACAAGACTACCTAATCTCCTTTTGTCTTCCTGAAAACAAGACAAAAAAAAAAAAAAAAAATAAAATCTCATCTGAAAGATACTCTTCCCCGACGAGGGAAAAAGAGACATTATTCCACAAGGAGTCATAGCCAGGAGAATTTGGAACAAGCAGCCTTGTTAAAATAATTATCTTCCTGTACCTTCCCCTCAGTTTTCCAGCAACTGCCTCCCTTGTTCATCCAGGATAAAAGGATGTGGGGTTAGCTGTTTCTGCTAGCTGTAATTTTTTTTATGAGGGCTCTTATGTGCATAAAGCTGTGTAAGTCTGTGTGCTTTTCTCCTTCCTGTTAATCTCTCCTATGTCAATTTAATTATCAGACCCAGCTGAAAACCCTAAGAGAATAGAGGGAAAATTGGCTTCCCTACAGTTCAGTGTATATTTATAATGTGAGGAAATACACTGAGAAGTCACGGCATGGAGGATAATGATAGTGACAGCTATGAAGCCAAGTCAGTGTCAGTCCCTGTGACGCCAAGGCCAGGGAACCTGCCACTAAGTCAGCACCATGTTACAGGATTTAGTGGAATTCCTTACCCCCTTCTCAGAGGCAGCTACATTGATGTGGATCTAGACAAGGTCTCTCTGGGTTCCATCCAAGCGATTTGTCCCTGTGCCTCAGTGTCCTTGTCTATGGAGGGCATGAGATAATAATGCTGATTATACGGGGCAACTGTAACACGGCTCAAAGTGAAATGTTACACCAACTGCATGATGCCTAGCACCCAAGAGCCCACAGTCACTGTTCACGCTAGCTACATCATGGTTGGAGCACAGTGTGGAGGAATCATTCCACCTTGTGCTGGCCAGGAAGTGACGTGCAGGAGAGAGGAAGAGGAAGGAGCAGGTGTGTGAAGGATGATGGTGCACAGCTACGTTTCTCACCAGTTGACACAAGAGTCATAAGTTCAATGCCAACCTGCACCACAAAGGACTCTATCACAAACAGACAAAAAAAAATATAACACAAATAGTCCAAATGTCCCCTCCAGGAGCACACCCATAAAGGCTTAACTTTGTTCCCGAGGCTTTGAAGGACAATTATCTGAATTATATCACAGACCACAGCAACCTGATTCTTCACATGGACAAGACAGACATCTTAAGACTTACACTGACAGCAACTAAAGAGAGACGGAGAATGGTATCACATATATGAACCAGAAAGGTCACCAGAGAGAGCAATCAAGAAAGAAGGGGAGATCACACTGGAGTCTTCCCCCACCTCACCCAAGAGCACTGTGAGCAGACAGAATGGGGAAAATTCTCATCATCTCACCGTTTTCAAACCTGAGAAGTTAGGAGCTGTGTTGGGCATAAGCAGCACTAGGGGAATTTAAAATTGTTCTCTTTGTTGCAAAAGTTCATGCATTACCTACAGGAGATCAACCAAGAAAGAAGGGTTCAGGCTGAAGTGAGTGATGCCCATAGCTCTGGCACACACCCCTGCCTGCCTCAGCCAAGAGGATATTTCACAGAGCTTCAGGAAGGACACAGGAATCCAGAGCTGTAGCAAGGGAGTGTGGAGCAGCTGCGCATTCTGGATCTTAGGCCAGACAATCTATGATGACAACATCCATGTCTGAAAGTGAGCTTCTGTCAGGAAGAGACCGGTCCCCATGAAGTAAAGAGCCTGTCAAGAAGCATCCACACACATCCCAGCCATGTTCAAGAGTGCAGGGAGGGAAGAACTATCTCCAGCTTGAGCAGGACAAAGTGTTGGCAGGGCACATGTGCAAACTCAGATCTATCAGGCAAGGAAGCAAACGGACCCAGACGTGTGAAAACAGAGCTCACACGCACAGGGAAGAAAACGCCTAGAGACAAGCTCCCTCCAGCAACTGCCTGGAGCCTGGGAAGCTAATGAGAATATGAGTCCAGCAAAAGAAAGATCGGAAGTGATAAAAGATGAGGCTAGGATGAAAAGGAGACCAGAGACAGAGCTAAAGAAACCAATTACAAAGTGAGAATTAAAACCCCACCATTGCAAACCTCATAAATAATTTAGAAGCAGCCGGGAACAGAGAAGACAGGAGTGAAAATCAAAGCAGTGGCATGGGAGGAAGGATGACACCAGAGTTACTCTGAGGAGGGGAGAGGCTGTCTGCACTAACTTACAATGAGCGGCTTTGTGTAGAGCCCGGAAGCCTTTTGTGAACTCTAGAAATGAAATGCTGTATAAAGGGAGACTTATCATCTGAAGATTGCTATGAACTCCAATTCCACTTCTTTCAAAGACAAACATCCAAAACATAAACAAGGACTCTGTGGTATGGTAGGGAGTACGCTTAGTTAAGGGAGGACCTAAATTCAACCCTCAGCACTGCAAGACATTAAAAGGAAAAAGAAAATAAAAAGAAGAATCAATACTATCCATCCTATTAAACTAAATTTAAAACAGCTTCTTAAAACACACATATTAGACAGGCATGGTGGAGTATGCCAGCCAGCACATAGGATATGGAGGTAGGAGAATTAGTAGTTCAAAGCCAGACTGACTCAGCTACATAAGAAATATACTAGTTACTCCTAATTGTCATTTGGCAGGCATTAGAGTTGCCTGGGAGATGGGCATCTGGGCATACCCATGTTGTTTAGTAATTTCTTTAAAACTGAAATATCCCATCCTAAGGTATAGGCCCTTTAAGATTCAGTAACTTCTGTTTTCAATTGAATTTTATATTTATTTTACTTATACACTTTACATCCTGCTTCTTGCCCCCTCCCACAATCCTTCCCCCATCCTCCCTCCCCTTCTCCTCTGAGTAGGTAGAGACCCCCCTGGGTATCCCTCCCCTCCTGGCCCCCCGCCACTTCAAGTCTCTGTGAGGCTAGATGCTTCCTTTTGTACACAGGCCAGACAAGGCAGCCCAGCTAGTAGAACATATCCCATGAACAGGGAAAAACAGCTTTTGGGATAGCCTTCATTCCAATTGTTCAGGATCCACATGAAGGCCAAGCTGCACATCTGCTACATATGAGCAGAGAGGACTAGGTCCAGCCCAGGTATGTTATTTGGTTGGTGGTTCAGGTTATTTGACTCTGTTGGCCTTTCTGTGGAGTTCTTATTCCCTTCAGAATCCATAATTCTTCCTCCTATTTGTCCCTAAGAGTTCCCAAGCTCCATCCACTGTTTGGCTGTGGGTGTACGTATCTATCTGAGTCAGCTGCTGGGTAGGGTCTCTCACAGGACAACACGCTCCTATATGCAAGTGTAACAGAGTATCAATAATAGTGTTAGGGATTGGTGCTTGCCCACCGGATGGGTCTCAAGTTGGGCCAGTTATTGGTTGGCCAGTACCTCAAGACTCAGTAACTTTTAAAGGGAAACTTGTTAAGACTCATGAAGTTCCACTTTGAAGCTTCCATCTTGGAAGGCGGCTCATTAAGACTTAAGAAGTAAACAACTCACAAGTCTCAGAAAATCCCTGAAACTTACCCAATTTACAAGGCTCTTCCTTCCCCAAGGTTATATGTGCAGTAAAGACTATAAAGAGGAGTCTCTCTGACCTCTCAAGTTACCTGGATGTTGTGCAGAGAGTGTTGGCTTTCATTAGCCCAAGGTGGAGTAGGCTTTTGCTTGATGCAGCTAACTGCCTTTGTGTTGTATCTGCTTCTGCAAGTAGCTCCTCATCCATACTCCTATAGGTAACCCCAGTATACTCAGTGGTTCAACCGAACTGGACTTTGGCAATTGTTAATTTGGCCTTATGTCCATGCCTTATCTGGGTTGAATAAATATTTGTTCATGTCTCCTCAGTAATAGTGTCACATGGCAGCATTCGGGAGATTATCTGGATTAGGTTAATTGAGGTAGAAATAATCTCCTACTGTGGGTAGAATTACTCCTGCTCTGGGGTCCCAGGCTGATTAAAAAGGAGAGATCAAGTTGAACATGAGCATTCATTCCTTTCCACATCTTGACTGTGGCTATCATGTAACCAGCTGCCTCAGGCTCCTGCTGCTGTGCCTTCCCTATCATGATAGACTATAATCTCAAACTGTGAGACAAAATGAACTCTGTCTCCTTTCAATTACTTTGTCAGTGTATTTTACCATAGCAACAGGCAAAGAAAGACAGGGAACTCAAGGTCAGTCTGGGCTATATAAAGACAAAGTCTTATAACACAGACAAACAAACAAGGAAGTCCCCCCCCCCCAGTATTATTCCTCCACAAAACTCAAATCTGTTACCACTATATGATTAAGTGCTTCTGGATTTATGGACACATAATATTTCTGGGCAGTCTGGGAATTATTGTTGCTTTTGCTAATTTTCCCTACTGTTTAGTTTATGGGAAAAAAGGTACTGTCTTTTTTTATAAGCAGAATCTTTATCCTAAGGAGAAGGAAGCCCATACAATACTCATGTACTAAATGAATATTAGAAACTACCCCAAATGAAGGAGACAGGAACCAAAGACCATATCATGCTGTGACCCAATTTATGGCAGGTGGTCAATTCAGGAAAACAAGAATCAGTTAAAGAAACTTCATTCCAGAAACACAAGCATGAGTCACCACAAGAAAACATAGGAACATCGTATTGACAGAGCTGGAGAAAGCAGCTAAATGAGGTAGAAAATTCTTGACAGTCCTTCATTTCAAAACAGTAAGCCAGAATAGGAGGACATTACCATTATACTCCAGTATGAAAATATATTCATGTGTAATATATACACATTAATGGTCAGCATTTCACTGAACAGAATCTACTGGACTTCTCATGCCAGGATGTGGAATAAAAGGGGTAGGAACTGTGTCTGGAGAGCTTCAACTTAGAGTCCATGGTGTTAGCTCCACATAGTTAAGTAAGAGACGATGACTAGAGGAATAAGACATGGGAATTAAGTTGAATTCTCTTATTTGTAGAGTGTGTGGCTATAGTTGTATAAAAAATGTATACAAACAATAAAAATTACAAGAAAACTTTCAAAGGGTTGTAAAACAAATACATAGAAATTGGTAGTAATGTATATCCAAACCACAGGCATCCAGTTACAGACTACAATAAAAGGGAAAACACATCTACAGTAGTAGCAAAATACACGAATACAAGATTGAGAACATGCCAGGAATTGTCTAAAAGCCATATGATGAAGTGGTGCCATTCTCACGAAAGGAGAGAACTTAAACAGGCAGAGAGATGGACCATGTCCAGGGATAAGAGTACATCAACGCCAGAGAGATAGGTCTGTGTGTAGCTCAGTAGAGTCCTTGCCTAGCATCATGAAGCCCTGGGACGGAATCATAGCACTGCATAACCATGTGTGGTGATGCCTGCCTGTAATCTCAGCTGGAGAGAGGAGGAAGAAGAGGAAGAGGAGGAGGAGGAGGAAGAGGAAGAGGAGGAGGAGGAGGAGGAGCAGTAAGTTGTCCTTGGCCACTGTGATGGTTAATGATGATAGGACCCAGAACCACTTAAAAGATAAATCTCTGGGCGTGTCTGTGAGGGGGTTCTAGGTTAGGTTAACTGATGTAGGAAGACCCACTCCAACTGTAGGAGGTGCCATTCCATGTGCTTGGGTCTCTGGTTGAATAGAAAGGAAGAAGGAAAGCACCAGCTTTCATCGCTAACTGCCTCCTGGCTGTGGATACATGGATACAGTACCATCATCAGCACCATCATCAGCTGAAGCTCCTGCTACTCTAATTTCTCTCCATCATTTACTGCACCTTCAAATGGTGAGCAGAATAAGCTCTCCCTTCCTTAAATTGTTTGATGGATATCATGGCTCAGCAAGGATAAAAGTAAGTAATACATAGTAATTAAATATAGCAAGGTTTATGTTAGAGGCCAGCTTGGTATTCATGAGATCCCATCTAAAAATAAAACAAAATAAAATAAAATGACAAAAAAAATAAAAGGACAAAAAAAATTAAGCCAATTCTCCCAAAATTAATCCATAAATTTAATGACATTATGATAAAGCAAAATTACCATCATTGTTTCCTAGAGGGCAGAAAAATTGATTATATGCCTTATCTGGAAGAACAACTAAGCAAAATCAATAAAGAATAACAAGGAAGGCTAGTGCTGGAGATATTACAGTATCCTATAAAGTGTCTGTTGGGATGAAACCGGGTGATACTGATCTGTGAACTGAGAGAGAAATGGAGCAGAACTGAAGTCTCCTGAGCCAGACACATTAGTCTACAGCAATCTGTAGAGGAGAAGGAGTCACTTTAAGCCACCGAGAAAAGGCATCGCTAATAACTGGCACCGTGTAACTATGTGCTGTGTAGACAAGGGAAACAATGCATCTGCTTCTTGCCAATTACATCCAAATGATTTCCAAATTGAACAGAAATGCAAACGAGAGGGTAAGTAAAGGACAAGAGAGGGAGGGAGGAAGGAGGGAGCAAGAAAAAGAGAGCCAGAGAAGAGCTATTCAAGTACTAGGAGAATATTGAAACCACTCTACAGCTTTGAAATTGAGAAATAGACCATATAACTGGATTTCCACAGCAACAAAAACCTGATACATTTAGCCTTACGAAATAAAAACCTTATATGCTTTCTATAAAAGCCACTATAGGTAAATCAAGAACGCAGGAGGAAAGGAGAAGTTAAGGTCCATCCCACTGATGGCTCTGATGCAACTTTTGAGGGCCTAAACATGTTTACATATCCATCCTCTGATCACCTCCCCCGGATGTCTCATTGTGTGTGTGTGCATGCTACAGAACTCAGAGCGATGGCTGCACATGCACATGCAAGCATGCACTATGTGGACAGCGCACTGTTTGCTCGCAAGTTCTAAACAAGAGCAGAACATGGGTGAGCTTTAATTCCAAGCACTCAGTGAGATCAAGGCAAACACAAGGGAGAGCAGTAATTACGGGGGATTGGGATTCTGAGGGATGGCAAGGAAACAGGTTAGGGGGAACAGAGATGACAATTGCAAGTCTCAAGAAAGACGGAACTATACATGTTTGCCTTTGTAACACTAAACGTTTTATAGAGCAGTGAGAGCAAACTAATTGAAAAATAAAAAATGAAAATTCGTAAAAGCAAAATCAGCAGCAGCAGCAGCAGCAGCAGCAACGACAACCGGAAGCAAGTGAGCCTTTCTCCGGTTTAACAGGAGAGCGGTTTTACGTGACTATAAAACTAAGTACTTAGCTGTAGTCATGAACCACACGAGGAAGTTCTGACTGGCCTTTGCCTTCTCATCTTCCTGCCCCTACTTTTCAGAGTGTTGGTCACAGACAATCGCTAACACTCTCAGGTTACGTGGTTGTGAAGACCAAACTCCGGACACTGTGCAGCTAGGTCAGTGCACTGTCAACTGAGCTACGCCTCTGGCCTGTACACTGGAGTTTTAATCATTATTTAGGAGTCGCACTCCTACCTATTAAAAATCAGCTGACCACCGCCCACATTAGCCTTCTAAGTCTGCCCTGTTTCCTGACTACACCAAGAGGCCACTTGCCTACAGCATCCTGTGTGTGCAGATGACTTCATAGTATCTGGTCAATGATGAAATCAATTTGACATCCCATTTTCTGAATGTGCCCCTGTTGTGCCTCCACTGGTAAGCAATTTAAGACTACATTTTTCTAGCACGTGGATGTAAGGATCATAGATGGGCATGTAGTCTCCAGCAGCAAAGAAAACTAGAAAGGAGGAGTTAAAAAAAAAAAAAACCCAAGCAAGACAGCCAAAAGCAAAAAGGAAGAGAGAAAGACAAAGAAAAACCTGAACACAAGGCACATTTAACAATAAAAGCAATCAATTATATTTACAGGATAATCATGGCGGAGATTTTGAGAAGGGGCCACTTTCTTTGGTATCTAGAAGCGAAACAGTCTGATGTCTCAGGGGAGCAGCAATGGGTACTGATGACGAGAATGGCCAGGAGTGAGTGGTGCTCACAGCAGGCAGCAGAAGCCCAGCTGGGCACACCATGCTCTTCTGCATAGGTTATCTATCCGCAGTTAACATCTTTTAAAAGGTGAGAGAGGAAGGTCCAGATCCCTGTTATGCTCAGTGGCACAACCCACCTGCCAGAACCTCTTACATACTCACAATCCGAAATCCTCTCAAGTTACAAGGCAAATTAATGACATTACAGAAGCCATATGTAGTATGATCGCATTGTGGACAACTTTTTGGTCCAAGTATAATGTTGCCAAGTAGTAAAAGCATCATATCAAACAGAAGCGAAAGTAACCATTCAAAGGAAGTTTTAGAGGGAAGATAAGGAATCCTGTGTTTGATAATTAAACTGCAACAGTAAAACAGAACTCAGTGTGTGGCCCCAACTACTTTCAGTTATTGCCACTTTCAAATACTAGGTCATACTCCAAGTAGCATCTAAAGCCCTATATGGTTACTACCATCAATACAATGAAACATGTAGGAGCACAGATGTCAACTCTGCTATACCTCAAAAATTTCAGGCATATTCTGCCTATTGGTCCATTTAAAAAGTTATAGTAATCAGATTATGGTAATTACAAAGCCAAAGGCAAAACCATGTTCTTTGTCAAATGCCCTGGTAAATGGAATAATGTAAAAATAAAATACTTGAATCAGAATACTCCAAGGCAGACCATGAAGCATTAAGGAATTCTATCTTTATTCTCTGAAGATTTGCATTCAAAGACTCAATCAAATTTAAATTCATCACTTATGCAAAGTGGAACAGGAATCTCCCATTAAAATTACCATAACTGCTGGCTTGTTAAAATGCTCAAGTATATTAGATATACCATAAAAAATCCCGGATTGTGTGATTGTGTTCATGCCAATAATATTTATGTATTAACCCAGAAAGTTTGTACAATGGCTGTGTGGCCAACTCATGTGACACCTCCCTGCTTTAGTGGTCTCAAAGAAGTCTACAGAAAGGTAGGAAGTGATGGTCAAATGAATACTAAGACCA
Organism: Rhabdomys pumilio; assembly: GCA_030674055.1. NCBI lineage: Eukaryota > Metazoa > Chordata > Mammalia > Rodentia > Muridae > Rhabdomys > Rhabdomys pumilio. The sequence continues at coordinate 59,716,291 of JANHMN010000003.1, forward strand.
CATGCTGCCTCCCCCCAAGGTGTCACAGTGTGGTTTCTTTGAAGCTCTGTGGTGTCATTCACAGCTTGGCTGTCCCTTTACAGCTTAGATCCTATATAACTGAATGTCTACCTGACCTTGGTTGCCCACAGAAATGTCCTGATTTGAGATACTAGTTGTTTTCAATTGTTTCAACAGAATCACATATATACTGATGGCAAATTCTCAGCAGTACAAATGAAGAACGATGTGCTAGCTTATCTTCAGGCTTAGCGCAACAGACAGAAGCAAACTGGCAACAAATAGGCAGAAACCAGTTTCTGCAACAAGATGTCCTCTCCGCACAGCGGATAGCTCCAACCCTATCCTCTGCAAAACTGAGCGACGAGAAGCCAATTTGCTTAAAGGCCCATATAAAAACCCACATTTTGACTGTATGCCGTTTAAAATAACTATTCTATTCAAAACAGAGGTATAAAAAGCAAGGCTGTCTTATTTTGACATCTGTGCCACCCACTCACACTGAACGGGAGCTCCCAGGGAAGGTTCCAGGAGCACCTTGGTGCTGCCGGGGGCACTGTCACAGGCATCAGGAGACAGTTTACAGCAGACTGTCATTTAATTTCAGATGAATGGGAAGAGAGTCTTAGGAGTTCCAGAAGGTCTCGTGATTCTAAACTAGACACAGTGGAGAGAGGAAGAACATGAGAGCCAGACACAATTATAAAGCATTAGCCAATCCTAGAACAGAGAGTCGAAAGGTGGGGTTTTGTTTAGTTGTTGCTTTGAGAAAAGGCCTTTCTGTCTAGTTCAGACTGTCCTCCAATTTACAACCCTTCTCCCTCAGCCATGTTCCACAATGTTCAGCTATTAGCCCTAGTCTTTCTGTCTAAGCAGCTTAGGAGAACCCCAATTCCTTTGCAGGAATACAAGTGAATTCAAGTCGAATCAACCATGACATCCATGGACTGTGCAGAAGCCCTGATTCTCCAACCACTGAAGCTAATGGCTTCTGTCAACTGAAGCACAGCAGAGGGAATTCATACCCAAGACTAGAGGTAAAGATGCCCAGAGTCCAGACGCACAGTCACTAGTGAGAGATTCGTGTCAGGTAACAATTCCTATGTGAAAAGGCAAATGGTGACATCTAACCTCTGTTCCTACAGGGCAGCACAAGAGAGCACGCCAAAGACGAGTGGCTTTGCTCCGAGTCTCTAGAGAAGTTCAATCCAGAACAAAATTCTTTGAGATCTGACTCCTGTGAAACCAGAATCCAGTATCTGCTCAGCTGGAGAAGATTTTGGAACCCTTAAAAGATTGATTGCCAAATGCTAGGGGCTGAGCCTAGGCTATCCTAAAAGTAAAAGGTTGCTGAGTGCCGGTGCTTAGGAATCCCCACACTTCAGGACATTTCATCTCTAAGAATATCCTCATGTTCTCCTGGCTAAGAGCCCAGGCAGATCAGCTGTGGGCTGTGCATGGGGAAGCCTGGACAAAAGCCCCCGTATTACAGTCTACTCTGTAGAATACAAGCTTTATCTGCACAGTCTCCCATCTAGACCAAGGGTCTTTCCCCAGGAGAAAAGAAGTCTAAGAAGCGTTTGTGATGACCATAGCCCAGGTACCACAAAAGTCTGTCATCAGATTAAATCACCCACCCCCATGACTTTTCATACCAGCAGAACTCCAAGATGATCACATGAGTGGCAGCTGAGAGAGACACAAGGACAGCTGGGGGAAGTCTGAAGACCAAAGAGAAGGAAAATAAAAACCAAAAGACAAAAATGAAATGGAACAAAAAACCCCCAAAACCAAAGGGAACAAGATGAGCCTCTGGTACTACAGCTGGAGCCCAGTCAACACAGCCCACACCTGGCCTGTACCTACCCTGTATTTTACCTCGCACCTGATCTGTTTACCTCAGCTCTCATTATCCAATTCCATCAAAACCACAGCCATAGTGATTGCAGCCTAGTGAAGCCAGTGCTTGCCAGGACTTTACAGCAGTGGGGAGGGCTGGATAGCTGAAATGCCCAGGGAAGCCACTTTTACAATGCGGTGACAGTGAACACGTGGCAACAGGCATGTGTTTGAGCCAATGTTCCATACAGCACAAGGAACAAATCCAAACGCTGCCCCAAAATTTAAGCATTTAAGGGGAGGGAGACAGAGGGAAGGGAGGAAGACAGGGGAGAGAGAAGGATGTGGAGTCATATCAGATTCAACTCCTAACACTCGGCATCCTGGATGAGATCTGCGGATACACTAAAGAACTATGAGTTAATTGTGGGTTTGAAATAATAATGCTGCATTAGTACTGGCTCATTAACTTTCATAAATGTACTGGCCAAATCCAAAATGTGACCAGTGGAGGGAACCCAGGGCATGCTTTACACAGCCACCCTAGTTTTCCATACATGTGAAACTGTTCTAGAAGATGAAGTTATTTTAGAAGTCCAAACAGCAATCACGAAACATAAATATCTCTCACAGTCCCACTCTGCCTTCCTGTAAGCTGCTTTTATAAATACTGCTCAGATCCCCAGGGCTGAGCACAAGCACTGTATTTTCACGACACCTACAACATGCCAGTGAGTTGTCACTGCTCTGATTCTATCCCTGAATCCAATTAACTCACACAGGAGATGAGTTCCAGTTCAAATGAATGGGCTTCATGTAATGTTTGCCTGCTTAGTATAGAAAGCAAAATATGTTAGAGTGTGGTTTTCAGCAACACCAAAGAGGGGTTGCTTCTCAATTTGCATCAGGGGCATGCCAATCACTATCTGATATTTGTCTTCTGAACAGCAGGCTCTCTATGAGCATGGTCTTGAACCTCTGATTCTCTCACTTCCATCTCTCAAGAGTGATGTCCAGGGATTAAGGGTGTCTGCCACCATGCCCATGAGTACTTACCACAGTAGCACAGGCTGAAAGAGGACTTCAGAGAGCTACCCAGTCAGTTGCCAGGGAATACAAAATAGAAACAACAAACCCCCAGACTCTGTAGACTTTCACCAAATGAGAGTCCATTCTTTTTTCTTAGTGAAAGACTCTCCCACACTTCACTTCCCTTAGCAGGTACCCGTATGTAAGCACCATAAATGCATATGCTGCAGTGCTGGGCAGGGAACCTCAGGTTTCACATTTGATATCCAACACTCACGTGTAAAGTTACGGCCCCCAGACTACATTGTAGTCGCCATTTCAGAATGGTGTGATTTCAATTTTTGTTCCTTTTGGAATTTCCCCTCCCTTCCTTTCCCCTCCTCTTCCCTTTCCCCTTCCCTCCCCCCCCCCCCCCCCCCCCCCCCCCCCCCCCCCCCCTCCCTCCCTCCCTCCCTCCCTCCCTCCCTCCCTCCCTCCCTCCCTCCCTCCCTCCCTTCTTCCCTGTTTCCTTCCTTCTTTCCTTTCCCTGTTTCCTTCCTTCCTTCCTTCCTTCCTTCCTTCCTTCCTTCCTTCCTTCCTTCCTTCCTTCCTTCCTCTCTTGACAGGGTCCCAACCTTGAGATCCACACTGACATGGGACTTGCTATATAACCAAACTGTCTTTGCCTCCTCCTGCCTCAGCTTCCCAGAGGTGGAATTATAGGCATGAGCCACACACCTTACTTTGGATTTCCCATTTCTTTTCAGCTATTTTTCTGAGGGCAAGAGGAGGAGTCTAGGTGCTCCCTATGACCTCTGTGTGAGCCTAGCACTGACATACATTTTACTAAGGTACATTTTCTTTTGGTTATTAGTAGTTTTATTCTAGCAAACTGTAGATTATCGTCACATTGACTGTGAAAATTGTTGCCATACATCATCTATGCTTTAGCGTCACTGAGCCAGTTATCCTCACTCAGGCCTTGCAGAGGTGATGAGTGATACTGTCAGAGGAGCTTAGTGAAAGTGCGGTTGTTTTGGGGCAATACCACGTTCCTCTTCTTGGACACCCTGCTATCCATCTCTACTGCTCAGGTGGATTAATACTGTATGAGTGACATGGATGCCATCTGTAACATGTAGGTTCTCCTACCTCACTTTAAGCTCTGGGCAGACCGTGCTACCAGCCACTGCCCTGGTTTCCTTAGATCCACTGATGAAAGATACACACACACATAGCTCATTTTTAACCTGCCTTATGGCTCACCAGCTGGGCTCTTCTAAGCCTACTAAGTAAGGCTAGTGTGCCCTTCCCTCTGGTACTCCTGGCTAAACACCATAACTCTGCCCTCAACTTAGTTATAGCAAAACCTGGACTTTTGTTCTCTAGGGCACCAGTCCCCATTCCCGAGATCCCTGGACTACCAAGAACTTGACACATGAATGCTCTATTTCTGGCTTCAGGTAGTTCCGCCATCAAGAGAAGATGGCACTTGCACCGGTGAACAGTTTGCCTTAGCCCAGCTGCTCAGCTTGTCTTCTTGGTATGTCAGCACCGGATGGGCATGAGTGTGCCAGCATTAACGCTGTACATTCATGTTCAGATGTCATCTGGGAAGCCTCTAGTTGTCTAGATTGTTCTTAGGGTGATAAGATGCCCAACCTGCAATACTGGGTTTTCCCTGCATGCTCAGAAGGCCTGCTGTTCAGAAGACACATGTCAGCTAGTGATCGGCATGCCCCTGATGCAAATTGAGAAGCAACCCCTCTTTGGTGTTGCTGAAAACCACACTCTAGCATTTTTTTTCTTCCTATACCCTGGGTTACATAAAACCTTGTTTAAACAACCAACAAGCAAATCAGTCAGTAAATAATATTGGTAAGAAGCAATATTGCCAAGAACAAGAGCAAAACAATAATGTAGTTCTCAGGCACCTTCTTTGGGGAACTCAGTGAGCTGTGATACTTTCCTAAGAGCTTTCAAACATGTTATTTCTAAAACATTCCACACCAGAGTTCGCTGCTAAGTTCTGGGGCCATTCCTTTCAGACTACTAGCACTGATAAAGCAGTGAGACCCTGATGAGACCCACTGGAACATAGAGAGTGACAATAGTAAATAGTTGCTCGTGCCATGTTGGGAAACCAGGAAGAGGCCAGGGGAGTGGCCACAACCTGCCTTTGGAAGAATTGATAGCAACACCTAAAGCCGTGAGAGTTGCAGATCTTGCCGAAGCAGGGTGGAACTGTGGTTACTGGGGTTGGAGAAGGTGGTGAGGGGATACAGAGAGAAGAGTTGAATGATGGTGCAGAAGTGGCCTGGGACAGGATGAGCGAGTCCTATTCTCTAGCACAGCAGGAGAACCTCAGGAATTAATTATGTACTTAAAATAGGTAGCAGAGATGATGTTGAATGTTCCCAAAACAAAGATATAAATGCTTAAGGATATCTATCTATCTATCTATCTATCTATCTATCTATCTATCTATCTAT
>JANHMN010000003.1:59721639-59764256 GCA_030674055.1 Rhabdomys pumilio
TATCTATCTATCTATCTATCTATCTATCTATCTATCTATCTATCTATCTATCTCAGCTACCCTATATGACATTATACATGGCACATGTTCTTGCTACTCCATCATACAGATATGTACAACTACTCACTAATTAAATAAATCATGATAAATAATTTAGAAGATATGAATAAGTTAGAGCATAAATAACTAAGAGAACAGATGACTCATAATCTAAATTAAATAACCATTACCCACACAGTCTCTCATAAGCCTCCTCCATACAAGTGTAATCAACTCCTGAGCTCTGAGACCAGAAAAGATGGGTCTGTGAAGAGCCAGTGAGGAGGCTTAGAAGTGAATCATTAGTCCCAGAAGAAGGAAAGGGACTGTCAACTGGGACCTATGATAAGGGTGACCTGGGCAGCTATCTGGAGCATAGCACAGAGAACCACCTCTTTCTAAGTCACATTTCATCCTTGGTGAAAAATACATGCACTTCTATCTGGGACTCCTGGTCTTGAGGGGCAAATGGACAATTACATGCATTAAGAAGCATTAATATTAAAATTCAATGGCCTTACTTTCTTTAGTACAATACCCCTATGTCTTGATTTATTAGTTTTAGCATTAAATTATTCTTGTGGCTTTATCTGCTTATTTCCCATGGAAAAATTAAAATTATTAATTTTAATAAATCAAAGGCAATCCCATGTTGTAAGTTGAACTCTGTCTTCCTTGAAATTCATATATTGGCATCCCAACCCCTAAGACCTCAGCATCCTTATTTAGACCACTACAGTCAGCATCCATGAAGATGAAGCTGTACTAGAACAGAAGGGTCCCAACCCAATCCAACTGTGTCCTTATACACAGAAGAGAACTGAGCAGAGAGACATGCACATGGGGAGGATGTCATGCCACCAGAAAGGTAGATACCAGAGTGAACCAAAAAGAAAAGTTTGCCATCACACCACCAAAGCTTGTAGCTGGTCCTGGAAAAGGCCATTGGAAGGGAGTGACTCTGCCAACACCATCACCTCAGGCTTCAGTCTCCAGAGTACTGAGACAGAGGAAGTTTCTGTTGCTTGCCCTGTGCAATCTGAAGTACATTGCAACAACTTTCTTGGAACACAGCCACCCAGAAAACAAGCACAGAGAACCCAGGGCATATGTAAGGTTGACACACATTTATAGTGACCATTACTTATAAGCAGCTCCAGCCAGGTGACTGTCTCTAGCAGGACTGGAGATGAGCCTGGCTCCCTGGAGACAGAATGCTTTACCCCAATTTGCAGCAGCCAAATTTCTAAGTCAGCCATTTGTTCATTTGTAGCAGTTTCTCTTCACACGTGCGTCAGTTCTGAGAAGCATGTCTTTACAGTTCGAAGATCTTAAGGGCTAGGATGAAATGGTCTCTGCTATTATGTGAAACATTTGAACAAAATATTAAATATTAAAGTGAGACATTATGTTGAATCTCATCTGAGAGTATTAAAACACTTTAAAGCTGAAATTTAAAAAGGAGCCTTTTGTAGAACATTAGAGGTGGCTTCTCATTCTATTGAGCAGGAAGTTCTAATTCCTTCCCCATGCACACGAGGTAGCCTTGTGGCTTGCTTGAACAAGAGAAGGTGCTAGAGGTGACACTCAAACAAAAAATCGAGTCATGAGAATCCATGCAGCTTGGAGCCAAGCTCCCCCTATACGTGTTGTATGCCACGTAGCAAATATGAAGCCAGGAAATAGACACACTCAAACAGCCTCAGGGCACGCAGAGAGAAAGCTGACTGGGCAGTGACTTCCATCTTTGCAGTCTCCTTCTTGCTATAATGCATGAGAGGAACAACTGTGTCTCTGTCACCTTTCAGCCATGGTGACAAAGTGTCTAAGCCTAACGTGTTTTTATTAAACCAGCTCATGGTTTGAGTCCATGATTACTTGGATCCATTTTTCCTGGGCTTGTGGTCCAGAGCATTGGGTGGAGAAGAGCTGCTCAAGTCATGGAGTCAGGAGGGAGAGAAAAGGACCAACTGTACCCTTTAAGGACATATACCAGTGACCACCCCCCTTCTCCAAGTAGCCTTACTTCCCATCGTCTCCATCACCTCACTGTAGACTATTAAGCTATTATTCCATCAAAGGAGGTCAAATGCCGCATGACTCAATCACATTCCAATGCTCAACCTTTGGACTCTGATATACTGGGGAACCAAACCTTCAGCACCTGTGTTTCTGAGGGACATTTAAGATTCAGTCCATAACAAGAATCTTCTTGAGCATATAGCCCCAGGAGACACACCATGGAGAACCAAGAAAGCTGACCAGTAGTCAGAACCATGACCCCAAACATATGGCCCCAGTCAAATATCCCAGCTATCTATGGGAATTGATGTCACAAGTTAAATGTTTCTGCTGTGCCCTCCCTAAATTCCTCCATCACAAAATCGTGAATGCAATAAAAATGGGGATGTTCGATGTTACTACATTTCAGGGTGGTTTACAGCCACAACAGAAAGCTAAAGCTCAGCTCCCTGTCAGTGAAATATGTTTTCATCTCAGGCCTTTTAACAGAGTTAGGCAGGTTTATCCAGGGGCTGCAGTGCAATTGAAATTCCATTAGAGATGCTTTTTAACAATCAAGTGGGATTAATACAGCTTCTCGCTACAAAGGACTGCAGGATCTCTGCCAAACCACATCTTACATAGTGCAGAAAAGCATCTCGTGTTCACTCTCCTAAGGGCTGCCCAAGGAAGGTGGCAAGGACAGGGAGCCAAAACACACTCCCACAAGGCTCAAAGACCAAGCAAGACTCTAAAGTTGGAGTTAAACAGTTAACAGAAATGAACTTCTAGGGGCATGGATGGAATTCACGGCCCTGAATTCAAGGAGGCATCAGAGATGCTGGCAAAACAAAAACAAAACCATGCCTCAAGGTCCTAGCAACATGGGCTCTTTGACACAGTAGGGAATGGGAGTTACCTGTCGCAGCCAGAGCTGGCTTTTGCAGTTCAAGTGTTTACCTGCCTCGTTATCAACTGAGAAGAAACATCTTACCCTCAATCTGAGAGCTGTCTCCTATGGTCTCTCGGCTGGTTCAATACACACTGAAACTTGAATGTAAATAAGGAAGATCGTATCTAACTGCTACATGCTCACTATTGTCCTGCATACAGGACACTGTCCCCTGGAAGCCCTGTTTCGAGCCTGGTTCATCCTCACATCAGCAGAACAGGAGGCAGCTCTTCTTGATCACATAGCTGGCTCCTGGTATGTGAGTCCAAAGTAGTTTAACCAGATATCAGAAAAGGGACTGGATGAAACTAACCTGTGCCCAGACCCTTACCAAAACCTGCCAAGATCATTCCACATATGCTGGATACACGCCTCCACTCCACACATGCTCACTCACTTTGCTTCTAGACGCGCTTACTTCCCCCAAGATATTCTGCAGAATGCTCAGAACTTCCAGGTCTGAGGTTGTCTTGCTCCCTTGTTTACTGCAAATGAAGTTTTATTTCGGTTATCTTGTTGTTAGGGGAAAAATAATTTATGTATAGCAAGGAAAATTAATTTGAGACTATGGGTTTCTTGCAGACTTCAAAGAAAAGCATTACACAGCTGTTAAGACCAAATCACAGATCCCCATTGATAGACTTGGATGATTATGCAAATATTAATTGAAAGTATAAGGCTTGGGGTACTGTAGGGAGTGGAAAGCCATTTATATTTAAGATGAAGTCAGAACGTAGAAAGGCCTCTCTGTGGGTGTGTAGGAGCACAGCAACCTGCGTGGCTGTGACTCTCAAGACCTCACTGACGATGGAATGGGAGAGCTGAGTTGAGCTAAAACTTTTGCCTCTTCCACATACCTGCCTTGCTCAGGGCTGGCCACAGGGAGACTCTTAAGTCCCACAGGCATCTGCTCTCATGGTTTGACTCTGAAAGTTTCCTCCAGGCTCATAGTTTGAAAGCTTGATCTCTAACTTGTCATGCTGGTTTTGCAGGTTCTGGAGACTTTGGGAGTAGGGCTGGAGGAAACAGGTCACTGAAAGTGAGTTCTTGGGAGTCCATTATTTCTGGTGCCTTCTTATGTCATTCTGTGCTTCCGGGTCCCCCTCAAAGTGAACAGCTCTGCACTGTATATCATATCCTCTCTACCACTATGACTGACACTCTGCCTGAGTGACCATGGACAGAACACTTTGAAACCTTGAGCAGAGGTAAACCTTTCCCCCTTAGGTTGTTTCTGTCAGGTATTTGTCATAGTGACAAGGAAGCAGATATTACAGATAGAGGCACAAACTAGCAGTCACTGTTGGAGCATGGGGTCAAAAGGGACAGTGTTCATATTTCCTATGCTCAGCATTGAGCTTAACCCCAGAGTCAACATGGTTGAAGATTTAACCACACACCATGTCTGCCTAAGCTTCCTGCATACATTAAGCCAATCAGTTTTTATAATTGCCCATAATTTTCTACCTCATGCTATCAATGAGAAGCTAAACGAAGAGATAGTAACTGACCTTTGACCCTAAAGTGATCAGGCATAGAGCTGGGATCTTAACCCAAGCACCAGTGGCAGAGCCTGAGCTGTCATTTAGTACACTGTGACATTTCATAGCAGTGTTGACTCTAATAAAAGTATGAAATGCAATCTCTATGGGAGACATTTTCCTTATCTGCCCAATGAGAGTTACCATACCATTTTTACAAGGATTCCTTAAGGTGGGATATGCCTGTTTGTGTATATGACTGTGTATGTGCAGAATCCTTCACCCATATCCATAGGAGACTGGTTCCAGGATATCCCACCTGCCAAAGGCACCAAAACACAGGGATGTTCAAGTCCCCTATACCAAAGAGTATTCTAATTGTATAGAACTTACCTGTATCTTCCTATATACTCTACCATTTCTAGAGGAATTTAATACAATGTAAATGCTGTATAAATAGTTCAATTATTCTATCAACAAAACAATAAGAAAAAAGTCTTGTTCAATATTTTTTTTCTTGGAATATTTTCTACCTGTGTCTGACTGAATATGTGAAAGTAGAAGCACTGACATATAGAGCTTCCTGTATATGTTGATATGTAAGCTATTATATATACTAATACATATCACACACACACACACATATATATATATATATATATATAGAGAGAGAGAGAGAGAGAGACTATAAGGGGTATATTATATATATACATACATATATATGTATATATATACACACACACATATGTCTATGTGTATGGTATGGTATATAAAATGGCATATAGGTATATTACACAATATATTACACATGTTTATTATATATTATAACATATATAATATATACATTACATATTATATGTAGGTATATATGGATCTATATTATATACTATATATACCCATATATGTAATGCATATTATGTATTTTGTGTACACACATATACAAACAAACACACAGAGTTCCTGCATATAGGAGGTTCTGCAGGGTTAAGCAGCACCACAAATCTATAAGCAAGGACACATCACTGATACCATATCATAGGTAAGGCTACATTGGCATCAAAACCATCAGCAGAGAGAAAAAAACAAGTGACACTATTCTGTTGGAGTTTTAGAGTAAACAGGAGGGTTGTCATGGGATGGGACAGGAATTGCAGACAAGGCCAAGACGCTAGGCAGGTATAGACCAACTCCTTGGGGCAGGGCAGTTCTCTTCGAGGACAGAGCAGAGGGAACTGCCCCACAGGCAGGGGAAACAGCACAGGTCTTTCTTCATTTTGCTTCACAGACCCTCAGCCTCTCATCTACTTGGCTGTCTGTTGACAGAGGGACAGAAGTCAACTGTCAACTGGATTTCTTTTAATTAAAAAAAAAAAGCTACATTCTTCTCTTTACTGATAAATCAAGCTATTTTAAGATACTATTTCCCAAATAAAACAACAGAAGGAGGCATAAAAAATGGGTCTAAATTTAGGTCATAATACAAATAGTTGATTCTCAGCAAATGGTACATTCAATTCTGTTTCAATTTTCAACAGATATATTTGGGCTTTGGAGCCCAGTCTTCCCCATTGTGGGGTCAGAGAATACTGGAATCAATCATTTTTCCTGTGTATTGGCATTGCCCCAGGTTTTCTGCTACCCTCAGCAGTGGGAAACACACTTCTCTTAATTGATCAGCTCTGGAGAATCCATTTTCTGAAGAGATTTCTATCCTGGACCTGCATTTATGATCCTGCCAGCGACATCTGACTGCCCAGCCACTAGGGGGCTTTAGCTGCTCGCCAGTAGGCTCACCCAACCATGTCAACTGGAAAGGACTAGTGAGGGCCAAAGTCTGAGGACCATACCTTCTCAGAGAGCTTTGTCATGAAGGAAAAGAGAAATCCAGAGGGAAGAATTAGAAGAGGTTTGAAGACTAGGGATGCAGAGATATAAAAAGCAAACAGCTTTTCTAGGGAATAGACAGTGGGATGTAAGAGCCTACAGGAGGACCCATGCTTTTCTGGGAGTTTCTGTAGCCTTGAGATGCATAGAACTCTAACATGATGCGACAGAAAGAAACTCCACACAGGGAAGCACTCAGCCCTTCCTCTGTTATCTGTCACAATAATATTTCAATCATTAGAACTGAACTAAATACAGATCTAATTTACCAAATAATGTTTTAATGACAATGCCAGTGGCACCCAGCAGTGCTCCAATTTATGCATAACTGCAAGATAAATTACATCTTTTGACTTGCAGAGAAAGATGTCTAATTAGGGAGGATTTCAAATATAAAGAGTCATCACGGTGAGGCATGCAATCTTGTTGAATCTTGTTGCTACAGTCACTCATTACGATATGAAATGTTACTTTTTAATAAACTGCTACATGAGGTGTGGTCCCAGTAGCACCTAAAAATGGTCTAAAACAGCAAGGTACTTCAGAAGGACCTAACCAGGGTCCACAGGTTTCCCATCTTCTTCAGATGCAGCCACAAACTGTTTTGCCACAAAACACATTTAGACAAATTCTAGTTTCCTAGCTAGGTTCAGATTAGGGTTAGTATAAAAGTAAGATATTTAGGACTTTAACAAAGCCACCTTAAGGGTTGTTTCAAAGATGCTACAAGACAAAAATCACATTGAAAACAAAACAAAACAAACAAACAAACAAACCAAAAATCTCTGGCCACTAGATGTATCCAGAGGAAAAGAGCAAATAGCCAGAATTCTGCAACTTTGCACAACATAAGGGCAAAACTGAGATGGGGGTTAGAGTGGGGATGCACAGATATGAAAGACCCAAGGAAAATGGCAGTTGAGTCTTGCTAGCTGTCTCCTGGTTGGGCAGGAAGTTAGACATGAGGGACCCAAGGACATTGAGCCCTGTCTTGGTTGCTATATCTCTGACAGTCAAAGAATGCTTGAAACTGTGTCAAAGAATGCTCGAAACTGCAGTTACAGTCTTCCTCCTACATCGGAAAATGACACCAGGCACTTTTCCAATTCTGGTCCATGTACACTAGCAAAAGGTTCATGACATAAAGAGATCGTGGGTTCATCATAACATCATGGGTTCATGGTAACATATCATTTGCAGTTTAGTTTTGACCTTCTTTGTTAGCTTTTCGAGAGGATCATGGAAATAAATATCCTAAAATGGAAAGCTAGCCCACACTGATTAAGGGTTGGGATTTAAGGCATATACTACCCACCTCATAAATATTCATAAGAAACTCCTCCAAAAACCACAGCATAGGACCCAATGGACTGTTAATCATCCTTCTCCAGGACCACCCGCCACAGTCTCCCTAGATTTGATTTGATTTACTAAATAAACTTCTGTTTATACAGCTACTGTCTCTGCCTCTCAGCTAAATTCTTTCAAGAAGACAAGGATGGAGGAGAAATCTTCATCCATTAGCAAAATGAACCAGAATCCAAGCCAACAAGCTCACTGGGTCCTGCAGGCTGGACAGGAATTGACAAATGGACCAACTCCAAGAATAGGTTAGAACCGGCACCACATGGAGTCCTGAGATGAAATGCCACACAGAATGTGTTGCAGACTGGTCATGTGCTGACAGACACAGAGGGAGGCAGGAGAGCACTGAGCAGGGTGCAAAGACATCTAGCAGGAGGTCCCAAGACAGCAGGGTTTGTGGAGGAATGGAGGCTGGCAGAGGGCTGGTAGGGAAAACTTCGGAAGACTGGTAGAGTATTTTCGGATTACGTGAGGTGGCAGCCTTCTTTTCCAAGAACTGGAATGAGAATTAAGAAAGTTAGGCAGGGGAGGAGGACTTCCGGTCTGGGCCTGAGCACTGAGCGGATCACAGGTGGTAGCTCTGCACACAGCCTCACAAAACCCAGATGAAGCCGGGCTACCAGGAGCTCTAACCAGGGCAGTATCTCAGGTAAGGAATCAGCAACACTTACCCCAAACAGGGAGTAACCGGGGCACACAGGGACCCAGGAATTCACTCCTGGCCCAAAGCACTGGTACCTTCCAGTCTGGCCTGAGTGCTCAGCAGATCCAGGGAGATAGCTCTGCACCCAATCTCACAGAACCCAGAGGAAGCAGGGCTCTCAGGAGCTCTAAGCAGGGCAGTATCTTAGGTAAGGAGGCAGCATCACTCACACCAAATAGAAAGTAACTGGGACCCACTGGGACCCACTGGGACCCAGGAATTCACTCCTGGGCAGGTATACCAGTTCCTTCCTGTCTAGGCCCTGAGCACAGAGCAGATCTCAGGAGGCAGCTCTGTACCCAACCTCACAAAACCCAGAGGTAGCAGGGCTCCCAGGAGTTCTAACCTGGGCAGTATCTCAGGTCAGGAGACAGCAATACTCTACCCAAACAGGGAGTAACTGGGACCCACAGGGACCCAGGAATTCACCCCTAGCCCAGAGCACTGGTTCCTTCCTGTTTCTGCCTGAACACTGAGCAGATCTTGGACCTCAGCTCTAACCCCAGCAGCAACACTCACCCCAAATAGTTCTGACACAACCAAGATAATAGGAAAGACAAGGCTCCAGTCAGAGACAGCTCAGGTAACACCAAGGAGATCCAGATGGTGAAAGGCAAGCACAAAAACACAAGCACCAGCAACCCAGAGTACTCAGCTTCATCAGAACCTAGTTCTCCCACATTAGAAAGTCCTGAATTACCCATATCACCAGGAAAGCAAGAGTCAGATCTAAAATCACTTCTAATAGAGAACTTTAAGAAGGACATAAATAACACCCTCAAAGAAATTGAGGAGAACACAGATAAACAGGTGAAAGTCCTTAAAGAGGAAACACAAAAATCCCTTAAAGAATTACAAGAGAACACAACTAAACAGGTGAAGGAATTGAAAAAAACCATCCAGGACATAAAAATGGAAGTAGAGACAATCAAGAAATCACAAAGAGAGACTACCAGGGATATAGAAAACCTGGGAAAGAAATCAGGAGCCATAAATGCAAGCATCACCAACAGAATACAAGAGATAGAAGAGAGAATCTCAGGTGCAGAAGATACCATAGAAAATATTAACACAACTTTCAAAGAAAACACAAAATGCAGAAAGTTCTTAACACAAAACATCCAGGAAATTCAGGACACAATGAGGAAACTAAACCAAAGGATAATAGGTATAGAAGAAAGTGAGGATTCCCATCTTAAAGGGTCAATAAATATCTTCAACAAAATTATAGAAGAAAACTTCCCTAACTTAATGAATGAGATGCCCATAATCATCCAAGAAGCCTACAGAACGCCAAATAGACTAGACCAGAAAAGAAATATCTCCCGTCACATAATAATCAAAACACAAAATGCACAAAACAAAGAAAAAACTTTAAAAGCAGTAAGGGAAAAAGGCCAAGTAACATATAAAGGCAGACCTATCAGAATTACACCAGACTTCTCACCAGAGACTATAAAAAGCTAGAAGATCCTGGACAGATGTCATACAGACCCTAAGAGAACATAAATGCCAGCCCAGGATAACCCAGCAAAACTCTCAATTACCATAGATGGAGAAACCAAGATATTCCATGACAAAACCAAATTTACACAATATCTTTCCACAAACCCAGCACTATAAAGAATAATAGCAGGAAAGCACCAATACAAGGAGGGCAATTATACCCCAGAAAGAGCAAGAAAGTAAGCCTCTTCCAACAAACCCAAAAGAAGATAATCACACAATGTCCCCACTGTTAACAAAAATAACAGAAAGCAACAATCTCCTTTCCTTAATATCTCTTAACATCAATGGACTCAATTCCCCAATAAAAAGACATAGGCTAATGGGCTGGATACGCAAACGGGAAGACAAGGGAAAGCCCAAACTCACATGGAAATTGAACAATACTCTACTCAATGATAATGTGATCAGGGAAGAAATAAGGAAAGAAATTAAAGACTTTTTAGAATTTAATGAAAATGAAGACACATTATACCAAAACCTATGGGACACAATGAAAGCGGTGCTAAGAGGAAAACTCATAGCTCTAAGTGCTTACAAAAAGAAACTGGAGAGGGCATACACTAGCAGTTTGACAACACACCTGAAAGCTCTAGAACAAAAAGAAGCAAATACACCCCAGAGGAGTAGACAGCAGGAAATAATTAAACTCAGGACTGAAATCAACCAAATAGAAAAAAAAAGAACTATACAAAGAATCAGAAAAACCAGGAGCTGGCTCTTTGAGAAAATCAACAAGATAGATAAACCCTTAGCCAGACTAATCAGAGGGCAGTGAGACAGCATTCAAATTAATAAAATCAGAACTGAAAAGGGGGACATAGCAACAGAAACCGAGGAAATCCAAAAAATCATCAGATCCTACTACAAAGGCCTATACTCAACAAAATGGGAAAATCTGGATGAAATGGACAACTTTCTAGACAAATACCAGTTACCAATGTTAAATCAGGAGCAGATAAACCATCTAAACAGTCCCATAACCCTGAAAGAAATAGAAGCAATCATTAAAAGTCTACCCACCAAAAAAAAAGTCCGGGACCAGATGATTTCAGTGCAGAATGTTATCAGACCTTCAAGGAAGACCTAATTCTTTTCAAACTATTCCACAAAGTAGAAATAGAAGGAACACTACCCAATTCATTCTATGAAGCCACAATCACGCTCATACCTAAATCACACAAAGACCCAACAAAGAAAGAGAACTTCAGACCAATCTCCCTAATGAATATCAACGCAAAAATACTCAATAAAATTCTCGTGAACAGAATCCAAGAACACATCAAAACAATCATCCATCATGATCAAGTAGGCTTTATCCCAGGAATACTGTCTCACTGCCCTCTGATTAGTCTGGCTAAGGGTTTATCTATCTTGTTGATTTTCCCAAAGAATCAGCTCCTGGTTTTTCTGATTCTTTGTATAGTTCTTTTTTTTTTTCCATTTGGTTGATTTCAGCCCCGAGTTTAATGCAGGGTTGGTTCAATATACGGAAGTCCATCAATGTAATTTACTATATAAATAAATTCTCAACTGAGGAATCTTGAATGGTTGAGAAGCACCTAAAGAAGTGTTCAACATCCCTAGTCATCAGGGAAATGCAAACAAAAACAACACTGAGATTCCACCTCACACCAGTCAGAATGGCTAAGACTAAAGACACAGGTGACTGCAGATACTGGCGAGGATGTGGAGAAAGAGGAACACTCCTCCATTGTTGGTGGGATTGTAAGCTGGTACAACCACTATGGAAATCAGTCTGGTGGTACCTCAGAAAATTGAACATAGTATTACCTGAGGACCCACCTATACCACTCCTGGGCATATACCCAAAAGATGTTTCAACATAAAACAGGGACACATGCTCCACTATGTTTATAGCAGCCTTATTTATAATAGCCAGAAGCTGGAAAGAACCCAGATGTCCTTCAACAGAGGAATGGATACAGAAAATGTGGTATATTTACACAATGGAGTACTACTCAGCTATTAAAAACAATGAGTTCATGAAATTCTTAGGCAAATGGATGGAGCTTGAGAATATCATCCTGAGTGAGGTAACCCAATCACAAAAGAACATACATGGCATGTACTCACTGATTAGTGGAAAAGCTCACAATACCTAAGACACAATGCATAGACCACATGAAACTCAAGAGGAAGAAGGAAGACCAAAGGGTGGGTGCTTTTTTTTTTTTTTTAAAGAAGGAGTAGCAAAATACTCAACCAGAGCTCCCAGGGTCTAAACCTCCAGCCTGAAAACAGAAAGGGAGGGACTCATGGTTCCACTTGTATAGGTAACTGAGGGTGGCCTCATTAGGCAACAGTGGAAGTGGAGGGCCATGGTCCCCGAAAGATTGAATACATAGTGTTGGGGAATGCGAGAGGAGGGAGGCAGGATTGGGAGAATGGTGGGAGCACACCCTCCTAAAAATTGGAAGAGGGGTTATGGGATAAGGGGTTTTGGGGGAGAAAGAAAGAGGAGATAACAGTGAAAGGTAAATATGTAAAATATCCAATTTAAAAAAAAAACAGATAATGGGTCTGGCAAAAAAAAAAAAAAAAAGATAGTTTACTTATTTCAAACAATTTTCAAAGGTTTCCAGGAGATGCTTATTGGCTAAGATCTTATTTTAAGCTCTTCACAAAAGAATTTATGTCTCTGTTTAATTATCTCAAGAGAGATGCAAATCCTAATTTCCCTCAACATTTAATTGACAAAAGAGAAGTAATTTTACAAAAAGTAGAAGAAGCTCTCATTAATTGATATATTATATAGATTGATTAATTGTTGGATATTTTATAATAGTCCTTTGATAAAAGAAATCATTAATAAAGAATTATATTTCTTTAAATAGTGTCTTCATGATTCTCTGAGGGTGGAAGGAGCATGCTTTGTTTACTCTTAACTTTCTAAAACTGAAAACTCATGGCAAATCTGCCACTGATTGCCTCTGGCATCACTGAGACCAATAAAAACTATGCCACAACTATGTGGAAGGACCCTTTTACCCTTAGATGGAATGGCCAGGACCCAGTTCTTATATGGAGCCGAGGATTGATATGCCTGTTTGATACCACAGAAGGCACAGCTAAATGGCCGCCAAAAATATTAATGAATTAAATAGATACCTCCACAAAACCAGGCCCAATTATAAATAATATGAATAATAATTGACATCCAGGGAAGAGAAATTTCCCTGAGAATTCCCTTCTTTTTTCCTTTCCAGGTAAAAATTAATCACCTTTGATGTCTGCTGTTAGGAGTTCTAATCCTGATGCTGGCCTCTGGACTTATACTACTCAGACCTCCAATGGGCCTTTAACAAGGACATTAAACAGCTATAGATTGACATCACTAATCTGAAGAAATCCCTCGTTTCACTGTCTGTTGCGATCCCCAAAAATTTCAAAGGACTTTTTTGGACTTGATTTTTCTCTTTTACAATAGAAAAGACTGTGTACAGCTCTAGACTGTGTACAGCCCTTAAAGAAGAATGCTGCTTTTACATAGACAAAACAGGGATGATTAAAGAGAGCATGAAAAAGTCCAGAGAAGGTCTTGAGAAAAGACAGAGGGAGAAAGAGAAAAATGAGAGCTTGTACAAGAATTGGTCTTCAACCTCTCCATGATTGTTAACCCTACTTCCTTCCATCTTGGGACCATTAATTCCGTTATTTTTGCTTATTTCCTTTGGTCCCTGAGCCTTAAATAGGCTGACTTTGTGAAACAACAGATAGATAATCTGACAGCAAAATCTATTCAGATACATTATCATAAGTTAGATATGGAGAACCATGAGACTCTAGATGAGGATGTTACTCTATCCAGGGTGCTCCCAAGTCCCATCTCCACCCAACCTAAAAGAGGGGACTTCTGCCCCTAGACCAAGCAGAGAGGGGCCACCCAGAACCTCCTCTGTCTGGTGATTTGAATTCTTGCTTAGGCTGAGAGGCTAAGCACTGCAAGGGAATATAAATAAAAGTTAAAAATATGTTTCTGGGTTCCCTGAAGGACAAACCTGACTGCATAGGGGTTGATGTCAAAAGTATCCCCTCTCCAGGAAAAAGACATCGGGACGGGTATGGCCCTCATGCCTCACTGGACAACGACAGGAAGACTGGAGCCATTACAAGGTCCCCTTTAATTACTGGAGGTCAGGCCTCTATCCCCACCTTGGCAAGATTAGAATCGCCACAGCCCTTCTATACTTGGAGAAGGGAGGAGATGTCAGGGGCAGCCCTGCTTATACACTGAAGGCCTAAAATCAGCCATAAGCCTAAAATCAGCAATAGGCCTGACATACATGCTTGCTAACATAAAGTCTTGGGTCTCTATGGAAAAACACTGACACAGTTGTCTATAAAGTATTGTAAACAGGCAGCTTTTGTGGAAATCTACCAGCCTGAGTAGTCCTAGACCTTGTAAATAGGCAGCCTTGGCAGATAGTACCAAATTAGATTATGACAAGGGAATCATAGGAAGAGTCATAGTGACCTGACCCCTGAACCTTCACCCAGATGATACCCTGTTCTGAAAGATATCTGTACTCCCCCTGAACACCTATGCTCCTGTGTCATGCCCTTCCCCACATCCTGCATTTTCGTGTTTATAACCTCTGTGTTAAAAAGTAAAAATTATGATTTGATAATAATAAAAAAAAGAAAAGAAAAGAAAAAAAATAAGCATTCACTATCCAGGGAACCCATAGAACTTTTCAAATATCCCCTAACTGTATTTGTGAATGGAAACATTGTTCATGCATTAATAAAAACATAATAAAGAGACAACAACAAAGATCTGGCAATGTAGCTAAGGTTTGGCATGCAAGAGAAATGTTTGGTTTCCATTTCCAGGATCCAAGACAAAACAAACTGACAGTCAGGAGGGTGAGAGAGGGGGTAGAAGAGCCTGCCACACAAGCCCAGTGACCTGAGTTTGATCCTCAGAATCCATGTTAAAATCCATGGCCAGATGTAGTAGCTCACATCTCCAACCCCAACATGCCCAAGGCAAGAAGGAAGGTATTAAAAAATATATATCAGCCAGGAGTTTGTGGGTCAGCTAGCCTGAACCATGCAACACTCAGCAGCAGAACTGACTCTGCTGCCACAAGGCAGAAGGAGAGAATCAACTCCCTAAGTCATGTTGTGACCCACCACATAAAACAGATAGAAATGAAAATGGTTTCAAAAGCCTCCAGAGCTGGGAACTGCTCGTAGAAAATGCAAAGTGCACGGTTCACGGTTAACTTCCTATGTAACCTGCTTTAGTTTTGACTTTCTTTGCCTTGTGAATTTAATGTTCCACTTACTTATGATTCATGAAGGCCAGACACCATAGAGAGAGGGAGCATTGATCTAGCCAGAACCAGTTTCCATGGTACAGGGCTTGTGCTCCATCCAGAGAGGCCAGGGTGGAGAAGAACTCTGAAATACTCTGAGGAGAGGTTGAGAAGTCTAGGCACGCCTGGGGTTGGCTCATCACACTGTTCCAAGCTTTCCACAGTGGGGTAGCTAAAGTCTAGAACCCCTCATTTCTACCACACTCACTTGCCATGTTCATTCGGGGTTTATTTCTTCAATGGCTCCTTCCCTTGTATTTCTGTTCCTCTCCCTGTTCAGTCTTGCTCAGTTAAGTCAGTTATTCATCTGTAGCCACATACAGTGCAGGGAATGAAGATACAGTGCTCTTGTCACAGCTCAGCTGTGGAGTCAGGGACCTTAGGAGGTTGATGAGTATTTGATGGATCAGGATGCAGGTGCCACAGGCACACTGAACCAGAACTGGTCTGCAGCAGACTGAGCCCAGCAGGGATGGAAGACTCTCTCCCGGATCTGCAAATTCTTTTTTCTTTTCTTTTTTTTTTTTTATTGAATATTTTATTTACATTTCAGATGCCATCCCCTTTCCCCAATTCCCCTCCCTAGAAAACCCCTATCCCATGCTCCCTTTTCCTTTTTGCTTTTATACATTTTTTAAAATGTTAATCAAAGACTTTATAAGTATGGTAATGCTCAGTCAGAAGTGTGACCCAATACCCAACCTAGATATATCAACTATCTTTGACTGGTGGAGACACGTGAACATCTGCCTCCATGTCCCCCTCTCTTTCTCTCTCTCATCACCTAGCTTCTCCTCTCCTTCTTCTCCTCCTCTCCTTACTCCTTGTCTTCCTCTCACCTTAGTTCCTCCTATATATCACCCTTCCTGTTAAAATAAAACTTTTCTCTCAAAACATAATTAGAGCATAATTACACCAATTTGTACCAGTGAGGTACAAGATAGTCCTAATATTCAGTCCATCATTTTGTTGACTAACCAGAACTTCTGTCATCTCTCCTAAATAAAACACTTAGTTCTGAACCTGGCTTTTTTCTTGGCTTTAGAATGACTGGATCTGCAAATTCAATTACATCTAAGTTACACCATGCGTACACACACATCCCTGTGGATCTAGTGCTGAGCACTATGGAGAAGACAGGCTGCGTACACAGGGGTGAGTGAGGATCACCAGTGGAGGAGGTGGCAGAATTTGGGACCTGGAGCCCCTGGGGAAGGAGGAAGGGTAAGGAAGCACATTCCAAGCACAGGGGAGAAATCTCACATATTTCCAGAAACTGCCAAGGGGCCACAGTTATATCACAGGACAGTATCAGAAAAGCAAACAGCTTGGCAAACCTACAGGCCAAGGATAACGCTTTCCTTTTTTTCCTACATGAGAGAAGGTACCATGCTGACAGCCACCTCCTCCACTGGTGACTTTAATGAAGCTCACTTGGGCCCTTACTCCCATAAAGGGGTTTGCTGTAAGTAAAGGCTAGCCCATGCTCTGAATGCTGCAGCCATCTGCCACACCTCACACAGAGCAGATGCTGCTCAGATCCCGGCTGCTCTGCAGATTGGGAGATGGTGAGCAGAACCATGGAGGCGCCGTGAGGATGGAGGTGCTGGGGGAATCTTATGTGCACATTTGTCAGGTGAGGTAAAGGCCCTACTGTGCACCCACACCTTCGGGCTATATTATCTGTGCAGCTCTCATCCATGCTTCCCATTTACAGCATTGCTAAATAAGTGATTTCCACCCAGCTTGTGTCAAAGTTCACCAACCCCTTCCTCAAGATGGACCCTGGCGTCTTCTGTATCTTATGCATTGTTGGGATGAGGTCTCACTTTCCATCACAGGCTTGCCTTCCAGATTAAATCCCACAATGAATTATATTACAATTGGTTACACCCTGCCAAGTTCTCCTCCTGGGGGCTGTTCTATTTATACCCCCCATTAGAAAGAGTATCTCTGTCCCTATGGCCTCATGAAAAGACTGTGTTATCTAGCTTGTGGGGGAATTTGTCCAAACTTATAGGTAAAATTCAGTGTTTCCATGATATCCCTGAAATTTCTGGTCCCATAAGAAGTCTGCAGTGTTCACATGGTTAAGGTCTTCTACGTTTCCTTTTTCCATGAGGTCTATGTTCATTTTTGTTTTGGATTTTTGTGGCCATTTTCTAATACATTCCTAGGAAGTATGACCTGTTTGTGATTGAACCTGGAAATATTATGTTTATTATGCTTTTGGGTTTGTTGGCTTTTTGAAAAAAATGTTTTACTTGTTTAGTCATGCAAAAGTTTTTTTTTTTTTACTTTGATATAATCACATTTATTCTGATTTTATAGCTGTAAAGAATGTTATGTGAGTGTGTAAAAAGAAAAGGGGGAAGCTCTTGGGTCTAGTTTAGAAAGATCTCCGAATGAATTGCCAGCAGGAAAACAAAAAGCACTGGTTAACTCCTTCCCTGCTAAACTAAGAGAAGGATGGGATATTTGCTCTTCCTTTCAGATGTCTTCATTAAGGAACCGCTATGGACTATTTTACATGTCAACTTGGGCAGGCTATGATGCCCAACTACTCAGATATAGAATCATCTAAATGTAGTTATGGCAGTATTCTTTAGATTTGGCTAATATCTACAGGAAGATTATGTAAAGCAGATCTTGCTCCAAAATATGTGGGCCTCATCTAATAAATTGGCAGCTCTAAAAGCAAAGACTGGGATTCCCCAAAGTAGAAGCAATTCCTTTCCAGACTGTGGCTGAGTTCCAGCCTGCTGCCCTGCGGGACTCAGACTCTGCTGCTATTTGAGCCTATGTCTGTAGCTCACAGGTGCTTACACATATCACACTGGCCATGGACTTCTCCCTTCTGCTGTCTGCCTCTGCCTCTGTCTCTGTGCCTGCTTCTTCCTCTAAGTCTATGCTTTAGAGAACCATGAGTAATTCAGGAATCTGACTACTTCCCCATAAAGAAATGAACCAGGTAACTAGGTGTGAGAGGGATGGGGTTGGAGTGGCAGAGGTAGGAATTCTCTATTTAAGTGTTGCTATATTTAGATTTTTTCCCCCTGGTTCCAGGAATCAAACCCAAGGCCTCAGGCAAACTCAGCACACACTCAATCACTAAGCCAAACCTCCAGCTCCATACTTAGAAATGTGAAACCATGTAACCACCTACTTAAGATAGGAAAAAAAAGAAGGAGCAAAAATAACCTTCAGGTATAAAATAAATCCTATGTAGAGTAAGAAGCAAAGGTTATGTGTTTTCTATAAGAAATGATTCAAGATTATTCTGATGAATTCTCAGGGGGGGGGGAAACGGCTTTTTCTCTGTTGCTTATTTACACATGAGAGCAAACCCAGTCCCTCACACATGCTTGGCAAGCGCTTCACCACGACCTGCACCCCGGCCCTTAGAATACACATGTAGTAGTTCTGTATCACGTCTGTACCATATTTAAATTATATAGGATCGTCAAGAATCCTGATGTCTCCTAAAAACATAAGCTTTGTTCCTATTCCCGGCCCCAAGTTAGACACAAATACTGTGTGTATGTGGATTTCTCACAGGGCCACTGCTCTCTGAGGCCCCCAGAAATTGGGGGTCACTTTCTCAGGAACTGTACACATATGCATCTGTATGTAAGGATCTGGGGCAGTCCAAGGTGTTTTGAGTGTGGGTGTTGCTATGTAGTTCCACCTGGCCTGCAACTGCTATGTAGACCAGGCTAGCATTGTACTCCCAGAGATCTGCCTGCCTCTGCCTCCTTAGAGCCAAGAGTAAGGGGATGCATCACCACACCTATAAACTGACATTTTTAAAAGACAGTTTTAAGTGACCAATAAAACTAAGAGCAAAGCACATGGAAACATTTGCCCTGGAGGTACAAACCATTTTCCAGAAGCCTCCATCCTACTTATCTATGCAACCCCACTTGTTTGTAGTGATATCCCTGCCTGTTAGAAAGGGTGTCGGCATTAACTCACATGCTTCCTTACTTTGACAAGTGCTCCCAAGAAACAGTGTCCTGCAGTGACTCACTGTTGCTTATGACACCGGGCTCTCAAGGCTGCGTGGAGGACTGCTGAGCTGTACAAGCCCGGAGGAGGACAGTTCTACAAGCTACTGCCTCAGGCAACAGAGCCAGTTCACCAAGGGTGGAGAACAGGGGTTCGTTCTCCTGATAAGCTGAGAATTCTGAGCCCACGGGAGTATATACAGTGCCCATACAGATAGCCTGTTCCCAACTGGCCACACACATTGTCCACAGAGCAGCCTGGTGCTTGTGGATAATGGAGTCTGCACAAAAGCATGTGCTAAAAGGATAATCCATCTACTAAAAACACATTGAAAAGAAACTACATTAGTGGCCTCTGAGAGCCCGGGAGGTCACATGGAGAGGAGTGTGGTCTATTAAACACGGAGACACCCTACGTCTTGGTTTGCTCTCTGTTGCTGTGATAAACAGCACACCAAAATCAACTTGGAGAGGAAAGGGTTTATTTTAGCTTACAACTCTAAAGTCATAGTCTGTCAGTGAGAGAAGTCAGGGCAGGAAATGAAGTACACGGGCCACTGAGGAACCCTGTTTACTGGCTTTATTGATCGACCTGCCTTATTATATAACTCAGTACCACCTGTCCAGCGGTAGCACTGTCAAAAGTAAACATAGCACATTAATAGTCAATTAAAAAATGCAACAAATAATTAAAATATAAGAGAAAGACTTGCCTATACATAGTCTGAATGAGGTGATTTCTCCATTGAGATTCCCTGTTATGAAATACGTCCAAGTTTGTGTTGAGCTGCCAGAAACCAACATACCCTACATACATGCAGATGCCACAGAGATTCATGGCATCTGTATCACACACACACACACACACAGACTCTACTACATAATGACAGATACTCATATAACAATGTATTTACCACATGGCATCTGTATCACACACACACACACACACATACACAAAGACTCTACCACATAATGACAGATACTCATATAACAATGTATTTACCACATACACAGCTTCTTGTAGATACCTACACACAGCACAGACATAGAAAAACACCCACAGCACAAACATACATACACAGTGCACACACATAAATTCATAGCACAGAGACATTCAAACACAGCACACAGGTATAAGCACACACGTATACATTCAGACAGGCACACACAGCACACACCTTACATATACACAGTCTCACACACCACACCTATAGGCACAGAATTGTCTACATGAAGATCTATTCACATATGCCTTTGGGTAAGTTGCTGCACTTTACAAAGCCTGATTTTCCCTTTGTAAAGTGGGCAACCTTGTCCCAGCTAGATGGATGGTGAACGGTGACTGCTAAGGTTTCAAAGTCCTGAACAAATGGCAGCTCTTTCACCACAACCTTAGTTCTTCACAGGAGATAAGAAACTCCTGTTTCCTTAGTACGAGAAAGCTGTCACCTGAGGCTTATGTGGTGTTCTGTAAGTGGAGCCCCTAACCCCAGAAGCTTATAAGAATCCATACCTGAGGGGCTTGCTCAGCAGAGTGTGGCTGGGAGGGACCTGGGGCTGGAGAAATAAAGGCTTAGCCCTGGGGTGGTAGAACCAGGATTGAGAGCATCTGACCTCAGGTCCATACCCCTTTCTGCCTCTAGCAACAAGCCCCTCTGCACTCAACCATGGAAAGAGGACCAGTGGGCAAAGTCCTTGTTGGTACTCAGAGTGAGACATGCTAGGACAGGTATGTGCCCACAAGCATATTGTGAACTGAGATTCCTGGGTTGGGGAAGCCACAGCTCACCTGTGTTAAAGAGCCTGCAAAGCTGATTGGTGAGAACTTCCATGATCGTAGAGTTAGAATGTTGCAGATGCTGAGAAAGACGGATGCTCTTGGCACCACTTAGCCCCCTGAACAGTACTCATTGCCCACATCTATGTGTGACCTAAAATTTTTATTTAACTATCAGATGCAATTAGTTTTGGAATGCACTAACAAATCCTAACTACCACCAACCCAAAAGCTAAGAATTTAACCATCAGGCAATATCTGAAGCCTATAACGCTAACGTCTTTGCTCCTCTGTAGCCTGTCCACTTCATGTTCTCACCAATGCATTTTAAGAGTGTCTCAGTTTATGACTTTTTGATCCATGTCACAAACTTAGAAACCAAATTCCTGCCATTTTAAAACATTATACTTAGGGAAACCTGAATTGTGTTCCTGAGGTATGACCACTCAAATTTTTCTTCAGAATAAATCATTTCTTTCATTCTTTAAAGCAAGAATGTTTTTCATCAATAATATACAGGCAGTCAGACACACAGCACACATACAGGCACACTGGCACACCTGGACACATCACACACACACCCTTCCAGGTACACATACCCCCCACACACAAGCAGCCCCTTTCTGGTGTGCCTTTAGCAGAGGATTTATCCCTGTAGACACATACCTGTGCTGGCTCTGCCAGCTACAGAGGCTCTGTCCACAGCCTCTGTGGACATTGTGTGTTGCTTAGGAACACACTCTCTCTCTGCCCATGTGCCATGTGTTCTCTGTGTGCTCAGACTTCTCTGTGTGCCCAGAGTTCTCTGTGGTAGACTTCCTGTC
Organism: Rhabdomys pumilio; assembly: GCA_030674055.1. NCBI lineage: Eukaryota > Metazoa > Chordata > Mammalia > Rodentia > Muridae > Rhabdomys > Rhabdomys pumilio. The sequence continues at coordinate 59,743,524 of JANHMN010000003.1, forward strand.
TGAGGACCCTGTGCCTCTGGCTGATCCCAGGGACAGGTCTGGGTATCCTATACAAGTCCAGATCATTCAAGTTCCAGCCCATATGAGCATCCTCACTAATGCCCTTCAGAGAATCTTCCAGCATCCTGGCTCGCTCTCCCTGCTTCCTTGTTTCCAGCTCTGGTTTCGGGTCATGGAAACCAACACAAAGGTGGAGAGTTCTTATGGCACTACAAACTCTAGGTCCCAGCTTTGCTGTCACCTCACCTGCCCCTCTGGGAACGCAAGTCACTGTCCTTCAACTGCACATGCCCCGGTGATGCAGACTCATGATGGCAGCTGAATTCCTCAGTAGAGACTGGACTGAGCTCTTTATTATAAACTATTTAAATTATCATGACAGCCATTTGAATCACCATGGTGATCGCCAGTTTTCAAATAGGGAAAAGGAGACACAGAGAGTGAGTAACTTTTGGAGGTTTGCCCAGCTGCTAAGCAACAGAACTAGGGTCCAATTCAGGCAAGTGCCTCAAGAGCAGAAAGCCGCAGCAGACAACGAAAGAAAGGCATGATGGGAGATTTGGAGGTTCAAGGTAAACAGAAATCAAGGAAGAGGCGAACAGCCAGGCGAAGAGGAAGATAAAACTAAAAAGAAAGAAAAAGAAATAAACAGATGTCTGTGACCAAAGCCCAGGGAAGAAGCCAGTAGGAAACGGGAAAATCGCTAATTCCTGGGGACATTCTGAGAGAGAGAGAGAGAGAGAGAGAGAGAGAGAGAGAGAGAGAGAGAGAGAGAGAGAGAGAGAATGCAAGGAAAGCCACCAGTGGAGCCCCTCTGTTTCAGGGCAAAAGCTCCTATTTACAGCTTCTTTCTCCACACACCCTGCCCCAAGATGGCAGCAGAGAGCAGCTAGAGCAAAGGGAGCTGCAGACAGTGCAGGACTTCCCTTGACTAGGGCAGTTGAAGTCAGTCTGCTAGTACCCACTTCTTTCTATAAATTAAGCCCATTAAATAAAATGTTTGCGCTAACTGCATTCTTCGCTATTTTATGGACTGGCTCCATGAAAGGTCATCTTCCTTTAACTTTAAGTATTCCTCTCTGCCAACGTCCAAATTCATTTCACTTTCTTATCATCTCTGGTCATGGCTTCTGACCTTCTGAGTAAGCAAAGATTTGTGATGGGGTTGTTGAGAGATTTCCCTTTCTCTTTTACGAATGAGGTGATGAGATGTTCAGAAAATGCTCTCATTTTGTAGATTCTTGGCAATCAAGCGGGGCAGAGGACTTTAAGTTAAATCTGCTCTTATCTAGTCTGTTCCCGACTATCTGGGCAAACCTGAGAATTTTAAGCCACAAGTTAAGAGTGCTAATTTACTTCCAATTGGGTGAATAACTAGTTATTTGCGGGTCATAGAAACGTTTGGAGCCAATTGAGGTTGGCCTGACATAAACAGCCATCTAAAATGCCCTTAAGATGCCCTGGTTAAATGTAGCCTGAAGTTCATGCTTGCTGATCTTAGATTTCTATTAGAGGAGGAGGAAGAGAAGGAAGAGGAGGGGGAGGAGGAGGGGGAGGGGGAGGGGTAGAGGGAGAAGAGGAATTTTGTTGTTGTTGTTGTTGATGCTGTTGTGGCCTTATACCAAAACACTTTTGCATCTGTGATGGGGCCATGTCTTGATAAACTTGTAACAAACTGAGAATACCATAGGCTGCAAATGTACCAAATGTAGCTAACATACCAAGCATCATAACAAATACATCGATCAGCTCAGTACCCTCTCCCGTGACAAGCAGGTGACTGGGAGAGCAGATTCGTGCCACTGTCCAGCATGCCTAGAAAAGCCAGGACTCCCCATGTTTATGCAGGAACTAACGTTGGCTTCTTCTAAATGTCTATCTCCTTCACATCAGAGGAAAGTTAAAAAGTCACTAAATCGAACCTTGATAGTAAGAAACCTTGGTTTTGGCTTATTAATGTTTAAGTTTCCATTGCTTTCCTGTTTTACACAGAGTTGTTACTGTATTTTACATGCAAACATACATAAACACCAAGAAGCATGTGATGCAACAGACCTGCACCATAAGTCATCCCACCACAATATAATCAGGATTTTTGTTATTATTTGTACCCTTCATAATAACCTTTCAGACAGACGGGAGATGGTATCTCTTGGTTCTGAGTTGAATTTCTCCACTAATTAGTGGTGCTGATCTCTCTTCTTCTTCCTCTTCCTCTTCATCTCCCTCTCCTTATTCTTCTTCATGTTTTTGGGTTTTGAGATCATAATATAATTACATCATTTCTCCTTTCTCACCTCCAAATCCTGTCTTATACCTCCCCATTCTCTTTAAAGTCATGACTCCTTTTCTGTAATAATTGTTACATATGTGTATTCCTAAATACATAAATACAACCTGCTCAGTCTGTATGATGTTATTGTGTATATATATATATATATACATATATATATGTGTGTGTGTGTGTGTGTGTATGTATATATTCATTACTGACTGTTTTGTTATTGGATAGCCAACTGGCTTGCTCTTCCCCGGGGAAGACTATTTTCCCAGCATTTGGGTTTCCCATTCATATCGACACATTTATTGTTTTTGTCCTTGTTCAGGTCTAGTTTAGGAAGCCATGTTGGTAAGACTTTATGGGTGTAGTTCTGACACTTCCAGGAGACAACCTCCCAGCAAACTCCTTGTTCCTTTGGCTCTCACAATTTTTTGGTCCTCCTGTTTTCCAATGATCCCCAAGTCTTAGATACAGGAGTTGTGTTGTAATGTATCAGTTGGGACTGGGCTGCATGACTTTACATTTTGATTGATTGTGGCTTTCTATAATAGTTTCTGTCTACTGCAAACAGAAGTTTTCATGATGAGAGGTGATGACTACACTTGTCTGCAAGTAGAAGGACAGATGGTTTAGTAAAGTGACAGTTGTGGGTTCTCCTCCAAAATCCCTGACTGCATTAGCCCTGGGCAATTGGCTAGGTTTTCAGTGCCAGGTACAATCTTTATCTTAAGTCTCATAAAAGATCTGAATGTGTGAGTTCAGCATGCAGAAAACTAGTTGTTCAATAAGGGCATTTGAATTTTTATATTAAAAATTCAAGACTAGCCTGGGGTATGTTGCAAGACCTTGTCTCAAACAAACAAACAAACAACAAAACAAAACAAAAAAAAACCCCAAAACAAAAAAAAACCCCAAACCCAAGGGTTACCACATGGGTATCAGTGGTAGAGAGCTTCCATAGCATGTACAAGGAACTGAGTAGGTACTTAGAAACAGAGAAAAGAAAGTACTAGGAGAACACATTATTATGATACATATCATAATGAATTATTATGTACATATACACATATATATCCATACATGTACACACACACACATATATATACACACCTGCAACTAGAAAGACCCAGGGATTCAGAGGAATTAACACAGGGGCTTATTAGCTATCTCAGATATCAGCAATAGACACATGGCAGGCTGCTTTTCCACAGTGGTGTACACACTGTGTAATTGGTTAGGTAAGGATAAGCCTAACTTTCAATTTCTGTCTTTTAGCACAAACCATTAATGGAAGAATGCTATGGGGGAGCAAACTTCTAGCCCTCTGTCACGTGTCTGGGGAAGCACAAAGCACACCGTCTGCATTTACAGGAGGCACAGAATGGGGTGGATGGAGAAGACAGGTTTCTGAATCAGGGTCTAAGAGGTTGGTGGGCTTCTTAGGGGAAACTTTCAGGAGTCAAATGCCCCATATTGTGCCTGTAGGTTATGAATTATGAATTTATCTATTTAGCCCCCCAAATAATATCTGAGCATATCTTCCATGTCTCAGTTTGAGGGTGCAGAAGGAATGACCCTGGTGAGTGAACCTCAAAGAGTGAGTGAATAAACAAACAAGAGTATTAAGGGTGTTGCTGTGATTTGGGTGAGCATTCCTCAAAGGTCCCTGTGTTAAAGACATGGTCCCTAAGTGGTGCCACTAGGATCTTGAAGAGGCAGAGGCAAGTGGGAGAGTTTTACATCCCTCGGAAGTATGCCCTCAAAAGGGCTGTGAGACCTGCCTGTCTCCTCTCTCACCACTTCTTAGCTGAAGACATGACATATTCATAAGTAGCATGTATTGATTATTGCTCTATAGTGACACAAAGCTAATACAGGTAGACATGGAGGAAATCAAAGAAAGATGAAGTCCAGAGGAAAAAGGATTCTCATTGGAGTTGGCCTCAGTGAAATGCTGATACTTTAACAAAATCTTAAAGTTGAGGGCAGTGACTATAGCTATCTCGAGAGAGAAGGTTCTAGACTCTGTGAACAGGGAAGAGGGGTGTGGCTGGGGCTTGACAATAAGGGGAGTCAGGTAGAGCATGGCAGGTAGAGAGATGGTGACACATTGAATGGACTGACTCTTGGAATGTGGGAATGGGGGTCTTTGGAGAGTTTCCAACATAGAAATGACTGATTTGGAATGAACTTGGAAAAGGGCTTTGTTCCTCACAAAAGTAACACAGAGAAACAATATCACGTAGCTTCTGTAGTGTGGCTCACAACTGTCCACACCTGGGTAAAAACCTAGCCCAACAGAAAACTGCCAGAGGCTACAGAGAAGAATTCACACAAGAATTCAGAGACAGTGATTCTAGCCATGTGGTATCATGTAAGTAAAATGTTGTAGTTCAAGTTCTGCATTGGGCAAGAACCTAAAACACATCAAAGTCTCCTAACTTTAATGGTCAGAAGGAAAACTTGGTGATCATTTTAAGAAAATGAATATAGATGTGAACTTTGATCTAAATAGTAATCAAATAATTTAACATGGGTCAACAAGAACATTCAGTGTTGTACCATACCTAATTTGAGGGCTTCATCTCAAGTTTAACTCATCAAGGATGACTGTGATCGACAGGTGGGAGGAAAAGGTTGCTATGGTGGGAGCTGCTCAGCCAATGAGGTTGCTTGATCTCACATGCACAGCTGATGGGCTCACTGGGGTTGACCTTACTTCACAATCTGCCTTCCCTCACCTTCCAGCAGGTTCCTGATACCTTCATATATACACAGCACTGCCTCTGCTCTGAAAAATCTGCCCCCATCAAGAAGTGCAATGCCCCGCCCACTGTGCCATGCTCAGGGGCGTCACAATTCACAAAAAGCAAAGCAGTGACTTCTACCCCCACAACAGATGGAGGGAAATCAGAAGGAAGCTTTATGTTTACACGACTGCAAAGACAAAACAAAGTCGGGATGCGGAATCCAGATTGTTCGCAAATCGACTAAAAGAAACCGCCTAATCAGGAACAGATATAAGCTCTATATAACATATAAGTTGTCATCCATCACAAATGCATACATTTTGGCTTGGGGAGTGCCATACATGGCATACTGGCAAGCCAGACTGTAAACTAACAATATAAATAATACCACGAACTAGAAACATCTCTAAGCTGCCAGAAAGAGGGAGAAGGCAGTATTTTGGCTTCCAGTAGGAAAAATTCCACAACAAGGCAAAGGATTCCCCAGGAGCTGGGGGGTATAGCACACAGACAGCACACCGGTCTTCTCATGTTTGCAGACCGTGAAAGCATTTACCTGAGACCAGAGATACCTCTGCTTAAGGGCCCCCATACTGTGAAATACAAATGCTGCCGCCAAAGCTATAAATCACACAGTGATTTCTACTGTTTCTTAAAGTAAAATTTATCTGTATAGTTGAGGTCTGCTGCCCAGCAAGGAACAGCAGAGTCTCAGCTCGACTCAGACATTTGAATAGGTATTGCTCTATTTGGATCTGTTTCTTGGGATGAAATTGGCTCTTTAAATTATTCATTAAAACTAAGCATTTCGTCTAAATTTTCAAGTATATGGACACAATATTTCTGATACTTTGCTGTGCTGATATTTGATATTTGATAATTTGCTGATTATCACACCTAAAACCCTCTATAGTATTTCCCCTTTTTATTTATTATTTTATCTGATAATAAGATATTCACACAGTGATGACTATGCTCAAAGAATGTTGAGTTTCTTTGATTGCTTCCATTGTTCTTGGATTTTTAATTCATTACTAGTCTTTTGTCTTTACTCCAATCACTCTTTTTTGTGGATTTATGCACTTACTTTCATTAACAATAGTAAACAGAAATTTAAATTCATCTCTGGTGTTAGTAAAGCTGGAAAATTCACCCTGGAGACTGAAAAACAAAACAAGACAGAACAAAAATCCTTTGAAACTCCCCCAGAGTCTATACTGCTTCCTTCTACTGTGTATGAGATAGCGAATTCATCAGTGTTTCTCATGTAGCCGGCAGACATGACTCAAGAACTCTTGGGAGAGTGGCATTTGCTTAATTAGGATCTGAGGGTGTATATGACGTGAATGTGCACGCCAGGAAAGAAACAAATAAAGAGTTAAACATAGGGCGCTGGACTTTTCTGAAGGAAATGGAGGAGGAGTGGATCTGGGAGAGAAGGGAGGTGGGCAGGAGGGTCTGGGAGAAGAGGAGGGAGGAGAGCTGCAGTAGGGATGTAATATATGAGAAAAAATAAAAGAGAATGATAACAATGAAAAATAACAATAACTACAAAAATAGGGGGTGGAGAGATGGCTTAACAAATTCTAGCTCCAGGAGACCTGCCAACATCTCCTGGACTTCATGGGCATTAGCATGCATGCATGCATGCCTAAGTGCGCTGCACATGTATTCATGTGTGTGTGCTTACATATATATGTACGTGCGTGCGTGCGTGCGTGCGTGCGTGCGTGCGTGCGTGCGTGCATGCAACCAAGATTAGTCACCTTAGTTACTGTGTGGTAATAATATTTCCAGTATTTTGAAATTTGATCTTCAGATGACCTCTCAGGGAAAGATGGATGGTGCTCTCACCATCACTGGCACCTTACAGACAGCAACCCTGAGGAATAAGGAAGGCAAATGCTAAAGCAGTTAAACAGGCAGCAGATCACAAACAGCCAAGCCCATACTAGATGGTCTCAGGTTTCCCTGAACAGGAGTTTCCCGCCATTGACACAGCAGTCTGGGCACCTACTAGCTTCTCAATTCTGCCTTTGAGAGAGGATCTCAGATCCTTTGATCCTGGAGTTGACATGCTGTCTTCTCCACTTCTTTCCTAGGGATCTTTTCCTGACACTTGTAAGTGTGTGTCACCAGCTCATTCATCATCCAACAGCATCTTGCCACTTGTGAGCGCATCCGTCCCCACACCTCTATCCTGGAGCTGACATTCAGATGCCTGCCTGCCGGCTACTGCAGCCAAACTGGCTCTCCTTAGGGGTGTCTGCTATCATCTCATTTATCAAATAATATCCTTCCCTTTTGTTTATTAAGCTCCCCTTTTGATATCTTGGATTTTTTTTTCTTCTTGTCCCCTTGGAGCAACCATTTGTTCCATCTGGTGACAATCGCGGGGCATCGCTCCCATGTCATTTTAATGGCCTTTCACATCCCATTATTCAAGATACATCAACAGTGGAATCCCAGATCTTGTTTCTGTAGAGTAAGCCATACAGATTTTTGTGATAAAATGACTTAGAACTCATGTAAAGATGATACTTAAGGTGTATTCTCCTATGGCATATGAATACCTATGTTCCTTGAAGTGTACAATTCCTTCATAGGGCTGTAAACTTAGAAAAGAAACAAGTCTTTAAAAAAAAAACAACAATATATTTTCTGAGAACTTTGTGTGTGTGTGTGTGTGTGTGTGTGTGTGTGTGTGTTATCTTCAATGTACAAAATAGCAACATAGTGTTTGTGGGTTTTTGTTTGTTTTGTTTTGTTTTGTTTTGGTGATGGGAGAGGACTCCCTTTGTTCTCTTATGGCTCAGGACATCTGATGGAATGTACTTCACAGAAACGGTATGACTGTACTATAGAGCAGAGGTCATGGATAGCACCATATGAAATTTGTGTTTCTGCACTGAAATGATAGGACCTATCTAGACAGGCTTATGGTTGCAGGTAGGTAGATAATTTTGTATCATGTATGTGAACCTGTGTGTGTGCCTCTGTATGTTTGTATATTCATGCATACGTACATGCCTATGAATGTTCTTACAGAGTTTTTGTGCACATGAAGCTCTCGTGCATGGAAGCAACACTGACCGTGCTTACTGTACTAAGAGGCTCCTGTACTCAACACTGAGTGACGAGGAATTTCCTGAGAAATTTTGACAGAGCTGAAAGACTTCCAGATAGTTGGCTGAACATTATTTCTGGATGTGGTTGAGCTATTTTCAGGAGAGGTTAACATTTAAGTCAGTGGACTAAATAAAGGAGATCCACCTTCTTTCATGGGGAAGGTAGGGCAAGAGCTAACCCATTTGGGTCCAGAATAGAATAAAAAGGCAGAGGAAGGGAGAATCTGTCTCTTTGAGTTTGGACATCCATTTTCTCCCATCCTGGTTCTCTGGCCTCCAGATTCCAGGATTTATATGCTCCCCTTAGGTTTCCATATCTTCAAACTCGGACTTAATGCTACCACTAGATCTTCTGGGTCTCTCTACAGATGTCAAACTGTAGAAGCACCTGCCTCCATGATCTTGTAAACTATAACACTCTCTCTACTGATATATTAAATAGATACTCCATTGGTTCCTTTTCTTTGAGGAACCCTAACCCATTTTGAAGTTCCTTTCAAAATGTATATAACGATACACACATACAGACTAAATAGCAAACACACACCACCTAAATAAGGCCTTTCTATAACAGACTGGAGGCATGTTCCACAATACTAAGGGCTGCCACTAGTTGACGCTAAGATATTTTCATGATAGCAGAAGAAATCCTTGAATAATTTTGATGACTCATTGGATGATAAAAGGACATTTCCTCCATGAAACTGCAGTGACTCTCAAAGACAGAAAGGGAAGAGATGGAAATAGCTGCTATCCAGAAGGGAAAGCAACTAGGCAGGAAAGGGCTTCTCGAGAGCAGAGAGACAGTCCCAATTAAAATCTGTGTTGTAAATAGTAAAAACCAGGCCAGACACTTCCACCAATTAAAATTAAAGTGCTTTCTGTAGCGTAGAATGTTACATTTCCCCAGTTTTTTAAGCTTCATGTTTTCTCTCCAGATCTACCATACATCCCTTTCAGCTGTGTGGAAACTGGTCTCAGTGGACTCAGATTCCCTGTCTCCTATGGGAGCTCATGTGTGAATACATCGTCAGTGTCCCTTTGAGCCCTTAAGGAAACCGTATTACAGCCCTGGGCCTCGGCCAAGGCAGAGCGACTGTGTCTTTACATCCTTTTTATAAGCTGTGGTTCTGGGTCATAATTTTAGTTTTTTAAGAGTTCCATGCCTTTAAAAATAGAGCCACTGGTGATAAAGAATTCAGGCGTTCTTGAAAGTAAGAAAAGGACAGAAAGTATGTGAAGAGAGAGAGAGAAATGTCACACATGGAAGATGAGAAGCAGAAACTTGAAGAACCAATCAGACGAGTTTTCCAGGTAGAACCCAGAGCAAACATTCTGCTATCATTACAAAATGAAAGTGCCTTTTTTTTCTCAAATTACTATGCCCGGAAACCTGATTGCCTAAGGATTCTGAGCTTAACCAAATTGCTCTTTATGTTAAAGTGACATATGGTTGCTTTGTTCAGACTCAATGGCTTCTATATGTATATATCTACCCAAAGAGATGAATGGAAGTTCATATTTGCAAGAGAGCTACAGTCAGTCAGTCATGGAGCAACTGGTGGGAGAGTGAGACCTGGGCTCAGTTAGAAGTTCCTAGAGACCTGGGATGGCTCCTGTTGTCAACCTGACAGGACCTAGAATCACTTAGGAAAGAATCCTCTGGATACACCTGGGAGGAATTATATAGATTAAGGTTTGCCTCCAAGGAAGGCTGTGAGGGATTATCTTGATTAGGTTAACTGAGTTGGGGAGACCCAGTCCTTGAGTCAGGATCCTGAACTGTATGAAAGAAGGAAGCCAGCTGAACACTAACACACATCCCTCTCCAGACTGTGTGTGTCATGGTGATCAGCTGTCTCAAGCTCATGCTACCTTGACTCCTCCCACCATGAGAGATAGCACCCTTAAACTGCGAGTTAAAAATAAGTCCTTTCTCCCTTAAATTGCTTCAGTTGGAGTATTTTATCACAGCGACAGCAAAAGAAACTCAGACAAGATGTTTTCGTAACCTGAATCTCTATACAATTGAAATAGAAAAGGGTTTACACAGACAGAATAAAAAAATGCCAACTTACTCATTTTTCATGTGGATATCTTTAAACTGGTACCCTCCAGAGAACACTTTACCTATGATGCAATGCTTTCCATTCTAATGGTGATGGGGGAAGGGTCACTAAAGCATTAACTTTTGCTGAAAAAAAAAATCACTGAATATATTTTAAACAACCACATCTTATTCTCCATGGAGATATTTTATCTTTGGCCCTGGTAATTTCATAAATGAAAGACTGAAAATAAATTATAAAATTAGAAGATAGATCATAAAAGATACCATTGATAAAGCCGTTAAAAATAAGATGCATCAAAAGCAGGCAAGTCCTCCTTAGAGAAATCATTGCTTTGTAGGAAACTTAAATAAATGAAAAAAATACAGTATTCCATGGTAAAAAACCACTCAGCACTACGAAGATTGACATGTCTGTCACAGACCCATGTGTCAAAGGGTACAATCCTCTCTGACACACAGGGTAACTGGGAGATGGTAAAACCTTTCAGAGGTAGAGCCTGGTGAGAGATGCTTAGGTCACTGGGACTCACTCGTCAGAGTAGGACCTTTCCCCTTTCCCTTTTTGTACACCCTTGAGATGACATGGGTCACTATATAATCCTCTCATCATGACACATTGCCTCATCCAAAATTTAATCCTTGGAGCCAACCAACCAAGGATTAAATTCTCTGGACCACTAAGTCACATCAACCTGTTCTTTCTAGAGTTTGGAGTATCTCAGATCCTTTGCTATAGGGACAGGAGGCTGACTATCACACTCCTTAAGTGACAGACATAACATAGATTCAATAAAATTCAAGAAAGGATTTTTCATAGCATCTGAAATGCTGCTCCTAAATCCTCCATGAAGAACAAAGGGCCAAGATAGTCAAGACAAAATCGGAGGAAAACATTCTAAAGACGAGACCTGTGTTTGGTGAGGAGAACAAAGATGTAGGAAAGCCTCAGCTTCTGCAGTCACTCTGCATCTAACATCTTCCGGTATCAATCAGACAATACTGTGTATGTAAACCTCCTTCAGTCAACTTCAGTCAGTTCTCAGCTGCTAACACACAACCCGAGCACCAAAACAAAGTTGAGCCTTCTGCTCATCCCTAATCGGGGTTTTTATGTTTCGATGAAATACTTAAGCCTACAGCAATTTGATTCACACACAGAAAAATCAGAATACAGGATGATTCGCTACCACCGAGACTTACCGGATAGCTGGCGATTACTCAGGGATCAAAGATAACGCGCAAGAGTGATAGTCTTCATTAAGAGAAGATGGGCATTAGAAAGAAAATTTGATAAGTAATAGCTTATGTGGTCGACAGTGTTCAAATCTGCATAAGTAGAAACCACTCCTCGGAACTGCATATTAAATTCACTTTCAATTAATATAGTTCAGCATTTTATTCTGATGATTTGTATGCTTGGTGATACTTTTAAAATTAACTGTGCCATGGACAGACAGATCACATACTTCCCAGCTGTAATAATTCTCCTAATGCTATATCTTTACAACAGTAATTACCTTCTTTCTGAAAGAATACGCGTTTTGAATCTCATGACACTTCATCTATTACTTTTCCTATATTAGAGCTACCTCAGCGAATTACATTTTTTCCCCTTAACGACTTTTTTCTATTAGGAGACCACAAAGGCCCCAGGGCAAAGGAAGTGCATTAGGAAGGGGAAGCATTTTAGCAGAGTTGGGATTTCTACGGTGCACACCAGACCACTCCTGCCAAGAACAAACTCAACAGCACATCTTCTACTTCCTGTCAATCTTGACATACATTTCAAAAGAAAAGGCTATGAAGCTCACCATTAATGTAGCAAATTAAATTGCCAGCACAGGGGCTGGAGAGATGTCATGGTGGTTAAGAGAACTGGCTCTGCTCTTCCAGGAGGCCTGGGTTTGACTCTCAGCATCAACTTGGTGGTCACAACAATTTATACCTATAACTCCTGGGGCTAGAGTTATACGATGCCTCTTTCTGGCCTCTGTGGGTATGAAGTATGCATGTGGTATACAGACATACTCACAGGCAAAACACACACACACACTGTGTGTATGCGATCTATCTATCTATCTATCTATCTATCTATCATCTATCTATCATCTATCATCTATCATCTATCATCCATCTATCATCTATCTATCTATCTATCTATCTATCTATCTATCTATCTACCTATCACCTATCTATCATCTATCTATCTATCTATCTATCTATCTATCTATCTATCTATCTATCACTCAACTGGGGAAAAGATTGCCTACACAGTAAGACACAAAACAGCATTCCACTGGTCACTGATTTCACATTCTTCTTTGAGGAGTCACCCTAACTCACTCTCCCCTCAGCTGGCTTGCTAGCTGGCTCAACCAGTTGGACAAAGAGGAATCCATTTGGCCTAGCAGCTGGCTCTTCCATTTGCTGACCCTAAACATCAAGTGCTCATTTACTGGGAGGACAAAATGCCTTCATAACCAAAGACCTACTTATTGGAACACTTCATAGGAACTACTGCATGGTGGGAGTAAGCCTTCTGGGGTTCCTGATATCAGAAGTGCTCAAGTATAGCCAGAGGGCTACAGAAAGGCTGTGGAAAGGATCCAAGAGTCAGCCAGAGGTGCCTTCACTGCTATGTTCTCTCAAGAGTTTTGACAGCTGCTTTTTACCCCAGACCCTCCACCAGGTGCTTTTCCTGCTTCCTGGATTTTGTTTGTTCTGCTCTGTTGACCTGCAGGAAGTGTCCTCTGAGCCACTTGCCCACCTGCAGTGCTGATGCTCAACCCCACTGTCACTAAAAGGTTCAGTGTGCACCCATCTTCTCTATGTCAATCCCAGAGGAAACGGAGGAACATGATGGACCACATACCCCTGGAAAGCGGATGAGACCAACTACCCATGCTGTGGTAGTTACTGCCCCAGGGCTATAGCCAATTATGAGTGTAGAAGGCCACCTTCTTCATGTCTAATGGGATCCTAGTCTTGAAAATCTGTGGTGGGCTCTGTACAAAAGCCTCCTTTTATCTTATCTTATATGTATATAATTCACCCTTGAGTGAGTAAGTTCTAACGTACTATAGTTTTTTCACACCCTACTTATACAACCAGCCCTTCACAGCTGAAGGTTCTGCAGCAGCAGATTCAAAAAGCTATGAATTAAAAATATTTGGGTGGGAAAATCGCTTCTATACAAACACAAGCCCTTTTCCTTGTTGTTATTCTCTAAGCAATACAATATAACTATTTACCTCCTATTTACATTGCATTTTGTATTATAAGTTTTCTAGAAATGATTTACAGTTTATCAGAGAATAATGTGTACGTACACATTATTCTACTTTAATATAAGGGACCTAAGCATCCACTTATTTTGAAATCTACAGGGAGTCCTGAAATCAATCTTCCACAGATATGAGGGATGACTATAATACTATTTTAATATTTTATAGCTTGCTGTGGAGGGGGTTGGATAAGTGCCCTCAAAGGCCCATGTGTTGAAAGCTTGGTCCCACAGTCTATGGTGCTTCCAGGAGGAGGCAGACCTTTGAGCAGGTAGGGCCTAGTGGGAAGGAAGTTAAACCACTGGGGTTATACCCTTGAAAGGACTCAGTCCCTGTGCATGCTCTCTCCCCCCACCCCTTCTCTCTCTGACTTTGTCTCAGAACATACGTTCTGGAGCTTGCTCTACCACAGGCTTTATTAGGGTTGATCTGCCTTCCACAGGCCCAAAGGCAATAGAGCCAAACCATCACAGACAGAATCCTCTAAAATTTCAAGCCAAAATATATATTTCCTCCTTTAAAATCATCTAAGGTATTTTGTTACAGTGATGGGAGACTTACTTACACATTCCCAGTTCACATCACTTCTTTATCTAGAACTCATACTTCTTGAAGGCAAGAATCATCTCTCATGCTTCTCATTTCCAGTCCATCACACAGCTCAGGGCTTTGCACAAAGTATTTCATTGTCTATGGGATGTTGTGGCTTAGGAGACTCAGTCCCACCACCTAGTATTTCCGAGAACTACTGTGAGGTGACTGATTTTCACTATACAGACAAGAACAGACAGTATGAGAAATTGTATCCCATGGTCACCCTCTTTGAGATCAGTGCCAAAGCACACCAAGACACGTGCAGCCTACACTGTAGCAGCTGATAAACTCTTCTCTGTTGGAAACTTGTTTAAACTTTATTGATGCTCACTGTAGGGTCCTAAATAGTTGATGATAAACTGATTACTTATCAAGGTCTTGGGGGTCCAGATACATAACTCAGTCTACATTAACCAACGGGTACAAATTACATTAAAGCAGTCACTAATATAAACATGAATCCTCGGTGTAGAGGGTGGTTCTGACGCTTTGATTGGGAATCTGTGTTTACTGATGCTGAAGATTCTTGCCCCCTATTGGTTTTTGGTCTATCAATAAAGGTGCCATCAGTCAATGGCTGAGCACAGGGTGGGATGCATGGTAGGATGCAGAGAGAATTGAGAGGACTGGGGAGAGAAGAAAGGGATGCAGTAGCAACAGGAAAAAGGCCAACCAGCCAAGTGAGTTTTCAGGGAAGTGGCCTCTGGGATAATGGGAAGATTTAGAAGCCTAGTCATTGAGTTAGCTATGGCATTTAAAAAAATAACTGGTGTGTGTGTGTGTGTGTGTGTGTGTGTGTGTGTGTGTGTGTGTGTGTATTTTCTATTCGTGGATCCAAGATAGCTCCTGGGCATGTGCACACGTGCTAAGAACAGAAAACAGAGTAGACAAAACTACCTGCTACATCTCAGGATACGAGACCTCATTCCAGGGCTCCTGAGTTCCCAGAGGGCCCATCTCTTCAGCACTGTTTCTATGGAGGTCCCCACCTATGTTTTGGTGGGAATGGTGTAACATTCTCCAACAGGGCCATGGAAATAATTAATTCTTTCTGAGAACATTTTCAACAGCACTTAGAAGCAACAATCAAGAAAAGCCTATTACAACTGTTTCCATGTGAATTTTAAGATTATGCATTTAACTCGTTGTGATGTTGAATGCATAATTACCTTATCAAGAATCTCTGTCAACCTTGTATATAATCTGCTCCTCATCTCTTGCCAAAAGTTAAGTATTAGTACATTTCTAACTAAAAACATGCCTGGTGGATCAAAATAAAACAGTTTATGCTTCTCACTAAAGTCATTTAAGAAACTCTAGATCACTGTCAGTTTCACTAAAAAAGGAGTGTTTTCCCATGGCACCTTTTAATTTCATGCAGTGTCTTAGTTTTTTGCTTTGTTTTGTTTTTTCCTGTCATTACAGTGATGAGATATCTGGGCCAAAGAAACTTAAAAAAGAAAAGGATTATTTTACCTCAGGAGCTTGAAGTAGCTAGATCCTATCTCCAATCAGAAGAGGCATGTAACAGATGTATGCACACTAGTGCTCAGCTCAATTTCCCCCACTTTCATACAGTCCAAGGAAAGCTGCCTAAGGAATGGTGCTGCCAACAGTGGACAGATCTTCCTACCGCAATTAGCACAGGCAAGACATGCCTAGGAACCCATCTCTTAGGAAATTTTAACTTCTTTAACATTGTCGATTGACACTCATCATCACACACAGTCTTGAATGGCCTGCTTAAATCTGTTTTCTAGCTAGATACTCTTTCCTTGTTAACATGTCTTACTGATAGCAATTTAAAGGGAACAGGGACTGAAGCAATAGCTCAGTGGCCAAAAGCACTTGCTATGCAAGCATGAAGACTTGAGTTCATATCCCCAGCACCTACATAAAAACCATGACAAGTATGCATGCACCTGTAGCCCTGGTACTGTGAAGAATGGAGACAAGAAGATTGCTAGGACTCGCTGGCTGTCAGTCTAGCTCCACATTCAGTAAGAAACTCTATCTCATGGGAAGAAGGTTACAGTAAGTGATGGAGCTTTATGTTCTATGCCTCTGAACACACAGGTGTACGCATGACACATACCACATACATGAAATACACACAAACAGGAAGTAAACACACATGTGTATGCATCACACACGCCACATACATGAAACACACACAAACAGGATGCACTCAGATCTGCTTTCATAAACAACAGGAGCATTTTAGATACCTAAACAGCTTTGCTTGAAAAGCAAAATTCCTTACAGCTTCAAAGACCTGTATGAGTAAGTATATGTATATGTACACCTTATGTCCTCTCTCCAACAATTAACCCATGAAGATTCATCTTTAATGTGACCAAGCAAAATATACTCTCTTAAGAAGAGGTTCTGCTCTTTCCTGACTGTAAGAAACTCCCAAAGTGGATTCATAATGAATTTCCTGAATAATGACTTCAAACAGATTTACATTAAATATATTAACCTTTAACTCACCTATATTTTAATAGCATATTAAAGTTATATTTGAGATCAATTCATGGCTTAGAAAGAAAGCCCCACAGGCTTTCTAGAACTCATATTAAAGGTTAAAGTGATTCATAATTTTTTCCCCCACAGATTCTGGTCAGACATATGACTTTGTAGTATGACTAGGGTTGAATTTCTGATGGGCACAGCAGGAATCATTCCTGTTGGTACAGAAATTCAAAGGCACTTTTGGAAAGAAGATAATGCATGCAGCCCAGGGTTTTAAGCCTTCTTATGTTAAAAAACGATCAGCATAGCAACGGAGAGAGAAATATAAAAACCACTAATTCTGGATGAAGTTCATCCATCATGCACCTCCCATTCCTTGGCATTTGTGTGTTTTGTTAAATACTGCAGTTGCAGAAAACAAAAGCAACAGAATCCAGCCGAATAGAAGGACAGGCAAAGCCATTTCTCTTCATCTATGGGTTTCTAATAAACTCCAGATCACGACAAGAACTAGTCACTTGCGGTTATTCACAAATACGTAGGGTTGTTTTTCCCAGTCTAGTGATCTACTGCTTCCATTCCAGGATGACACTAGCAAGCTCTAGTGACTTAAAAGAATCTAGTCAGTATGTACAACAGTACTCAGATAGCTGATGTCTCTTTGTGCCACACAGGTCTATCAGGGACAGAATGTAACCCCGAGCCTAAGAATTATCTCAACACCTGCCCAAATTAATGTAAAAGTCTGCAAAAATTATGTTGGTGGCAACCAACAGCTGCCTGATTTGACTTAAGTCCCACTCAACCAGAGGGAAATCACACCTAGTACTGAAAACCCAGCCAGCTTCCCAGGGCTAGTGAGCTCACGCACCTTAGGAAAGAATCTATTACTGCTAGCCTGGTATAATTCCTTACTATAATTCTAAATCCTATGCTCACGCCACAGATAAGTATAGCTGCTACCTTTCATAAAAGAAGCCTGTTTTTATAGCAAATGAAAACTAGAAAACCACGACTGGACGTGACGCAGGAGATTAACAGATCACAGAAAGCTCAGGACCAACAGATACATCTATATCACGGCTCTAGCATTTAAGGCTTTGAGAACATCATGGAGTGGTGGGGGGTGGGGGGCAGAAAGATTATAAGAGCCAGAAGTCAAGAAGCCTGCTGTGAAACAGTTCCTGCTAGAAGTGGCTCCATAGAAAAGATCTGAACAACGGTAGTACCGATGGATGTGTTAATGTGGAAGGGGGACAATTTCTTAGGATTCAGCTCCTAGGAAAAAACTATAGGGAATTAATGACTTCTGGAAAAATAAGAATCAGCTTATCCCAAGGATGAGCCCCCTTGTAGGTTGTCTAATGTAAAGTGGTCAGTCTTGAAATCATATGTACACACACACACACACACACACACACACACACACACACACACACACAATCCCCATATGTGCCAAAAAAAATAATCAAAGAAAAAGAGGCTATCTATCAGCTTGAGTGGGAGAAATGGGAGGGTTTGAGTGAAGGTTGCTGGGAGGGGCTGGAGGGAGGGGGAAGAGAGGGAAAGCTGTTTCAATTAAAAGAATCTTTTAAAAAGAGAGAGAAGAAAAGAAAAATAAGCAGGAAAAAATGAAAACCCTCCCTCTATGTGATAGCTCCTAATCAAAGCAAAAACTGAAAGAATCTTTGGCCCTGCATGTATTTTTCAAGTCTGATATGCTGTGGCCTCTGTCTGAGCTAGGGTCTGAATTATACCTTAGTAAGCTGATAAAAGGAGAGGGACTTTTGGCTACATTGAGGACTCTGATTATAAACCAGTTTGCCCTGGCTGGAACCACAACTACATCTACCTGCTGTATACCTGTCCCATGCCTCAGTTTCTCCTTGGGTGGGACAACAGGGGTACCGTGAGAACTAAATAGAAGTAGTATGTGAACAGGTCTCAGCCCACACCCTGTGGCATGCCCACCTTGTTACAACAGTCACACTGATGGATGGCATTGTGTGGCTGTGGTTTTTGCCCATTCAACTCCCCTGCGGTACAACTGTACCCACAGCCTTCCCCCACCCATCTTGAACACAGAAACAGCTGATGTAGGAGCTACCAACTGATCCTGAATTTTCCTTATTATTAGTCATTTCAAATAAACTGGATGCATCCTAGTTTGGGGGCATATTTTTGCAATGTCTATAATTTAAAGCATCTTTACAAATTTTATTTTGATAATTAAGGTCCATAGCAAAATTGAACAGAGGGACCTGAAACTTCCCATACATTACTTCTCTCATCAAATGCACAGCCCCCCTGCTACCAACATCCCCTACCAGGAAGGCACATTAGTTATAATCAGGAACCCCACTGATTCATCATTAAGACTCCAAATCCAGGGCTTTTGTTGGGAGCCACTCTTGGTGTTAAGCACTCTGTGGTTCAGACACATGTGTAATGGTGTGTATTCACACTTACAGAAGCAACAGAAGCATTTCACTGCCCTCAGACACTGTTTTGCCTAGTTATCTCTTTTCTGTAAACTCCTGATTATTGACCTTCTCCACTCCTTGTAACTTCTGATCTTTTGATCGTATCCACAAATTGACTTGTACTAAGATGTGCAGTCTTTCCTGGATGGCTCCTTTCCTTTGGTGATAAGCATTTCAGGTTTTTCCTGTCTTTTCCCGGCTTGATAGGCCATTTCTTTTAGCACTGAGTGCCTCCTCTCCGTATGCACCTGATAATTTATCCATCCCACTGAAGGATAGAAGAGACTGAACTTTTCACCTACCATCTGAGACTCTTATTTTTAAATACCTTAAGAACACCAGAGAACTTTCAGCATTTCTGAAATCCACTATGATGTGTCTTTCTCCTACAGAAGACCATAGAAAAATAGTGTATAAATGGTGCTTCTAACATGTTCATGACATGAACACTTGATGTTATGGTCTCTCACACCTTCCTGACTACTGTAACCTTTGTTGACTGTTTCTATGTAAGATGCAGGAGCCAGAATCCTAGCACCTGCCAGCAGCCCCCAAGCCCAGAGGCCTGCAGTAAATTCCAGCATTCATTCTAAAATTCTGAATGAATGCCATTGGTACTTCTTAGGGACATGGTAGCTTAAGAGCCATTGAGGAATTCTTCAGTGACTTCTGGGCCTCCTAGGCTTGCTTGGTTAATAATGATTAACACACAGAATGAGTTATTTAAACTGCGGTGTTCTAATCGTATTTATTAAGGTCTAATTTACAGAAAAGAAAATTTAATTGTTTTAATTGATCAGTTGGTGAATCTTAACAAACACAGATAGCTATGTAAATGCCACCAGAATGAAAGCACAGAATGTTCCAGAGAACCCACAAGTTCCCCCTATCCCCCTTTGCTGTCAGTTTCTTCCCAGCCCTAAAGCCCTAGACAAGTAGCAGCTATTGTCCATCCCCAGACTCCTGACAACATGGTCTTTCATGTTTGGTTTCCTTTCTCTCTCTCTTTTCTCCTTTCTTTTCTTTCTGTCTTCCTTTGAAAGTGACCCACTACACAACCCAGGCTGACCTTGATATTTCAATCTCCCAAGAACTAGAATGGCAAGCATTTGCTATCACAACAGATCTGGCTTCTTTAGCCTATTTCTTTTGGGATTCATCCATGTTGATGTATATTCATCCATGTATAGCAGTACAGTGACCTCTTCAGCATCAGCAGTGTTCTATTAGAACCTAGAGAAATCACACTACTGCTGACATGGAAGCCTCATCTTTATCGGCTAGCCTTCTAGTTCTGAAGGTGATATGCATACTACCAAAGGGGAAAGGTCATCAATCTAATGAGGGTGTAACCCCTATATGTACCAAAGTAACAACTGACCTGGAAGGACGTGCCAACTGGCGCAATGGAGGCTGGAATGTCATAAAAACAATCGAGCACTTTCTGATTCAATTTAAGGTCTCCTTCACAGGATTGATCCTATACCTGTTACTGTCACTGGGCCAAGAACCTATAGTTGGATAAGTCACGGGTCCTAGGAGAGAATCTACTAATATTGTTCTGCTAAATGTAAGTAGGACTAAAACAACCCCTATTGACCTGGATTATGCCCATTGATTGAGACCTTTCTCAGCCTGTATCATAAACTTCTATTTGTAATAGATGA
>JANHMN010000003.1:59774593-59826689 GCA_030674055.1 Rhabdomys pumilio
ACACACACACACACACACACACACACACACACACACACACACACAACCCTAAACCTAACATTTCTTGAACTCTGGTAGAATGTATGCCGTTCTATGCTTCTATGTAAATATTTGCACACACACACACACACACACACACACACACACACAGATCTTAGTGTCTGAAAAAAGCATCAGCATCCAGACTTTCAAAATGTCTTTGTTTTCTGTATGTCCTCAAAGGATGTCACTAAAGCAAAGCAAACATAAAGGATGTAAGAGGATGGCCTTAGAAATCACTCAAGGGGCATGCTGGGAAGTACAACACACCAATGTGCAACAGTACTTGAGAATCAGCCCATCAGCACACAGCAGACACCACGCCCCACCTCCTGCCAACAGCTGAGCGCTGTCTGCTACTGTCTCTGCTAATCTCAATGTTCTGCAGGTAAAGCACTGTCCAAGTTTACCTGGGCTTCCAGGTGCCACTTACCACAAGCGAGAGAGGCCTCTTCCAGGAGACAACACCAATGAGTCCAGACAGCAGCACCTGGGAAGGAGAGCAGAGAGAGGGAGGTGAGAGAGACACTTGGAAATCTTTCAGACCAACTTCAACCTGTTCCATCCAGGGAAGGGCATGTAAAATCCGTACAATACAAGAGACAAAGCTACTCCCCATCCACCATCTAGAGTCAGCCTCCACAACTTAACAGAAACGCTGCTTCTCCAGGTCACAGAGAAGTCACCAAATGCTACAAGGTGCTATTCTACACTGTTGATCACAGGACTACCCCTCAAGAAGATCCCTTCCTTCCAGACTCAGCAGTCCTTATCACTCTCTGTTCTTCCCATTTCCCAAGCTGCTCTTCAGCCTCTTTTTAGAGTCCTAATGCCCATCCCAGGCTCTCAAGACCTTTGTCTCCTCTTCCTATGCCAATGGGAAACTAGCTATCATGTGGCCCTTAGAACCTTTCTGTGTTGATGTCTCCTTAGAATCTCAAATTTCCAGGCTGGAGAGATGGGTCAGCAGTTAAGAGCACTGGCTGCTCTTCCAGAGGTTCTGAGTTCAATTCCCAGCAACTACATAGTGGCTCACAGCCATCTGTAATGGGATCCGATGTCTTCTTCTGGTGTGTCTGAAAACAGCTACAGTGTACTCATATACATAAAATAAATAAATCTTTAAGAATCTCAAATTTCCATAACAATGCTCATCTTTCCTGGTTGATCATGCCTAAATCTCATCCCTCACCAGCCCACCCTTGTATCCAAATAGATCCAGGGCAGGAGGCTCTGGCTTGCTGTGCTTGAATTATTCAGGAGGCCTTATCATAGATAAGCTATTTGGATATGCGATCCTGAAAAGATGGATCACACTCACATGCGACTAAGGGTTTGGGTCTTGTACCCAAGGACCCAACTGGATGCCTTGGATGATTTTTCCCCTGGGATTCCACAAGGGCCAGTCAGACCTGAGAGGATCATGCTACTGACATAGCTACAAAGTCTGCTTGGTCATTGTCCTAGTTATTGTTCTGTTGCTGTGATTAGACATCATGACTAAAACGACTCTTATTAACTGAAGACTTGATTACAGATTTAGAAGGTTAGTCCATGATCATCATTGATGAGAAGACGGGCATGGGGCTAGAACAATCAGCTGAGAGCTTTCCATCCTAATTCACAGGCAGCAGGCAGAGCAAGAGCAAGAGCGAGAGCGAGAGCAAACAAGAGGGGGGGATCTTTAGTGATACACCCCCTCCACAAGGCCACACTTCCTATTCCTTCCCAAATGGTCTAACAAGTGATGATTAAGCATTCAAGCATATGAGCCTATGTGAGGTCATTCTCATCCAAATCACCATAGTCACAGAATGCAGCCCACCCTCAACCCATCTGCACTCAGCAGAACCAGATCTTAGACCCAGTGGGCACATGAGTCCTCCAATCAGTACTGACAGCTAACTACAACCCTTATCCTCCTCCCTGGGCTCTCCAGCAACTGCTTCTTGATACCCTCTAATTCTGGGGAGGTGCTTGGCTTCTAACTCTCTGGCTTCTGGGCATCTGAGTCTAATTGTTCCAAAGGTCCCTAGAGCCACATATTTGGATTGGATTCCATCTTTAAAACCCAAACATCCCCTCAAGGGCCCCCTCTGTGAGGCCAGATTCATCACTCTTAAATAGACATCATGGTCTCAAGTCATTTTAAAGGTAGATCACAGGGTCCTTTCTCTAGTGGACATCTTGTTACAACCCCTATCTCCATCTTCTGCTTGACATTTCAAACTCTAACTCCACCCTCTCTTCAAACTTCATTTGAAATTCCCACTGAGCTCACTCTATAGTTCAAGGGTCAGTGAGTGGCATGGCTGGATTGAGTCTCCCATATGTTAAGCCATCAGAATGTTCCTCACCTTCCTCTATGCCCATGTATTAGGCTCACCCACTCAGCCCTGCCTACATGACGAACTGGCTGAGAAGAACGGGGTTTTTCCTCCCTATCTCCCTCCACCCTTCTCTTCACGTGTACCAACTAAAGTTCCTGTGGGCCATCAACAGGGAATGTCTGAAAGCCAGGAAGAGAACCCTCACAAGACACAGACCATGCCGGCATCTTGGCTTTAGTCTTTGTAACCTTTAGAACAGTGAGAAAAAAATTTCTATTATCTAAGCCATGAGTTTCTGTATGGTATAGTAGCAAAAACTAATTGATATGGAGTATATGTATTAACATAACAAAATGCCTGAGATGCTTAACTTACACAGAGCACAGATAGAGAGTAGGAAGGTAGATCAGAGGGTAAAATCCATGCTGGGCAGCCAGGAAGAGTTTGGTCCCTAGTAGCCATGTAAAATCTGAATAACTTGGGAGTACATTTTTGTAACCACCTTACAGAGAAGCAGGGGGAAAGGGCATATGGATCCTTGGACTTCCCTGGCTAGCCAGTCTAGGAGTTGATGAATTCTAGGTCCAGTGAGTAACCTGGTCTCCAAAGGGTGAGGTAGAGGGTGACAGAGGTAATTACCTGATGCTGGCCTCTGCCTTCCCCACGTCTGTGCACCCACACAGACATGTACATGATTATATGAACCCATGAGCACATATTCATACATATCACACACACACACACACACACACACACACACACACACACACACACAACCACTAAGGTTTACTTGGGCTCACAATTCTGGAGGTCTTAGCTAATGACCGACTGGCTCTGTTGTCTAGGTCTGTGGTTGAAGATAGTACAGTATAATCAAGATGTATAAAAAAGAAAAGTCCAGGGCCAGAAAGCAAAGCAGGAAAGGGAAGGAGGCCCGCAATGTCTTTCAAGACCTTGTGTCCAACCACCTGAGGGCTTCCCACATGACTGCTCACAGCTGCCATCTCCCAATCACACCAGCCAAGAGACTTGAGACTTCAACACATTGGTCTATAGGGGACATTTAAGATCTAAATTACTGCACATATTACTCTACCTGGAGTGGGGCACTGGATTCTACAATATCAGCCTACTCTCTCTATGCTCCCACAGAAGCAGCAGGCTTCCTACCTCCCAGTATGGAAATACTAGGTCAGTTCTAAGGACATGCCAGAACAGTTCAGAGAAGAAGTTTCAAGCTCTGGTGAGGAGATGCTTCCTTCCTTTCTGCCCTTGTCCATTTGTGACCCAAAGGAGCAAGGCCCATCCTTCAGAGCACAGTAGAAAGGAATTTCAGAGCCTCAGCTTCTTGACTATTGGTTCTAAGTTTGAGCTCATTTTTACGCAAATCCAGCTTCCAGTGAGGAGCCGTGGCATGTTCTGGTGGCTCAGTAGTTCTGTAGGTTTCTTTTATATCATGCCTGTGAGGAAAAGGGTTGTGAATCAAGCTAGCTGTGAAATGACCATGCCATGAAACTGCTGACCCATTTAATTGACCGGTTTGGTTTCTCAAAGTCCACAATTTGCCAAGAATACGGAAAAACTGCAGAAGGTCAGAGAAGAGAAACATATAGTTAAACAGCCGTGGAAGAAAAGGCAAAGAAAATAGAAGAGGCAGGACGCTGCTACTGGAGAGGGGAGGGTTCACCTTTCAAACACACCGAGTTATAAGGATCCCAAGTCACTTTTTCCCACTTCCCTACCCAACCTAAGAGACACCACAGATTAAAATTAGAATTGAGACAGAAGTTCCTGCTTCAGATGTGATGAAGTGGGTAACAGACTGTCAGGTAGTAATGGCCCTATTAGAGCCAAAAGTGTTTTCCATTGACAGTACCACTGCTGGCCATAGAGGCCTGGAATACCCTAGCTCTGTAGATCTTGTCTTCTTAGTGCTAGAATGTTCTTTTGATGCCTACAATCAAGAATTTTGTTCAGATCATCAGATCTGATTCAAAGGCAAATGACGAGGCAACGTTTTAAGCAGTGAAACGCATCCTTCTAGAAGGAAGAGGAGAGCCAATTCAATCACTTCCCCCAAGCACATGGCAGGTGTGCCCAACAGCTATTGCAAAGTCAGCTTACTGCCAAGAAGCCGTGTTTGCTCCATGCCTGGAGAAGGAAGCTGGTGCAAAGCTGGAACAAGTGATCTGCTTGGGCTGGATGAAAAACTGGAGCAAGTGATGCCTAGTGAGCTGGAACAGCCAAGCACTTCAGACTGCAGCTCTGTCTCAAACAACTCCTGGTCTGTTTCACACAGGGGGAGAGACCCTCCTCTCCCCCTGGCTCCCAGCTTCTTGTCTGAGTTCCTTTCCTTGTCTGGCTTTCAGCCACATGACAAGGCTTATCCAGCTGTAGGCTTGCATTCTTCTCTAGCACCATACCAGCCCTGCCCAGTCTTGAGCTCAGTCCTCACCATCCCCTCTCATGACAGGCTACTTCCAGTCTGTGGCCCCAGCCTCCTCCACACCATTTCCTCATGGGGACCACGCTCATAATTTCCCAAAGAAAGCCCTTAATGTGCTAGCTTGGGTCCTGTCACTCTAAGGGACCAGATCTCACAGGAACAGAAAGCAGGCTGTGTCCCCTTCCCAACTCGTTGAAACCAAGTTCAAAAGCTATCTGTGTCGTGGTTTTACAGCCTCTAATTGATGGTCCAACCTGGTACCTGGCTCCTCCATGCTCATTGTCATATAGGCTATCCCAGACTATATTATATGGTATAGAATTTCTGGTTACCCCTTGAAAGGATAGAAAGGTCAGATATTCTCCTTTGTATGGGGCATTTCTCTGAAGACTTCCTCTCCTTTATCTCTCCTCCCTCACCACCCTGGCCATGACAGCTGTCTCTGTTACTCTTACTTAAAGCTAGCTATATGTTAAGTTAAATTTTTTTCATTGAGGGTTCTGTACAATGATTATCTATCTATCTATCTATCTATCTATCTATCTATCTATCTTTCTATCTAATCTCTATCTATCTCCCACCTCGTTTTCTCTTAAAAAACAAACAAAGTCCAGTTTATGTTGCCCAACTGCCCATAAGCATGGAGCCTGCCCTGGAATATGGTTGATGTACCAGGTGTCACTCCATTGAAGAAAACTGACATCTTCTTATCCAGCAGCTATCAAATGCCAATAACTCCTCAGCTAAGGCTGGAATTCTATGTGGGTATATTGTCTGGCTTGAATTTGCTGTCACATTGTGTGTGCTGTCGCAACTTCTGTGAGCTCATATGTCCATTCATCTTCTTATGTTTAGAAAACACTAATTCCTTGATGTCGACCAGCCCCTCTGGCTCTTACAATCTCTCTGTCCCATCTTCAGCATAGATCACTGAGCCCTGAGGGGGAGAGGAGTAACCTAGACTCACAGTTAGGGCTGAGCATTCTAATGTCTTTTATTCTCTTTATATTGCAGGTTCCCATATTAATTGCCATCTACTGAAAGAAGAAGCTTCTCTGATGAGGACTGAGCAATGGACTGACCCATGAGTACAGCAATATGTCATTAGGAGTCATTTTACTGTAATGCTCATTTGACATAGTAACAGTGATACGTTTCCCCCTAGAGTCCATCCACAAATAAGGATCCCCTTGCTTGCTTTTAGTTGTCTTACTACTCTAGCTAAGACATAAAGCACTGTATTGAACAGAATGGACAGGGTACCAAGAATGAGTTACCATAGGTGTTGTTGGTTACCTTATAGAACTGGATGGCAAGACCCTATTTGTACAGAGACCATACACTTGAGTTATAAAACATGGAGAAAATCCAGCTGGTACTCTACTAGAAGCTTCATTTCCATTGGCTAGCTTACACAGCGCTTGAAGGTGCTACTGGAGGAGAATCTATCATCATCTGAATTGAATCTATCATCATCAATCTATCTCATCCTGGAGCCGCACTAACATCCGACCTAGCACGGCACGCTCGCTGGTGCAATCGCGGCATGAATGCTATGGGAAGAAGCAACTACTTATTTTTTAACTAGATTTAAGGACTACTCCACAAGACAGAACCCATACCTAATATCATCAATAAGACCATAGAACCAGAATGATATTGGTTGGCATGAAAACAGACTGTTGACAAATGAGGTTGAACTGAAAATCACCTAAATCCATACACCTATGAACACCTGAAATTTGACAAAGAAACCAAAAACATACACTAGAGAAAAGATAACACCATCAGTAAATGCTGATGGTCAAACTGGATGGCTGCTTGTAGAAGAATAAGAATAGATCCATATTTATCACTTGTCAACTCCAATGTAGACCTGGTAGCCTGAATCTGACAGAAGAGAAAGCAGGAATAGTCTTGAATCAATCCGCACAGGAAAGGACTTTCTGAACAGGATGCAGTAGCACAGGCACTAGGACCAACAGTTATAAATGGGACCTCATGATACCGAAAAGCTTTTCTACAGCAAAAGTCATTGTCATTCAAGAAGACTGGGGTTCTGTAGGGAACAGAAAGATAGCTCAGGAAAAAGAGATACACTAATAAAGGTATTAA
The DNA here is from genome assembly GCA_030674055.1 of Rhabdomys pumilio. Taxonomy (NCBI): domain Eukaryota; kingdom Metazoa; phylum Chordata; class Mammalia; order Rodentia; family Muridae; genus Rhabdomys; species Rhabdomys pumilio. The sequence goes on from JANHMN010000003.1 coordinate 59,781,524, forward strand.
TTAAATAAAGTATTAATGTAGCAACAGTCCAGGGAAAGCAGAGCCATCACCGACATAGGCAGAGAGCCACTTCCCAGGACTGTTGGCAGAATTTATTTTGGGGGTAACATGATGTGAGACTCAGCCCAGGCTGGTTGTATGTTTCCTCAGGGTCAGCAGTTAAACCCAGAGGGTTCCTCTCATGCCTCACAGTATGACACGAGTATGGTCTAAGGTTTTCAGCAGGCTAGGCCCACAAGGATAACCCCTCCTTGCTCCATTAAACTGATCTAAAACACAATTCTGACAATGAGAGACCACATATGTGATAGTGGATGCTCTACAATGTTATTGGTTGGAGTGTAATATTCTGTGTTTTTTGTTTTGTTTTCTTTTGCTTTGTTTTTTTGTTTTGTTTTGTTTTGTTTTTGAGATAGGGTTTCTCTGTATAGCCCTGGCTGTCCTGAAATTCACTCTGTAGACCAGGCTGACTTCAAATACACGGAGATCCACCTGCCTCTGCCTCTGCCTCCTGAGTGCTGGAATTAAAGACCTGTGCCACCATCACCTGGCTATATTCAGTTATATTCTGTATCTTTTTAATCATTACTTTAGAAAGTATAATCATTTTGGTAACAAATAGAAAGCTGTATATTTTGTTACAGAGGTGACAGCAGCAACTTTGTTCATCTGGCTCCTCAGGATCGAGAAGCCATGGGGGCCTGCAATCTCAGGGGAGGCTGAGGAAGAAAGACTGGGAATTGGAACCCAGTCTAGACATTCAGCAATTAGTTCTCTCTCTCTCTCTCTCTCTCTCTCTCTCTCTCTCTCTCTCTCTCTCTCTCTCTCTCTCTCTCTCTCCCTCTCTCTCCCTCTCTCTCTCTCTCTTTCTCTCTCTCTCTCTCTCTCTCTCACACACACACACACACACACAAACACAGAATTATAAAAGCAGATGAAAGAAACAAAGAGTAGTCACATGGAGCGGCTGATCTGCTGTGTGCAGGTTTGTAAGCACACGTCATGATGTTCCCTCAACAGAGGAACTGCCAACACACTTCCTCCATTGTGTCCCCATGGACCAGGAGCTCATGACTGTACATGATAAAATCCTTCCCCTTTATCAGAGTGTCGTTCACATAAGGATTCCATCTCAACCACAGCCCTGCCAACATGCAGGGACAACGGTCAAATAAATGTGTACATACTGGGACAGGATGTCCCAGACCATCACATAATTCTGCAAGCTACACTAGTATGTTTAGAAGAATTTTAAGAGTAAGATATCTATATCTTTAACATTGAACATTAATATGCTTCTCCCTCCCTGAAGCATCATTACACTCCTGATGCGAACCTCCATGTTCTTATTCTTTTAAAAGTACTGCTGAATTCAAATTCCCAACACTTTTACCAAAGCACCACATTCTCCTGTTTAAATTTATTGTTTTGTTCTCTACTCTTGTGCTAGCCTATGTTTGAATTTCTCAGGCTGACATCTGCAAAGGAATCTGGAGCACAATCAAACCCATGCAGGAGACTTGACATAAAGTTCCCAGATTCCTCTCCTGTGGAAATGCAGAAACACTAACTTTGTGGTGTTCTGAGCCACTTTGTTTGTGGAATTAAGACACACAACAACAACCCATGGCAGAGAGCTGATACACTGAGTGGGAGAAAGAAACTCGTGAGGACTGGAAAGAAGGGGGCAAGACCATTCCTGTTAGATAAAACAAGGCTTACTGAAAAGTCTATGGGAATTATGGGAGAAGGGAGAGGAAGGAGGAAGGGGAGACAGGAAGGAAGGATTAATTCAGTATACTACCTGCTACAAAAATTAGTATGTTGAAATATGATGTCAGTAGTTCCATTTATTGAGCATTGGCTGCATGCCAGACACCTGCCATGAATTTACATTTTAACTCTGCCATGTCCATTCTCAAAGGTGTGTGTGATTGCTGTGTCCATATGCAGAAGGAAACAGGACAGCACAGTGGTAACTTATTGTCCCTGTTTTGCCACAGGGAAAGGTGTGAGGACGTGAGTGTTTAAATCACAGGCATACAACTTTCCTGTACTTGTGCAAGTAGAAATGTAAAAAAAAAAAAAAAAAAAAAAAAAAAAGAGTGAAATTAAAATTTTCATTTATAATAGCAAGCGAAGAGGCAGGATGGCCTAGAACCAGCAGACCAGATAGTAAAGAAGCAGTGTCAAGAAAGGCTCAGAGCGGGGGTTCTCAACCTGTGGGTCGTGACCCTGATGGGTGTGTGTATGTGTGTGTGAAATAACCCTTTCACGGGGAATGCTTAAGACCATTAGAAAACTCAGACATTTACACTACAATTCATAACAATAGCAAAATTACAGCTATGAAGTAGCAACAGAATAATTTTATGGTTGGAGTCACCACAACCTGAGGAACTATGTTAAAGGGTCGCAGCACTAGGAAGGTTGAGAACTGCCGTCTAAGAGAGAACACAGGAGTTTTTATTATTAGATTGGGCAAAACACTCCTTTTTCAGATAGAGGGGATTAAGTAATGTACACATGCTGTGCAATTCTAATTAAAATATTTAAAAGAGATAAAATGCAATATAAAGGGAACCAGCTTAGTCTCTTGGAGAGCAACAAAACTGAATCTCCATTTTAATCTTTTTATGAGAACAAACTGTAGCAGAACCAAAGAACAAACCCCAAATGTTCTAGAAGAAAATGGGAGAGAACTTTAAAAGCATGCTTGAAGTCAGCTTTAAACATAACACAGCACTAGAGGTCTTAACAGAAAAGACTGGTGTGTTGAAACTTTTCAAGTTTGTGGTGAATGGTTTTTGCACACTAGTGCTGGTGACTAAATGCTGATAGTTTTTATACACGAGTACTGATGGTTTTAACACACTAGTGTGGCTGACTAAATGCTGTGACCTGTCATTCTTGAAAATATAAGTCTGTGCTCTGATGTGTCACTGAGTGGAGTGCCTGTCCCCATATCAAGACTGGGCTTGGGTAAAGACTTGCCTGGCTATGCTGGGCGGAAGCAGGACCACACTGTCACCCCTAATGCCTGGGGACACATCATTCATGTCTTCTGCTCTCCTCCTCACACATGTGTCTGCAGTCCCTTCAGGCCTGGGTCCTAGAACTGTCCTATGGTTTAGACCCTAGCAGAAGCCTAGTGCAAAGCAGAGCTGTCCACACTGACCTGCAGACCCAAAGGAGAACAAACCACTGAGTTTTGGGGTAGTATTTAAGTGTAGTATTATTTATGGCAAAAGCCAAAAAGGCAAATTTGTAATTTTAAAAGAATATACAATCCCCAAACAACGTTGATTGGAAAAATAAATTAATAATGGATAGAATAGAAAAGATTGATTTTCCTAATTTACAAGGAGTTTGTATATATTAATAAGAAAAAAAATTGAACAACCCAATAGGAAAAATAGCTGAACTCCAAATAGAGAATGTTCATTTTTTATCAGAGAATAAACCTCTAACAACCAGCCTGCTCCAAATGCCTCAGAGTTTCAAAAGTTAGAACAGCAATATAAATATCTATATCCATCAGATGGCAAATATTTTGCTGAAGTTTTGGCAAAGGGCATAAGAGTGGACCCATACAACTCACTCAGCCTGGAGAAGTCAAATCGTGCCGACCTAGGGCCTTCACACCCTATAGACAAGTGTTCGTGGTGTTGGGAGGTACTCCGCACACTACCAACTCTGCTATAACCCCTTCAGGCTACAAGACATGCTGGCACAATAATGGCACAGAGCTTGTGGAAGTAACTAACCAACTCTATGAGACGGAATCCATCCCCAGTGCTGTTTAGGTGGCCAAGAATCTGAGACTAGATATACTAGGAGCCTAGGGGATAACCAGATATGACTGTTCTGCGAAAGGAACATATCAGTAAGTCCTGATGCCATTGTGTTATACTCGTAGATCAGTGACTTACTCAGCCATCCTAAGAGAAGCATTCTCCTGCAGCAGATGGGAACAAACACAGACACCCACAGCCAGACATTACGCAGAGAGTGAGAGACCCTGGAACACTCAACACTAGAAGGAACGTCTCCATCAAATCCTTTCTCTTGGGGATGAGGAAATCCAGAGGAAGACACAGAAAGGGTATGGGTATGAATTAGAGAGGGTTTACAGAGGACTGGGAAGAGGAACCATAATCAAATTCTATTGTGTAAAAATCTACTTTCAACATGGAGAAGGCCCTCTGAAATACTACTGATGTCTATACAATTTGATGTACACTTCCTTGGTGTGAGGCCCAATCCATGAGCTATTCAATAAAATGGGCACACACACACACTCAGTGGTCCCACCATTGGCATTCATCCTATGGGTACTGTGCCATTTATACAGGACTTTTCTTTTTACAGCAAAAGACCTGTCCCTGAAAGTAGCAACAGAGAACTACTGAACTAAACAGTGTTTACATCTAATATGGATGCATGCAGTGAGGCACTGAAAGCAGATCTATTCAGGCTGACATCCAAGGTTGTCAAGGGTAACCGGTCTAACAAGTAAGACAAGGCTGAATGTATGGAGAAGGTCTCGTTTCCTCTGGAGTAAAGGGAAGAAATAATGGGGAATGTATGACATCAGTGTTCCTCTTTGAAAGGGCACACAAGAAATTCAGCCCTGAGAGGCAGAATCAGAGCTGAGGGGACATTTGTCTTTAAATGTACACTTCCTATACTACTAAGTTAATATTATAATAATAATTGTAATGCCCTTTGATTTGATACACATCGTCACTTATGTATACCATTACTGAACCCACAGTACTGCTTCTAAAGATTTGCTCTCCTGGGGTTGGGTGATGACATAGTCGGTAGAGTGTTTACCACAGGAAGATCGTGACCTGAGTTCAGATCTCTGGCACTCACATACATACTTATAATCCACACACAAACACATCCACACCCGCCCAGCACACACATATGATAATTGCTGTGTTAGCCACAGGGTTGTATTTGAGGACTAAAAAAACCTAAGTGTTTACCAAAAGGGAAATGCTGTCATTCGCTGACCCCTTCCCCTTAGCCACCATGAAATCATGGTTTGGAAATGCAGTTAATGTCCCAAAGACATGTTAACTCTCAGTGAAAGACAGAGAAGAGTAAAGGATAGCTCCAAAGGACTGGGAATGCGGTTCGCTCTTCTGCTAAGTGAGCAAGTCTATATGGATACCAACACACAAGCAGGCAGAGGAGTCAGGACTGTGTCTCAAACCTCTCCACTGTCTCTACACAGTGCATTTGGCTTCCTCTCTTTTCGTTTGTGTTTCTGTTTTACGAATAATAAAAAGCACATTTTTAAAACCCAAGCCAATGATTGCTGGTTCTATCTTCCAAGGTGGATGAAAACCTATGTCATTAGAAAGAAAAAAAGAAAAAAAACCCTAAAACAAAACCAAAAACTACTCCCAAGGCTTCCTGTTACATGTAAGGTAAGTGTCAGAGCCAGACAGCAAAGGCCCCCGACTGTCACTCAGACAGGACTCGGATCCTGGTCATAGTAGCCATTGGGCTGCATAAAGGGGCAGGGAAGTAGGTCACCAGTCTGTGGTAGCACAGGTGGGACAGGCTGACCAGAGAGCAATGTGGCACGGTGAGGAGACCTGAGTGACCCAGAAAGTGTCAGCTGGGTAGCTGTGACCTCACTTAAGTCCAGTGTCATCAGGGAAACTCAAAGTAGACCCATCACCCAGCTAAGCAAAGAATATTATACGAGCTGCAAAGCATTTTAATTTTCTCACTTTCAAAGTCTCCTCTTTCTTTGCACAACAATAAAAACAATATATTTGTTGATACAGAACATTAATTCCATTAAAATCACATTATGTATAATGAAAAGCAACCAGACTATAATTACAACAGCAGACTCACAGACCCACATCAACTTTTAAGTCCACTGGAATTACAGCAGGAACCAAAGCTATCTGGAGGGAAAACTGCCGCTTCATTTCCAGATGACTGGATGGAGATCCACTGTGCTGATGTTAGAACTTTACACTCAGTGGCAACTCCAAAGACAGGCCCACTCCCTGAGGCCACCTTTGCCCAGACAGCCACTGCTGTGTTATGCCTAAACCCAAAGGAGGCACTCTTCTGGGAATTCTTCCCTGGGGATGAAGTGCCCAGGGACTGGATTTTCCAGTTCTCATAGTGGCCCCTGGAGCTTGGAAGTCTTACTGTGCCACACAGACTAGCCTGTTGCATGCATTCACATCAGACACTCAAGGCAGCATGCATCCTCTGACTTCTCACCTAGGGGGTTCTGAGAGGAGGCAGACGGGAGCAGAGGGGAGTGGGAGCACAGGACTAGCTTACAGCAAGGAAGCACACAGAGTGCCTCTTGGGTCTTGTCATTGCCACCAATCATTACCCACACTGAGATACTGGTGGACACTGGGGTTCAGGGGATGCCTTTGGAGGGTGTCTCCAGGTCCCTGATCTAGGAATCAGGTGGAGATATGGACAGTAGGAAGCAGAATCAGAGACTTTACTTCCAAGGGAGAAAATGAGAGGACTAGAATATTGAGAAGCAACACTGGGGCTACACTGTACAAAGGACAGGGACTTCCATAACAATTCAATGGCTTTGGGCTCATTTATATAGTCTGGGCTCTGTGCATATCTTCTATCTATATGTAATTCTGCATATAACTTCATACATCCCATGTCTCATTAGCATCTGAAATCTCCTCCCAGGATGTGCATTTTCTTATTATCATGAGTCACAAGACACCTCGAGACACTCTAGAATGTCTTGGATGTGTACACAGGGTTCCAGACAGTCCTCGTTGGCTTTGACTGCCAATTCTCAGCCTTCTTCTCTGCCAGCCAGTCTCTCTCCTATGCTGTTTTTGTAACCTCTGTGTAAGACCTTCATTGCCCACTTTTCCCTACCCTCAGCACTCTGGGATGGCTATCTTTCCTTTCCAACCCCATTCCTCACCATGCAATAGGCATAGGTCTGTCTCCTCCAACATCTGCTCACTCAGCAGTAGTCTTAGGTGGCTGAGTCAGAGAAACCCCTTCAGTCCTCATCATGACCTTACCTCTTGTACACACTGCTCTGGCTCCCTGGTTTCCTCCTTGCCCCCACCTCAGCAGGTACCCATCTCTTCAGCCTGTCTCCTCCAGGCTTCTGTCTCCCTTCACACAGAGGTGGCCTAGTCAAATTCACACCTCTAATGTTCCAGCTCCACCCTTCAGCCTCCACATGACCTGGCACTGGGGAGTCTGTTGGATGCTGTATCATTATCTGCCCATGCCCCACTCTCATGATCCTTCAGCATCTTCTCCTTCCATCACCCAGGGGTGTCTACCAGAACCCCAGTATCATACCAGGTCCCCCCACCCCATCCTATCCACCCAAACCTCAGAAACTCATTCCTACCAGGTGACCTAACTAACCATCTCACAGCAGACTCCGCAGCACACCCTTGCATTCCAGGCCCATCTATCACCTCCTGCAGAACTGCTCTGCCAGTCCTACAGAGGTCTCCCTGCTACTTTGAATTTATTTTCTATTCTGCAGACTAGTCCAGTTAAAATGCAAGTCTAACCACTCATTTCCCACTCTCATGACCCTTTTCTTCAGAGGCCAGCATCACATCGTAGCTCCAGCCTCCAGCACTGCAAGCTGAGTAAATATCTTTTCTTTATAAAGTACTCAGCCTTGGGTTATTTGTTACAGTAACAGAAAAGGAACTAACACAGCTTCTCCAGATAGGACACCTTTTCTCACTACACTGTGACAGGACCTCATGCCCAGCAAGTTCACACCACTATCATCTTAGTGGTAGATTGTCAAATAAAAATATCATTTGATCCCAAAGTCATCTACTATTGCTCTATGAATGCCTGAAATCACAAAGCTATGTAAATTAAAACTTGTGAATAAAATAACCAGAGACAGGCTCAAAGAAATGGGAGCTGCTTGATTTCATTGTCCTGATACCAGTCACTCTTATCACTACTGTTTGAGAGGTCAGGCTGCTCTTCAGAGAGACGGCCACTTACAACTGGGGCTGGTCCTGCTCTTCACAAAAGCTAAGGATCCTCACTTTTCCAAAGCCCCCATCCCCGCTGACAGCAGCAGAACCCCACATTTCCTCAGCTAAGCAGCAGTCCAGCTTTTATTTCATCATTTAGCACTGACATTGTGATGTTGAAAATGCCGTCCATAACTAAGCCATGGGAGTCTGATAATTAAAGGCATTTAAAATACCTTTTCAAATCGCACTACTGTATTTAACTGCAGCTAATTGCTTTGTGTTTTGCATCAGCCAATACTCATGGTGAGTCCTCCCACAGATCTGAGACACCCCCATCCCACCCCATCCCCACACACATGCTGAACAGACAAGTGCTCTCCTTTGGCTGTGTCTCTGCAGAGTCCCATACCTTCTTCGTACTGGCTGTTCCCCAGCCTAGGAAGGTACAGTTCCCAGGGTCTCCTGTTTCCTTGAACTTCCCTTTCTCCTGGAGTAAAGCAGTTTTTCTGAATCTTTGGCTTCTTTTTTCTTGACTGTGTTTGTTTTTAGACAGGCTCTCACTGTGTAGCCCAGGCTGGCCTGGAACTCTTGGTCTTCCTCCCAAAACATTAAGATTGCTGACATGTGCTCTGTGCTACTGCAACTGCTACTCGCTAACTCCTCGAGACTATCTTCTCTAATACCCTCAGAGAAAGGATTCATGGGAAGTTAAATTTTGAGACCCTGCATCTCAAAAAAAAAAAAAAGAAATACAGACCAGTGTCTTAGGGTTTCCACTGTTTAGTCAAGAGACACCATGACCAAGACAACTCTTATAAAGGAAAACATTTAATTGGGGCTCACTTACAGTTTCAGAGGTTTAGTCCTTTATCATCATGGTAGGAAGCATGGCAACATACAGGCAGACATGGTGCTGGAGAATGGAGCTGAGAGCTCTACACCTTGATCCAAAGTCAGTCAGAAGGAGATTGTTTTTCATAGGCAGCCAGGAGGAGGCTCTGGATCACACCGACCAGACTTGAGCATATATATGAGACCTCAAAGTCCTACTTCCACAATGACATACTTTCTCTAACAAGGCTGTACCTCCTCCAGTAAGATCACACCTCCTAATAGTGTCACTTCCTATGAGCCAAGCATATTCAACCCACCACAGGTAGGGGAAATCTGGTTCCTGAACATATGGGCACTTGATTTGTTGTGTTTGTATAATGTATATATATGAGTGAAGGCTTTTGTATGCTATGGTGTGAGTACATCTGTGTGTGTGTGTATGTGCTTGATGGTGTGAGTGTGTTTAAGTGTGTGTGTACATGTATGAATGTGTACATGTTTGTGAATTTCCATAAGTGTACCTGCATGTGTGAATGTGTGTGTAAACATGTACGTGTGTGTATGTGTGTGTGTGCACATGCGTGCGTGTGTACATGTGTGAGCATGCACATGCATGTGTGAATATGTGTAAGAGAGAAACTTTTAGGAGGTGATTCTCTTTCAAAAATGGGTTCTGTCTGGAACCCAGGCAGTCAGGCTGGTGCATCAAGTGTTTTGACCTGCTGAGTCACTGAACCCTCCCTCAGCGGCTTTTGTTTTTGTTTTTTGTTTTTTTGTTTTTTTAGATGTAGTCTCAGTATGTTGGCCAGGCTAGTGCTGACCTCCTGAGTTCAAGTGACAACTTGACCTCAGCTCCTAGAGCACTGGAAACACAGATGAGCACTGGAACACACAGGGTCACAGTAAAGACAGCAGGCTTTACTCCCCAGCTGTGCACAGCTGGTGGTTCAGCAGCATTCCTGCCCCACCCACCCACTCCACCCTCCACTGCTTAGCAAGCTCAGCTGTGCTTCAGGACTATGAGTCAGGTTTCCGAGAAGATATGTCCATCTTTAGCTTCAAGATGAGCCTGGGTGCCCAGAGGCACAGAGCCCCCCAACTTCTACAGCAGTCTCTGGAGTTTGGAACCACAGTTCTTTCATTAACCCCCCTCCAAAACTCCTGTTAATCTTTTTGAAAATATTTATAGATGCATTTATTTTATGTGTTGTGGGGAGCCGACAGAAGGCGGCTATCATATGTGCATCCATCTTGAGCCATATACCCTGACAAGAGTCTTGATTACAACAGCCTACAACAGCTGAGCACACTCTGATAACATCTTGTTTTAGATACCCAGGATCTTCCCTTGGGTGTGTGAGACTTAAAGGTGTGATTTAGAGATAAGACCTAAGGACATGACTTAAGGGCATGACTTAGAGGCATGGCTTAAAAGTGAGACATATAAAAGGTGAGAGGCAGACAGAAGAAATTATTAGGTATTAGGCACTTGGCACTTGGAGGAAGAACAGAGAATTAGGCATTAGGTATTAGGCACTTAGCACTTGGAGAAAGAACTTGGAACTTGGAGGCACTAGGGAAGGGACTAGGGACTAGGGACTAGGAACTCAAGACTTGGGACTTGGACTAGGAAGAGAGACTGAAGAATAAATGGGATTGAATCACATTCTGTCTGGTCTCCATTCTTCGAGTCTGTCCTCACTCTCTCTCTTGCTGAAACCCGACCTGTGGACCGGAGCAGCTTCAGGCAGTACAGGCAGTGCAGGTTGCAACACTGACAGAGCGGCTCTCAATATTTTTGGTGCCCAACGTGGGGCAGCTCAGGCCACAACAATGTGTGAGTGTTTTGTCTGTGCATATGTATCTGCATGATACTTATATAACAGTGGATATCAGAAGAGGGCATCAGATACCCTGGACTTGGAATGGTTGTGAACCACTATGTAGGTGCTGGGAACAGACCTGAGCCCTCTGCAAGAGCAACCAGTTCTCTTAACCATAGCACTATCTCTCCAGCCACTCCCGTTATTGTTATTAATGTAAGGAGTCAAATCAGTTTAGGAGAAGAAATGACCGTCCTCATACTGTGGACTTCACCCAGCTCCACTGACTAGCTCACTGATCACTGACGTTTATTTAATGTCTTTCAATAGAGTTTTAAATTTCTCTGCATACACAACTGTTTAAATATTTTAAGTACATTTACTTATTTTTGTCTGTGTATGAATTCATGCATACATGCATACCAGGACACATGCCTGGAGGTCAGATAACAAGTTGTAAGTTTCAGCTCTCTTTCCACCATATAGGTTCCAGGGATCAAACTCAAACTGTCAGGCTTGGCAGCAAGCTCTTTCACCTACTGAGCCATCTCGCCCAGCCTTTAGTATTTTAATTAGATTTACATCTAGACACCTTATTTTTGTGCTATTCTAAATGATTCCTTTTAAACTTACAATTTTGGTCTGCTTCTGACTTTTGATACTTTCTCTCTCTCTCTCTCTCTCTCTCTCTCTCTCTCTCTCTCTCTCTCTGTGCGTTCACGTGTGTGCATGTGCATGTGTATGTACGTGTTCATGCATGTGTGAAAGTAATGTGCATGTCAGGGCCAATGATCAACACTGACATCTTCCTCAATCACTCTCCATGGTTTTTGTTAGTTTTTGTTTTGTTCTTTAAGAAAGGTCTCTCACTAAACCTGGATCCCAGTGTTGGCTATCAGGTCCCAGGGCTGCTCCTGTCTGCCTCTCCAGTGCTGGGATTACAGGTGTGAGCCACCTCCCCTGTCTCTTTGCATAGATATCAGGACTGGAACTTGGGTCCCCAGGCTTGTACAATGGGCCCACAGAGCCATGCCCTCCAACACTCTGCTGCTGATTCTAAATCGAACATGTCCACAGAGAATGAAACAGTGCTGTTAAGCTAATACTTTTCCTATAACATGCTTTATTATGTTTGCCTAAAACCTGCCCACTATACTGAGCTGTCGCATGCCCCTGCTAACTAGTGTTCAGTTCTCTCTCCATGCACAATGGCATCACCTTCCATCGTCGTGGCGGATTGTATTCTCTTTACCCATTCTGATAATGCACCTTATTTTCTTTGATTTTTTCAAACGTTTGCCTTATGCGTTAGCCTGGCTGAGTCTCCTTACCATAGCTTTGTTTTCTCTTTCATTAATTCTGTCTGTATCTTTGTTGTCTTGAAGATCACCCACTTACCTTCCCAAAGTTGATAAGAGCATTTACTTCAATCACCTTTAGTCTTTCTTCTCCTTAAGTATGAAATGCTATTCATTTCCATCCTGACTTCTTACTTGACTGATGAGTCATTCAAGTAGATTTTTTTTTAACTTTCCAAAGATCTTAGGCTCATTCATCTTTTACTCATTGATTTCTTTTTTAATTTTTATTTATTTTATTTTTTGAGATCATAATATAACTATGTCATTTGCCTCTTCCCTTTCCTCCCTCCAAATCCCCCCATATACCTCTCCTTGCTCTCTTTCAAATTCATGGCCTCTGTCTTTAATTAGTTGTTGTTACATGTATATATGTGTATATGATGTATATGTATAATGTATATGTATATGACATATATGTATATATCCCCAAATACATAAATATAAGCTGATCAGCCTATATTATGTTACCTCTGTGTATTGTCAGGATAGACATTTTATTATTGGATGATCAACTAGTGTGTTCCTCTTTTGATAAGTTAATTAAGGGAATATGATCTCTTTGTATTTGTTTTTTTTTCCAAAAGTTTTGATAGGTGCTTTATAAATTCTGTACAGTCAAGTTTTTAAACTACATATTTAAATGAGAATATCTTTATTCTCAATTGCATAATTCTGCATAAGTCAATTATATCAACTTTAGTAACTGTGTTCATCACATGATCACATATACATCAAATTTTCTCCCTCTGAGTATATTAGCCACACTTCAGGGCTGTTCCTAAACCCAGCAGTAGATGGCTAACCCAAAATAAATGCAGCGATATTTTTGTAGATTTTTGTCTCATTTCTTTGCCTGGGCATGTTTTTGTTGTACCGGTCTTTTGCTTGTATATTACGTTCTCCAACTTTGTATTTTTGTAACTTTTTTTTTTTTTATATTTGGTTGTTTCTTGTGTGTTTTTTTTTTCTTTTAAAAAATTCTAGTTTTGGGGGATTTTTTGTTAAATTCTGTTTTCAAAAGACAAGGAGAAAAAAGGATATACAGCTGGGTAGATGGGTAGGTGGAGGGGAGGAATCTAGGAGGAGGCAGAAGAGGAACAGTGATCAGAATATACTGTATGAAAAAAATAGTTTTCAAAATAATTCCTCTCTTTGACAGCATATTGAGCAATTCATCTCCAACACCATTGGTTTTTTTTTTTTTTTTTTTGCTATCTTGCAGCTATTTTATTAGATGTATATAAAGTATAAAATTATAAGTGTGTAGTATAGCAGAGAAGTTTTCTTAGGCAGGCATCTCATCTGATTGTGAAATAACTGCCAACATTCTGAAGGGAGATGGAGATGCCACCGGTTCACCTCTGCCTTTATTTCCTTCTGGTTTCCCCACCTTAGGGCAAATGCATGCCTGTGGGACAGCATGGCCATGGGGTTTGTTTTTTTCAGATTTACCTGACAACTCTAAACACCTGGGTCTGTTCCTTGTGCATTGAGTGATATCACTAAAATATTGGCATTTCCTCCTTTTTTGTTATTTGGTTTTTGTGTGTGCGTATGGTGTGTGTGTGTGTGTGTGTGTGTGTGTGTGTGTGTGTGTGCGCGCGTGTGTTTGTGTGGTGTTATTGGAAAATGAAACAACAAACTAACTATGCACCACAGTTACCATAAATTATTTTTTTCTATACCACTGAGAATTCCAGGTTCCTAAAAGTCTTCTTGTTCAGATATCTAACTCCTTAAGTCTTCTACCCAAGCCCCCTTTCCTGTCCTGATTCACATGCACAAATCACACTAGTGAATTTCTTGGTGTCAGCCCACAGTGTCAGCCTGCTCTTTGCTGGTGTGTCTACAAATTATGTTTCCTTATCTGTGTTCATACCTTTCAGTTCAGTTCAGTTTCTCCAAAATATTTACCCGGTTTAAAATGTATTTCAAATGACTATCCCTCTTACACCACTTCTGGTTGCTCTGGGGCTAAACTCTACATGATCCAAGACCTATGTGGCTTGAGTTTATCAATGAACCCTACCCACGGTACACTTCATCAAAGCCATCTCCCTGCTTTTCCACCAGACTCTGTACAGCTTCATCACTTTGCTTCACCTTCCAAAGATGATGATGACTAAGCAGGAATGTGCGTCAGGATAGAGATCACCTGCTGAGCTTCCGACTAGAGCCCAAGGGACAGCTCAGCCAAAGGCTCATGATGTCACTAGACCTCAACTTCACAGAGATACCAAGTCTCCAAGGTGAGAAGGAACCTGCCCAAGGACACAGATCTCACGAAGCATGAAGTCAATATGGAGATGCTTCATCAATTCTATGGGTGAGTCAGCACTAGTGAACAGCATAGCTGTACCAGAGAAGTCACCTCAATAGGAGTGAGACTATGTTAACACTCCAGGATTAGGTGCAGTAAATTGAGATTTTAAAAAGGAACTTTCATATGGTCATGAGAGATAAGTAGGAGCATATTACCTTGAAAATATACTTCATGAGGACTCGCCATATAAATTTTCTCAAACCAAGTTTCAATTTTCTCTAATAACACGAATCCTAAAGGGACGTTATGAGCAGGGGCAAAGACGTGGACGGTCATGCTTCTTTAACAGCGTTTTCTGCAAAACTCTGTAATTCTATTTTTAACATTTGATTACACCGCCAATGAGGCTATCTTCTACAAAAGCAATTATGTTTTGCTCAGCAAAAATAAAATAAAATAAAATCATAGTGGAATAATATGTGGCATACTAACGACTATAAGAACAGAAGTAAACTCAGAACACTTTAAAGTAATAATTGGGATAATGTATTCAGAAATTAGAGCAGACATGTTTCAAAGACATGGCTATGGTGTCTACTCCAAGTCTAAGCTGTGTACCACACAGAGCAAGAATGCACAGAGATAACATTAATAAAACATACTACGGAAGCCTACGCATTTATACGGCATGCTCCCATCCACAGCTCTCTCCACATACGAAGACATTTAACTGAAATGTTCTTTCCCAAGTGTCTAAAAGGCATGAAGTAGAAACATTTAACCAACAAGAATGGCAAACAGGTGACAGTCTCTCTAGTGACACAGGGAAGCCAGCCCCATGGATCATACACTTTGGAATGTGGCTTAGAGTTTGATTGGCACATCTTATCTCACCTTCCCACTGGCCACAAATGAGCTGCTACAGCATCCGGAGGGAGGGAGCTGCATTTGCCTGTTGCTTTTGAAAAGCATCCTGTGGTATTACAGACTCTCCCTCTCCAGGGAGCACAGAGAAGTTCACAGCATGTCTATGGTCCCCAGGAAGAAGAGGAAGAAAAACTGGAGAAATTACGGAAAATCCCAGGGGCTTTTTGCCCACTGGACACCAACAAGAGCCTGCAATCTGGGGTTCAGCAACATAGAAAACCAGCATAGGGGAAGTCACAGGGTGAGCATGGTCCTAGCAGAGTCCGAGTTTTCCAGTGGGACATTTTTCAAATTTAAAGGTAAGAGACTTAAATCTTAGCAAAAACCCAGCAGAAAGCAACATAAAGTAAACAGTTGTAATTAGAAAAACACAAGAATGTGAGGTTGTGACATAATGGAGAGGACCCCAAAAGCCAGGAAACCATCGCCATCTTACCCCTTACAGGCTCCAGTCATCACTGAGACAACACACGTCTGCCTGATGAGAGGTGACAGCCACCAGAGAGTTGAAATGAAGTTGGTGACCAGTTAAAAAACAAGGTTTTATATTATCTTGTCTACCAAAATGGAGAAATAAATGAAATGATGAAGATAAGAATTTCGCCAGAAAATTGTATTTAAAAAAAATTAACAGGAAAGTAAAGCTAAAGAATTTACTTCCCTAAATGAATAAATCAACATATAAGTTTAACAAAACTTAGACACAGCAGAAGGCAGTTCTCCTAAGCTAGAAGATGCATGAACTCCCACAACATAAAGATGAAGTAAAGCGCCAGGCTTAGAAGAGCAGCTCAGCAGTAAAGCCCACACGCTCAGGGCATAGGGCTCTATCCTAAGTACTGCAAAGATCAGAGGCCCAGCAGAAAAGCCCGTGTGTGAGCTGCGATGTAAGTTCCAGACAGAGAGAAAAAGAATAGTTTTTATTACTGTGGCAGCATTATGTCTCCATGGCAACACTACTGATCACATATACAGAGAAAGAATTTATTCAGCTCACAATTCTAGGAGAACTGCTCTGTGACCAAGTGGCCACATTTCTTTGGTTTCTGCTACGACACTACACTGTGGCAGGGAGAGTCAAGAAACCAACCATTCACTTCACCAGACAAAAGTGAAGGCAAAGAGGAAAAGACAGTGAGACCCAAAAGATTCTTTAAGTCAGTGCCAGATAGTGCCACCTCCCAGAGTTTCCATCACTTTTCAGTATACCACCCTGGAAAACCAACCCTGATGATATGGACATCTGGGGGCATTCAACACCCCACCATAGAAGTTATTACAACAGAATATCTGGGGCAGGGTGATGTTTGGAAGACAAGTGGTTTACTTTGGCTTAGAGTTCTAGAGGTACAAGCTCAAGAATCTGGTGACAGTCATCCTCCTGACCATCCTAAGACAGCATAGCACACCATGTGACAAGTGACAGGTATCACCTGCCATGCTGACCTCACAAAAGCCTCTACACACCATAAACCAATTACATTTCCACACCTTCAGAGCCTCACAGAAGGATCAAAGTTCAACACCCCAAGCCTTGTTGGGTACACTCAAACCACATCCAAGCCAGAGAAACAAAGACTATGAAGGGAAGGTTAGGAATTTAAAAAGAGAAAAAACACATACTCAAGAAAGCCAGCAAAGCCTGGCCAACCACATAAAGAGAAAACAATAGAATATGGAAACCATCTTAGAAGGAGCAAAGGAATGGGAACACATTCACACACAGCACACACACACACACACACACACACACACACACACACACACACGCACACGCACACACACACATGCACACACATACCTGAACACACACACATCTGAGCACATATTTACACACTAGCACACATACATACCAGCATACACACACACCTTCACATATACACATACACACACACACACCAGCACAATACACACATCTGTATACACACTTACATATATACACATACCAACACACACATACTCAAAGGAATTTGGAAACATACACACATACACACATACATGAACACACATATATAGACACATACACACACCTGCACACACATACATATACATTAATGGAATAGGTGGTAGGGTATTGGTATTTTAATAACTAGAGGAAGAGAAATTAGAGCATGCATAAGCTTCCTGTCTCTTGTCACATGGTGTGCTGTGCACACACACACATATCTGCATACTTGCATATACATATACACCTGTATGCATACTCATACCTGCACACACGCACGTGCATGCACACACACACACACTTGCACAGATACCTGTATGCATGCTCATACCTACACGAACACACATAACTGCATCATACCTGAATACACAAAACACCCTTCCATGCACGTACACATATCCATATACACATATACCTGCACACATACCTTCACACACACATTTGTACACATACACACTAGAACATACACTAGCACACACATACACCTGTACTCACACCTGTGCACATACACCTGCATGCACATTCATATCTGCACACACATACCTGCACACACACATACACTTGCACGCATGCTCATACCTGCACATGCACACACACCTGTATACACACCTGCATATACACAAACATACCTCCATATACACACATCTGAACACACACATACAGTTTCACACATATGTGTATGAAAATGCATACCCTCACGAAAATGACAAAGTCTGACAGGCAACTTCTGATGGAAATGATGGAAAATTTTTTTTGTTTATTTTATTTACTTACATTTCAAATGCTATCCCCCTTCCCAGTTTCTCCTCCACAAACCTCCTATCCCATCCTCCCTTCCTCTGCTTCTATAAGGGTGCTTGCCCATCACCCACCCACTCCTGCCTCCCTGCCCTAGCATTCCCTTACATTGGGGGCACTGAGCCTTCACAGAGCCAAGGGCTTCTTCTCCCATTGATGCCAGACAAGGCCATCCTCTGCTATATATGCAGCTGGAGCCATAGGTCCCTCCATGTGTACTCTTTGTTTAGCTCCTGGGAGCTCTAGGGGGTCTGGTTTGTTGATATTGTTGTTCTTCCTATGAGGTTGCAAACCCCTTCAGCTCCTTCAGTCCTTTCTCTAACTCCTCCATTGGGACCAGTGCTCAGTCCAATGGTTGGCTGAGAGCATCTGCTTCTGTATTTGTCAGGCTCTGGCAGAGCTTCTCAGGAGACAGTCATACCAGGCTCCTGTCAGTAAGTACTTCTTGGCATCAGCACCAGTGTCTGGGTTTGGTGTCTGCAGATGGGATGAATTCCTAGGTGGGACAGTCTCTGGATGGCCTTTCCTCCAGTCTCTGCTCCACTCTTTGTCCCTGCATCTCTTTTAGACAGAAACAATTCTTTATTAGTATTTTTGAGATGGTGGGTGGCCTCATCCCTCAACCAGGGGCTATGCCTAACCTCTGGATATAGTCTCTTCAGGTTCTCTCGCCTCTTTGTGAGCCATCTCTCCAGCCCCTGGAAAAAACCTTTTAAGTATTGAAAGAAAACAATCTTCAACATAGAATTTTATACCCAAGAAAATATTCTGTTAAAAAAAAGAAGTAAAATAAAGACTATTTTAGCCAATCAAAGTGGAATTTATCCTCGGGTGTATGTGCAGGTGTGTGTATTGTGCAGGTATGAGTGTGCATATGGGTGTATGTGTGCATGCAGGTATGTGTGCAGGTGTGTTTGTGTGTGCACATGTCTGTATGTGTGCTGCACTAAAGTAAAGCAGAGTGACCCAGAGGAAACCCAGATAAACAGGAAGGAATAAGAATGGAAGGAAATGGGCAATAAACTGTGCCAAAATTCCAGAAGCCATGAGAAAGATCAATCTGAACACAGCAAGAGTGGCAAAACCAACAACAGTCCTGTGTATATCCGAAAGGAAACAGAGGACTCGGATGCAGGTCTAATGGGCTCCTCAGGAATTTAACCTGTACAGAGGAAAGAGACACAACCAAACCAATCAGGGATGCGTGAGCTTTCTCCAGACTCTAAAAGTCAAGGGTTCACCACTGAGAAGGGGAGGTGGGAATGCACAGGATGAAGAGAAGTTAAAAAATGGGGCTTCCATACCCAATGCAGGGGGCACTCACCAGCACGGTGGTCATCCCTGGGTCAGAGCCCTGGAGACTAGCCACTAGGCACTGTTCCATCAGCAGTCAATATGTACTTGGGGGAGGTCTCATGGGCAATGCGGGGCAAGAGGGATTTCAATGACTAAGATCTACTTAGGTTATATTTTAAAAGAATTATATGTATGATGTTTTGAGATCAGTATCAGTTGACTTTCAAGCCAACTTTGAAGCCTTTTTTCCCAGCTTGCTTTAAGGAAATTAGTAACCCAGGACCCTGAATTCAGAGGGCATCTGGAAAGGCTTGGGTATGGTTTGAGTGAGTGCCCAAAGGCTCATGTGGTGGAAGCTGTCTTCGGTGCAATGATGCTGAGGGTGGGATCTTTAGAAGGTGAGACCTTGTCAAAGATCTTTCGGTCAACAGAGGTCTGAACACAGTAGGAATTGTGGGACTCAGTTTCTCTGGCCTCCAGTTTTGCAAGGTGATCTTTCCTTCTCAAACCTCATACTTCTCAGTGCTAATTGCCATGAGGTGATGCAGGCGACGTGTCCTCACCAGAGCTGTTGCTGTGCTGTTTTAATTTCAGCCTCTATATCCATGGGCTGAGTAGACCTCTTTTCTCCAAAAGTACTCAGTCTCAGGTATTTTGTTACAGTAATGAAAAACTAATAAGATACCACCTTTGGTCTGCCTTTCATAATAATTAGAAAGGAAGGGCCAGAGTCATGAAAGTGAAGGAAAAGGATAACAGCCCCTGCTTTCTTCAGCTGAAGGATTCCAAATGGCTGTTCCCTAAAAGCTTTGAAAAACGAGGTATGTGACATGGGGACTGACTGGCACCAATCAGCATGGCAACAGCATGAGCAAAAATGAAGAGCTGAGGCATAACTCATCATGCCTTCTGCCACTGCCACATGTTTGTGTGTGCATGTTCACACAGGTGCTCATGCGTACGCAGGTGCTTGTGTACATGTGTGCATATGAAGGCTGGAGGTTAGCCTTGGGTGCTATCCACCTCTTCTTTTTTAGGATAAGTCATTTCTTGCATGAAGACTGTCAAGTTCAGTGACCGGCTAGTGAGGCCCAGGGATCTCCCTCTCCACCTCCCCCTCTCCACCCCCCCTCCATCTCTTCAGCACTGGAACAAGCATGAGTCAATTTTTTATATTAAATTAATTCAGGATGTTCTCTATCAATACAAGGGTGAAAATCCAGAATCATAAACAACCAAGTTTAAAAAAAAGAGTCAATGGAGTGCCAGAGATGATGTCAGGGAAGAGTCTAGCATGGAAGCGTGTGGCATGCCTGAAGAGCCACAAACCCAAGGAAGTAAATTAATTTTTGAGAAGAAAGCAGAAATAGAAAGATAACCTGCTGAAGATGACCTGGTACTAAATTCTGGTACAAGATTACTGCAAACGGAGGTCTGGAATAAACCAATGAAAAATGAAGACAACTGTAAACTTCAACAAAACAAAAGGTTAGGCAGCAATCATACAACCCAACACACAAAGCTCTATATGAATAACTTGTGCATAGATATGGTGATGTAAACTCAAGGACTGAGTTAACGAAACACACTTATTCTAGCAGGTGAGCAAGAGGAAGCCCAAGGGATAGTGGAGTAGAAAGTTAAATGTTCACTTCCTAATAATAAGCCCAAAATGAAGCCATCTATGGTGGTACATATCTATAAAACCAGCTACTCAGAGGCTGAAGAAAGCTAACAAGGTGAAATCTAGCCTGGGCAACACATCGAGACCATACTGAAAGAGGAAGAGGAGGGAGGAGGGCCAGAGATGATGCTTTAAATTAATCAAACATCAAGATACCTACATCCTTCCTAAGAATGTGATACCATGGTGCCCAGATGTGGGAAGGCTAAGAGTCAAAAGTTGTTACTTTTGGGCAAATTAGGACAGAGAACCACCATGCTTTCCTAGTTGCTATGTGACTTTTAAAACTGTTATTTTGCTAGATGACAACACATCAATTTAATAAGTAGACATGGATGCATTTTTCCCGTTTAGTAGCACAAAACACATAATGCTCAAATCATATTAAGTGGCATTGGCATCTGTAGCAGTGTTGAGAAAATGGTTGGACCCTTTACATTTTTTAAATACAAAAAAAAATGTATTGTCTTTAATGCCAGAATCCCTAAATCTTTCTATTTTTCATGGCACCATGAGAAAGGAGAAATCTGATATTTCTATGCCCCAGATACCAACAGGATTAAGATCAGCTGGTTTCTCCAATTATCATTTCATGAACAAACTATCCTTAGAACTGGAGAGAAGCCAGTATCCAGCCAGCTGCTGAAGACAACACAGACACAACCCTGGAACATCCCTGAAAATGAGAACACAAGAGCTGAATGGCTGAGCAAGATGCTTCTCACCTGAGACAAAGACACAATACACTTATCAACTACTGCTCTGGGGACTTTAATACCAATGCAGTCTGAGGAGGGGCTATAGAGGCTAAGCTAACAGTCTTTAAATTACAGTGGAGAGCTGAAAAACAGACAGAATAGCCAGTGTAACAAGCTCTGGGAACTTGAAGGAGCAGCATCATACATCAAGTTTATATGCAGTTCTGGTTAGTCAACGGTCAACTTGACACAAGCTAACCCAAGAAGAGAACCTTAATGGGGAATTATCTAAAACAGCTTGGCTTGTAGATGTGCCTGTGGGAGACTGACTTGTTAACTGGACTGGAAGGTCCAGTCCAGTGTGAGCAGCAACATTCCCTAGGCAGGAAGTCCTAAATAGTCTAACAGAGGGAAAAGGTAGCTGACAGCAGAAAAAGCTTGGGTGCATTTAATGTCTCTTTGCTCTTGACTATGGAGGCGATGTGACTAACTGCTTAAGTTCTTGCCCTACCTTTCCCAAAATGATGAACTATATTTTAGAATCGCAAGTCAAATAAATGCTTTCCTCTCCTATATAGTGTTTTGCCAAGATATTTGCCATAGCAATAGAAATAAACCATGTTAAACTGAAAGATGTCAGGTGGCTGTAAGGCAAAAGAAAACCATGTAAGGTTGGAAGTCTCTGACTCTCCTGGCTGAACAAAGTAAACCTGCATGCAGGTGCCTGTGGCACATGTATGTAATGTTTATGTGTGGGGTGTATGAATGTGATGTGATATGACATGTGTGTGTGCATGCATGCACATATAATTATACCTGTGCACATATAATTAACTGTAATTGGGGGGTTATGTGTGTGTGCTTGCAGGTACCTGTACATGTGTATGTAGTGCATGTAGAAGCCAGAAGCCAATATTTCTCAATCCCTCTTTGCTTTAGGTTTTGAAAGAAAGTTTTTTGCTGATCCAGGCCCTTACCTCTTGGCTAGGCTGTCTGCAAGGGATCTCTGGAACCTGCCTATCTCTGTTAGTTCTATAAAAAGATTGAAACCATGCATAAGCACACTCAGTTTTTCCTTTGTGTGTTGGATATCTGAACTCAGCATCTCACGTTTGTACTGCATTTACTTTACCCACCTCTCCAGCGACTAATTTTTGTGTTTTGTTGTTGTTGCTTTGGAAAAAGATACTGTTATATTTGAGGACCAAGATAGGAAGTGACAAGAACTCAAAACCACTGTTTGAGAGTATAAAATTCAGGTAAGTATTAAACGAGGTCCTGGGCCTGAGGGTTCAGAAGGAGCATGGGACTCATGCAACTGGAGAGAGAATGAGGGGGAGTATGCTGGATTAGACATGATGGCCAAGGAAACCAGGTATGCCCAGTTGGATTTACAGGAACAGGATGGAACTGGATCCCATGAAGAATCTAAGGCAGTAGCTTCTCAACCTGTCAGTCACAACCCCTTTGGGGGGTCGCATATCAGACATCCTGCATCTCAGATATTTATATTATGATTCCCAACAGTAGCACCATTACAGTATGAAGTGGCAACCAAAAATAATTTTATGGTTGGGAGGTCACCACAACATGAGGGACTGTATTAAATGGTCACAACATGAGGAAGGTTGAGAAGCATGGCTTCTAAGTGGATGTGTCTGAAAATGTTTCCTACATAGTATGAGCTTCTCAGGGAACATATATACAGAATGTCCCACAGCCAATGAGAACTGGAAATACGTTGTAGTATGTATCCCCACCAGGAAAAATCAATGTTGGTATAACTAACAAGTCTCAAGATAACAGGCAAAGAAAAAGATCAGCCATGAGGACACAGGCCTTACTTCCCCAGTGTGACCTATGGATCTTTCTTCTTCTTTTTTTTTTTTAAAAAATTATTATTCAAAATGCATACTTAACATCTCTCCGAGGCAGGCACTACTGCACATGCTTCAGAGAATGCTGGGGAGGAAAATTATAGTGGAGACTTGGGGGGAGAGAGAGCTGTGCGCTTTATCTTCAGAATGAAAATATCCTTTTCTATATAAGTAATACATACTCATGGTGCTAAAATTAGGTAATATGAAAAATTACAGAGAAGAAAATAAGAATCACTCATAAGGCTGACACAGAAAAAAAGTCAATGGGAATAGTTAAGTGTATCCATAGCCAGAGTTCATTCTATACAGAGAGTTCATTTGATTTTTTTCTTTTTATAAAGTCAAGGCTGATGGTTTTTCATTTAAAAATATATTACAGTCTATCTTGAGATTTTCCCCTTATGGAACATAGGAATTGGGGATTAGACCGAGAGCTCTGTATACGCTTGTCAATTGCTCTAACACCAGGTTATGTCCACAGGCCTTATTTATGTCTAACTTCCCCAAGCTAGACTTGAACTCTCTGTGTAGCACAGAGAAGTCCCAAACATGCAATCCACCTGTCTCAGCTTCCTAAGTAGCTAGACTCCACAGGCATGTGTCACTGTGACTGACTCAAGACTTTCTTCTTTGCCATGGAAGGAAATGCAGCTGCTATGGCTGTAGACATCCTTTTGCCCTTTTTAATCACATCTCAACTGCTCAGTGTGGAACAAACAAGACAGGGTAAAGCATGACTTGGCCGCAACTCCCCCCCAAGAGAGAACACCATCAGGAGAGAGGAAGCCAGAGGAACTGTCGCAGCTAACTATTGGCATAGCCCATCGTACTTCCTTTTTGTTGCTGAGATAAACACACTGATCAAAGGATTTGCTCAGTTTATGCTTCAGTGTCATAGTCCATCACTGAGGGAAACCAGGGCAGAAACTTAATGCAGGAACTGTGGAGGACAGCTGCTTGCTGGCTTGCTCTCTGGCTCCTTGACAGCCAAGATTGCCTGCCCATGGATTGTAGCACCCACTGTGGACCAGGCCTTTCTGTATGAATTAAAAGTCAACACAATCTCCTATAGACAATGCCAGACCAAGCCAGTAAAGACAATTTGCCCACTGAAAGTCTCTTTTTCAGGTGATTCTAGGCTTGTGTCTGCCTCCCCCGCTGACATCGGAACCCAGATTCTAAGGTGGTCTGGTGCTTACTAAAGAGCAGTAACTCTCCAGGAATCTTCCTGCCTTCGGCGCTAGTGTGGCTGCTGGGTCATCCAGCTGCAGTCTCGCAGTCTCCCCAGTATACAGACAGCCATTGCTGCCTACCCAGACCCTTTGTACAAGCCACTATAATAAATCCTCTTTTCTTATATAGCCATGCTATTATCCTCTAGAGATGCCTGATGAATACTCTCTATTAAGACTGCCTTCATATTGCACACTAATTGATCTCCTATTGACAGCCATGCTTTCTCTTTCTTGACCCATGACACTGCCTTTTGTCAGTTATTGTAAAATAATTTTGGTGAATAGCAACAATCTAGTTTTTTTTTTTTTTTTGTATTTTCTTTTTAATGAATCCCCAAAATACTCTCACAGATGTGTTAGCTAATTCACTTTATGGTGATGAGATGACATGTCTGACATTTTTTTTTTTGACTTATTTCATTGCCTTTGTTTCTCCAACTTTTTCTGACTGTTGCTATTTTAACAATTTTTTTTGGTTGTTGCTTTCATTCTCTAGTGAGCAATGCCTATTACACATACATCAATGGCAAATACTATGGCTTTCAACCGACTTAGACTCTCCACTCTGCTCTGCCCCCCCCCCCCGGGATTCTATCAAGGAAACCACATTAGCATCTGGAACTCAAACTTCACTTTACATTCCTCGGCTTTAACCACTGACTTCTGCATTATTGATGCCAAAGCCTCCCACTTCCTGATTTATCTTTATTGATAAATTTTCCTATTTCGCTTATGCACTTCAAGTCATTTCTGCTCTCGGGAGTGTTCCATGGAGGCTGAATTCATTGTCCTGCTGAGAGTAACTTTCATTTGCACACTGACATGGATGAGCTGAGAGGCCTGGAGAATCCTCACTTAATAATCAAGACCCTCTAAAATATGAAGACACTGGCACTTTTTCTTCTAGCTCTTGGTCTTGAGCCTTCAAAGTTAGACCAGGGCTGACTGGCAAGATGGCTCAGCAGGTAAAGGTGTCTGCCACTAACCTGAGGACTCACGTGGTGGAAGGGAAAACCTGACCCACAGCTACGTCATGGCAAGCACACATGCATGAATTAACTGACTGACTGACTAAATAAATAAGAACAATTTTTAAAATCTTGTATCACCTGCTTTGCTCGTAAAGTACCCGTCCTTTTCTGTCCATGTTTATCTTTGGTTATTTTTATTTACTAAAACTCAGAGAACTTTCTAGAACACCAAAACCAAAGCCAAGATACCTAGTCATGCCTTTATGAGCCTTCTTACACGGTCCTCCAACCTTGTTTCTCTCCTCTCAGTGTGAGGTATGACCCTCTGGCTGGTCTTCTTACACCCTCATCTAGTTTGGGTGTTCTGGTTTCTCTCTCCACAGAAACACATTCCTGCCTGTCATGCTTGACTGGTTTTTCTCTTTTGACATGTGGCTTCTGGTCAAAGCTCACTGAGCTCATGGACCACCATCTTTTTAAAGTCTTATTCCACTCTCTATTCATACACACAACACTTACTCTAAAGCCCTTTGGAATGTACTTGTTGTTGGGGGGAGGGGAGTCTTCACATGTGTCTATGTAGATGTATTCATTCATGCAGACACACGAGGAGGTCAGAGGTTGATGTCAGGATGTCTGGCTTCTTTAATCAGTTTTTCACCTTGTTTTTCAAGACAGAGTTTCTCACTGAACTTACAACATGCCAGCTTCTAGGTTTGTTCTCAGGAATCTGAACTTTAGCCCTTATAGCAAGTGTTTTCCCCACGAATCCAGCAAGCACTAAACCAGCTCTGCAGCTCTTGTCTGCTATGGTTGGATTGTGGTTTGTCCACAACCCACCCCTCTCATCCTCACCAGTGTGGGGAATTCCAAGCCTGCCTTGATGTTGAGATGTGATTGCCACTGTTCTATTGAGGTCTACTGGGAGGTAGGGAGGCACACTCATAGATAAAGACCTTCCTTGAAGGAGTGAACTATCATCCTCAAGGGACTAGATTAGTCTCCTCAAGAACAGAGTGCTAAAAGGCTAGGTCATCCCTCCATGGTTTCCCTCCTTCTCCCATGCCTTCTGTTTCCTACCATGAGGAGAGGCACACAAGGCCCTTGTTTTACACATCCTCCTTATGAACCACTTCCCAGGCCCCAGAGCTACCAGCTAAAATCACCCTCTTTTCTGTATAGACTCTGTGTCTAGTTTTAGGTATTGTTACAACAACAGAAACAGGCTTGGGCAATACCAGCTCCTAAACATTGACAAGTGCTACCAACTCATCAGTGAGATGCTTGAAACCACAGCCAGTACTACACATACACAGAGAGGAAACAACTGCTCAATCAAGATTAAGCATGAGGACCCTGCCTAATGTCCACTGGAAATAAGTGATTTGGAAAGGCCAAAGGGGCCTGTAGAGATTTGGTTTCCAGTAGTAATGGTGTTGTAGTATGATTTAACTGACTTCCTTTTGATTTCTGTGCTTACAACATTTATTTATATTTTAAGCAAATATTCATTTCTGCTATATAACTTTAGAGACTATATTTTACAAGCAGTAAGTATATATTATCAATTAATGTGTTCTTAATTTTCCCATTCTCAAATGGGATTTTCAGACTTAACTATTATCCTGTAGCTACAACAGAACAATGTATTTCCCCTGCTCCACTACTCATAAGAAACACACTGGGGATGGAGTTAAGAAAGGTAGATTGCTCAAGCCCCAAATTCCAGCATTTAATTTGGTGCCTGATGTGTGGTCAGTATATTAGTGTCCTTCTGCTGTTGAAATTAACTGCCACACACTCTAGGGCTTGAAACAACACAAACTTAGCATGTTGCCCTTCTGGAGGTCAGGAGTCCCACATGGGCTGTTGGGCTTTGCCCCATCTGGAGGATCCTGGGAGTATGTCTTTCCTTGCCCTTCCCAGCCTCGGTCATTCTCATTTCTCTGACTGACTCCCAGTCTCCTTCTTCCTGCTACTTGGACCCTAGTGACTACATTGGGCACCTCAATAATCCCAACAGTATCTGTACCAAGGGCACCTTACTTAACCAAACTTGCACTGTCTCTCTGTCATGGAAAGCAAGACATTCATGGGTTCTCTTGATGAGAACACAGACTTCTGTTTACACATGTAGGATCACACACCCCCTCCCTCTCTTTTTCTGTCCTTCCCACCTATGTTAGGGATGGAACCCAGGGGCCAGAGCATGAAATAAATACCCTGTCTGTGCCTCATCTCCAGTACCCAAACCTGTACCTTCAATGAGGCCAAACAGATTATAAGGCAAGAAGTACTGAAATTAACATCGTCATTTGGACACTTGAACCTGCTCTTTTAGAACCTCTCATCTTTAAGTCACTAGACTTGATGTTAGCCAAAAGGCCAAGAAGCAGAATTTGAGGGAAGGGCCAACCAATGATTGGCCCAGCTTGAAGGACCATGAGAGGAAGACCACCCCTGACACTACTGATGATATTCTGCTATACTGGCAGGCAGAAGCCTAGCATAAATGTCATCAAGGGACTTCACCGCAACTGTTGGAAGCTGGTGCAGAAACTCCACGTCTAAACACAGAACGGAAGAGGGGGAGAAAGGATTGAGAGAGCCAGAGGAGTCAAAGACACAATAAGAAAACCTATAGAGTCAGCTAACCTGGGCCCATGGGGCTCATGGAGACAGAAGCACCAACCAAGGAGTGGGCATGGGATGGGCCTAGGCCCTCTGCACATGTGCAACAGTCATGCAGCTGAGTTCTCACATGGGACTCCTAAAGCAGGAACAGACACTGGTTTTGAGTACATTGTCTGATTTTGGATCCCTTTCCCCTAACTGAGCTGCCTTGTTTAGCTTCAGTGGAATAGGATGTGTCTAGTCTGGCTGCGGCTGAATATGTTTGGTTGATGTCCTTAGTAGGCCTCCTTTTTCTGAGGAGAAGGAGAGGAGGGATGAGTTGGTTGAGGAAGGGAGGTGAGAGAGGGAGACTGGGAGGGAAAGAGGGAGGGGAAACTGTGGTCAGAATATAAAGTGAATAGATTTTAAAAAGTAAATACCTAAAACCTGTGAGGCTATGACGACCATTAAAATAAACAGATCACACCCACCCCCAATTTAAAAGAAACTGTACGGTATATACCTAGATATACCTATTTCAAGAACTGAATTCCAAGTATGAAATGAAATTTACAAAAAAGGCATGTTTATGAATCAGAGAACAAAATAAGAATAAAATGAAAAACCTGGGGTGATGTATCTCTAGATTCGGGTCCACTTTCCTCAATTAAATACAAAGAGCCCTTGGTTAGCCTGACAAATCCCTTCTTAGCAATTGCAGTAATCTTTTTGGCTAACTAGACTTCTGTACAGTCAAAATAGATTTCAATTTTTTTAAAGATTTACTTTTCCATTTCCTCTTAAAACTACTTTATCAAAAAAGTAAAATGGCTGAATTGTTTCTGTACATTTTTTAGGGAGAAGAAAGAATGTCTTTGCAGTCCAGGCTTCATAGTCCAAATGTGTCACTATTTCTATTTAAATGCCCCCAGAACTGACAGGCTTCGTGATCAGGGGCTTTCTGAGCTGTCTTCCACGGGCAGATAGAAAACTGGGGATAATGAAAATGTCGTGGAACAGCACCACATTTAGGAAGCATGAAAATTTTTAAAAATGCACCCATCAGTCATCCTTAATGCTTGCCAAATATGATGCTTAAAATCCAGTCATGGATTATCAGACACCCAAGTTGCACAGAAGACGCACCAGGACAACCAATACCTGAGGTCTGCTGGGCAGCTGGTCCCCTACGCCCACAGTGAAGTTGCCTCATCTGACCCATCCTGACCTTTGCACACCACCAAAACGTCAGTTAATCTTCTCCAGCTGAGGCATGCACACCTACTATGTGGGTGTTGAATCTGAGTATTCTGTTTTAAAGCTGGGACTGGGAGAAGATGGTCAGGGTCTTATAGTGTAGCCCAGACTGGCCTGGAACATGCATCAATCCTCCTGTCTCATACTCTTGAATACTGAAATTACAGGCATTTGTGTTCTTAGCTGGTTTTACGTGGTACTAGGATTGAACCCAGGGCTTCATGAATGAGAAATAAGCATTCTACCAACTGAGCTACACCACCAGCCTGAAGTTGAAAGTTTTATATCAACATATTTGACATGCAGTATATACAGTACATTGTCTTCATCCATTAGAAATGCCACTCATAATTGTTAGTTGAATTTCTTCCATCCCTTTGCCCTAATTCTGGAAGGATCTGGTGGGAAAGGTCAAATCAGTTTATGGTTAAAACCTGTAGTGATGATTTGAAGCTATCTGTCACATGGTTCTTATAGAAGAAACTTTATCATTAGTGATGACATGCTAGCAAGATGAAATGATGCTTTATACCACTCACAGCCATGTGAGCAAACCTCCAAGCTTAGGCCTAATACTGGCCACTAACTCCCACCTGTGCAACAGGAATTGCCAGGCTTTCAAACACTCCTTAATCTTTCACTTCTCTGAAGACCAGAAGCCTATGTTAGAACCCCAACCATCTTGCATACTTCTCTAAGAAACTGAATTCAAAGGCAGAGGCCAAGGAAATGACCAAAGTGGAAGAGAGAACAAGAAATTGTGCTGCCATTCTCCCCAGGGACCATTCTGCACAGGAGCTGATAAGGAGCCAGAGTCTTGGTGGATGTGACATTCAAGGTCAAGGTAGATTTTCTTGATGTTGCACAGCCTGAGTAATGGGGAGGCAAAGACCAAGAAAAGAAACTGGCACCGAGATGTAGAGATAAGAGATCACAGAATACTCAGCTCTAAATGGGATATCTAGCTCACATTCTTTCCTTCCAAGGCTCAGTAATCATTTTGGAAGGGGATTGGAAAGACTGTAAGAGCCAGAAGCAGTGGGTGGATATATTAGGAAACACAGCAGAGCTGCCGCACATATGAACTCACAGCCCTTGTAACAGCACACACAAGTCCCACACAAGCTCAAGCCAGGTCAAATCCCAACGTGGAGTGGAGTTTGGGCATGAAGTTCCACCCTTAGCTGAGAAGTGACTGGCACCTGAAAGCTGCTGGGAGGGGGGAGTCACCTTTGTTTCAGAGTGCAGCCCCTGACAAGTTGACCAGGCTCTAGTGGAAGGCCGCACATCCACATATGGCTAGCACAAGCTGGACTTGATAGGTACAGGGTAGGAGGAGACACAAAGTTGAATGGGTAAAGTAGAAGGGGTGGGTAATTATGATCAAAATGCATTGTGCAAAATCCTCGAAGAAGGACTTTTTAAAATTAAACAATAGTAAAAAAGGAATTGGTAATCTGAACAACACAGGACATGAGAAGAAACTAAAAGTCTTTCAGGGCATAATCTAGAGACTTGATTGCTTCTACTATGCACAGGCAGCTTCTCTCATGCCTAGATTCATCTACATATTCAATGTCAGTTCAGATGCCAGCAGTGCAAAGAAGCCTTCAGTCCAAAGCAGAGCCCAGTGCTTTCTATGGCAATGTAGTTTTGTTTACAATTTATTTGTTTTTAATGCATGTCTCAATATCCTAATCTTCAATATAAACTCACTAGGCAGAGACCTAGTCTGTATTGCCTACATATCTATCTCTAGAAGCTAGAGAAGGCCTGGCACACAGCAGCATTATGATGAATAGATATACATGTGTGGCTGGGTAGGTAGATGGATAAATGGATGGATGAGTGAATGGACAGATGGAGGGAAAAGAGAAGTAGAGAGAGAAGGAGAAAGTGCAAAGAGAAGCTAGAAGGAGCAGTGGCATCAATCTTCGTTGTAGCGCCAAGCCTAATCTAGTTAGCTTTAACTCTTCCTGGTGATCCTGCCCTCCCCACAAAGAGCCAATGGCCATGCTTAATCTTGGATATAGCAAAAGAAGCAAAAGGAAGACAACGAAGTATTGGATGGGAACGCTCAGGGTCTCCAGGTTGCCCTTTCCTGCCTGTATAAGCTCTACCCTCCCCAGTGCCCACCAGCAAGCCCCCTTTGTATAAGTCTACCAAATCTGGCTTCTGCTGATTGCTCCAAAAAAAACAACTGTCCCAAAAGTCTAAATTGTATTAATGGGTTGTTGGTACTCACTGTGTACTGAACTGTGTCTCCCCACTTACTCCATCCTCACAAGAATCTGATGGGGAACAAACCATTACAATTCAGTATTCTGAAGATGAGAAACAAGAGGTCTCCTGGAACAGGTCAGGAAACCTACATAAACCACGTGGGCAGTAACAGGGACTGGGGGTTTGAGCCAGCCTTCTGGCTCTGGTGTCAGCCACCTGAACTACTGGCACATTCTCCTCCCTGCTAAGCCCCCACCCATATAGCTCTATTGTGGTACATAAAGAATGAAGCATGACAGAGGCTCTCTATGAACTTGCTTATAGTGGGATCCATCTGTGTCACTCTTTCACAACTCTGACTATGCTGAGATTGACTCCCTTCACCATAAAATCTTACAACCGGCTCCAGGAACATTTTATAGGCATGTCTTAAACAAAAGTAACAACACCAAGAATAAAATCTTTTTGCAGGACCCTCTACACCCAAATGGATGTAGAATATAGAACCTTTATTTAAAAAATCATTTTTAGACTTAAGTAGCAGCAAACCTCCTAGTTTGATTAGAATCTTATACTCCCTGGTGTCTACAGGTACAGGGTATACAGAACCACTTGAGGAAATATGATGAGTAAATTGAAAAGCAAAATAAATCTTATAAGCCTGTTTTCACACACACAAAAATTTAGATAACAAGTTTTTAAAGGCCAGGAGTGGGAGGCAGACGTGAGGAAATCAATCCAATTGCCTCTCCTTCTGGGAGTAGGAATCCTCCTTTTCAATTCTTCAAATTAATGAAATGAACACAAGACCACTCTGATTAGAAAGTCTGTAATAATAGCAGCCTGCAATGCATTTGCATTTTCTTTCAGTGAGAAAAGGCTATTTTGATAGTCAAAAAAAAACCATGACAAATTGGCTGAGATTCCATCCTTTGTTGCTGTAAAATGGCTCTCTGGCTGTAGTATGCAGTATCACTGTAAAACACACGTACCTTCCAGCAAACGGGCAGAGTGAGTCCGTTAAACATGAAATTCCTGACATGTTCTCTCTGTGCAGAAGCTCTAATTGTAACTGAAAAGACTTCTGCTCACTCTAGGCGAGGCCTGCACACTTCTCTATATAACTTCAATTCACCTGGGACCACAGTAAGTCCCATGTCTGGTCCTAGGCTCAGCAACTGGGTTCAACGTCCCAGGCCCTCTCTGCCCACACCTGTCTGGTGTGAACCATTGCATTTGTTTTTCTCTTATGTTTCAGCCCACTGTTCATCAAGCAGGTGATGCCCATTGTTGCCTTTTCACAAACTCAGTCTCCTCCTGAGCATCACCTCTGGATTGTTTGCCTGGACAGATGTCCTGATGCCTCCTCTTGCATCTGCACCATGTTACATCTTAGGACAAGTGAGGTGTCTCCCACCTAAACTTCTCTCACACTCACCAGTTCATCCCATGTCAGGTCACTCATTCCAGCAAACCCCACTGCTATGGAGAAGTATGGGAGTGTTGACATAGCACCCATGATGGGCTGTGAACACCACTGCAGTGCACACATGCAAGAGCTGGAAGGTCCGTCTCAGAACCAGCCTCAGTTCACACACTTCTACTTCTTGGTGTCAGCTATGGCTTCCCCTAACTACTATAAGGGATCTTTAACTAATCGTGGACACCTAGAATTGCGTAGCTCTGCTGTAGTCCATTTTTGACTTCTGACACATTCGTGGGCATCAGTCTCCAACAGGGAACCCAAGGTTAATCATTGGTCGTCTATCTTCCCATCATATTATCCCAGCACGATGTGTCAATCATGCCCACGGCTCTTACCAGAACCTGAGATATCCACCTGAGCCAGCACATTGGACCCAGAATCAGTGCATGAGGGCTGAGACTGTGTGCTCCATCCAAAATCATGGACAGGAGTGAATTGAACCCAGTACAATAGGCCACAACCAACCCCAGTTAACTCAACCTTTATGCTACATTTTCCTTTCCATGTAATGAGTAACTAGAATCTAATACAGCTTGCCCTGACTTAAAATGATTCCATTAATTATTTTCTTCTGAATGACAGCTCAGACTTGATTAAGTACTCAGTAGAAACCATATTTCTGGGGCTATGAATTTTGTCATTTCTTGGACTAAAGCTAGGTAGTATAATACTCTCCTAGGATATGGAGCAGCAGCAGTGAACCACAGCCCCCAGTGAGCCGTCAGATCACCAGGGGAAATAACTCCAACACTCTCCACTGCTGTTGAGACCTACAGGGCACTCAAGGTCAGGGTAGTAAGCATACTTTCAACTAGTTACATATTTATATTAGAACAGATTTGCGACCCTGTTGCAAATGTAATGTGACAGAGTCTGGGCCTGCCCAGGAAGTGTCACAAGTATCTCTTTCCTTATTGCTCCTTTCCATTCAGAACTAAGAGTAGGTGGCATAGGGATGTGTCTCAGTGGTAAAGTGACTGATGAACATAGCCAGGACTCGAGCATCAGGAAATAGTGACAGCAATACTTACATAAACGAATGGTCAAAAATCCCCTTTGCCCTTTGCAATTGCAAACTGCACTGGCAATTTTTGTACATTTCATCTTAAGAGTGTTTATGTTAGTTCACACATCCCAAGACAAAGCCCAAATCATTTAATGATATCTTACTCTGCAGCACATAATATAGTTAAGTTAAAACGATTGTTTTTGGAGTTAACATAATCTCCAGAAAGTCTCTTTCACTCAGATTTCATTAATCGTAGAGGAAAGCCACCATCAGATGTTTGGGCCTGCCACAGAGCCCATGTAGACTCAGATGAAGATTCCCCAGGAGAAGCCCCCCAGCACCTTTATTCCTCAAGGCACGGCCATAGAGACACCAAAAAAGTCTTTATCATGGGGCTGCTATCATGAAGAAGACACAGCTACTTTTTAGCCCTACATTCTGAACAGCTTTCTTACCTAGAGTGGACCAGCCTCAACATTTTTGCTAACTCAAAGTTGCATACCCTGGCAAGGTGGCCCATGACTTCTTTTATGCATTATAAGAACTATATGGCCAAAACAACAACAACAACAGAAACAAAACCAAAAACAAACAAACCCACTGTACAAAAGCTTGTGTTTCCTATAACACTCAGGGTCATGCTGCTTCTGTTCATCTTGAGGAATTCAAGAATCCCTGGAAATCTTTCAAAGCTGCCCTATAGGCTTCCCTGATGGCAGAATTCAGCAGTATAAGCAAATACCAATGTGTTTCATTCATTGTTTCTGCTTTGAAAGAGACCGCTGCTCCGTACTAAGCCCAACACTCCCTTAGTCGTTAAAAAGGGTGTTTCCCAGGTGCACTGGTCTATACTGTAAATTGCCTTTGACTTCTCCAAACAAGCCTCACATCTGACGGTTTATGATTCAGGAGAGCTGGATAATTAAAGTTACATTCTTGCCTTTCATCGGCATCCCTTCACCTGTTCGGGTCCCATGCTAATCTACAACCACACAATGTGTCATAACTAAGATTCCAGGTCCCTGAGACGGCTGCATACTGAACATCAGAGAGCATTCAGCTGTACACAAGGCACCTCCTCACACCGCCAAATAAGCCACCAAGAAAAGAATGGCACTCTGGTGGGTCTAACCCAAGGCAAACATAAGCAAATGACTTCTACCTGAATTAATTCTATCTGGAGCTCATTTTGTGCTTTTCAAGCTATGATCGTCAGGGCAGGGAAAGAAGGCAGCAGCTGGTTCAGGCAGGTTTCACATTTGGGACCTCACAACTTAGACCCTGAAGAAGTATCCTGTGTTCAAATGAACAATTCACGGTAGTGTTTTGATAAGAGAATTCACAAAGAACCATGACAGACCCAGCCCAACTGTTACGAGGACTCCATGACTCGTGTTTCTCAAAATAGAGTTCCTGGACCAGGGAATCTCAGAACCATAGCTGCAAGGGGCTTTCAAACCAGCAGTTTGGCTCCTCAGGTGCCACTGTTTACCTCACAGCTACCAGGCAGCCCTCTTTTGTTCTTTCCCATGTTCCTCCTCTTCTCCACCATTCTCCAAGGCATTTCCTTATCCCATTCTACCTAGCAAAGGGCATTTTCTGCTGTCAGCAAAATTCCTCTCCATTGTCCTTTTTAGGGAAGTCCGTTTTTGCCTGGAGTTTTTGTTTTCGAGCTATTGAATACGTGGGAATAGAGATCACTGGCTACACTGTGCTTGGGACGTGGTCCAGGCAGAGAACAATGAGTGAGATTTCAGCCTCTCCTGCAGACTCTCCTCACACCCAGATGTTTCTCAACTCATGGAAAAACCCTGATTAAAAAAAAATTGTAAACTGAAATATGAGGAATTCATTAATACACACGAGGCAGGGGAAAGAGATGGGCATTTTGTAAACAGGATGAAATGTGAGACCATAAACTATGATGTCCACAGATACTGGCCAGACACAATACTATAGAGTATGTTTCCCCTTCATGACTATGTGGCTGGCTGGAAACACAGCTCGCTACTACTGCCCAGCACCCCAGAGAGGTATAGAGCACATACTGCTAGTCTTTGGAAATATCAAAATTCAAAACTGAAATATTTCTCCTACTGAACATTAATCATTTTGACATCGTGTTAACTTAAACATTATGAGGCAAATTATCAAGAGTTGGAGAACCAATCATCTGTGATATGGATATTAAAGAAGAAATTTTCCCAGATCCAGCCAGATGCAGTCAGTGTTGCATCTATATGATGGTGTGTATATCTTGGCCCAGGAAGTGGTACTGTTAGGAGGTGTGGCCTTGTTGGAGTTAAGTGTGGCCTTATTGGAGATAGTATGTCATTGTGGGAGTAGGCTTTAAGACCCTCATCCTAGCTCCATGGAAGCCAGTCTTCTCCTGTTTGCCTTCAGAACAAGATGTAGAACTCTCAGCTCTTCCTACATCATGCCTGTCTAGAGGCTGCCATGCTCCTACCTTGATGATAATGAACGGAACCTCTAAACCTGTAAGCCAGTCCCGTTTAAATGTTGTCCTTTATAAGAGTTGCCTTGGTCACAGTGTCCGTTCATAGCAGTAAAACCCTAAGACAATCTACCTGGGGCTAGGATGGGGTGAGGGTTGTTTTCAGCCTTACTTGTTTAATTTCTGTTGTATTATTGCTCCTAGGGAGAAGTGAACATCCATTCACCTATGTTAGGGCGCTGGCAACCAGCCAAAGACATGTCTCCACCCACATCAAGCCTGGACAAACAATGGTCTCAACTAGGGTTATGTACAGGAGTGTGAGTGAAAGGTTATAGAACCTTAGTTGATTCTGAGAAACACCAATGAAAAAGAGTCTCCGCCCTCACCCCCGCAGTTGTCAACCATTTATATCTATTCTGGCTCACACATCTACTATCTCATGAACCCTACTGGGCTTCTGTGAAGTAGCGAGTGTTAGTGAGTCCAACTCCGTAGAACCTTGTGAAGGTGCTCACAGCTGCTTTGATTTTAGGCAGTGATGATCATGTCACACCCAAAGGACAGAGTTCTAGAACATTCTACCCTTCCTCCAGCTCTTATGTCCTTCCTCTTCTGTGATAATCCTGGAACCTTAGAGGGCATGGTACAGATATATGAGTGATTTCTAACATGTACGGCTGAGCACTGAGCCACCATGCCACAGAAACAGTCACATTTTCTTAGCACATTAACTGGTTATGAGTCTATTCAGCAGCCACTGCCATCTTCAGAAGGAAACTCCCCTGAACAGCATCAAAATCTATGAAGACAAACATTAAGTGTTTAGAAGGCAACTTGAAAGATGCATCATACCCTCTCAACAAGAGAAGAGCAGGAGCCTTTCACTAGACCTGTGACTTCTTTAAGCCACAGGCTTGCCCTGGCTTACAATACTAAATGTGGGTTTCTTTTATAGATCAATTCTTAAGTCCAATTAGAAAGCAACTGCAAACCACCAGCCAAAGAGTATACAAAGGCTGGATCAGATGTGCAGCTATGATCTTCATGCAGGTCCCCCAACAACTGGAGCTGGAACTTACCCTGACTCTGTTGCCTGCCAGTGGATCCTGTTCCCCTAACTGGGCTGCCTTGTCTGGCCTCAGTGGGACAGGATATCTCTAGTCCTGCAGTGACTTGAGTTGCCAGGGTGGGTTGGTACTCATGGGAGGTCCTCCTTCTTCTCAGAAATAAAGGGGAGAGGTGCTGGAGGGAAGGGCCATGTGGCGGGGGAACTGGGAGAGGTGAGGCTGGATCAGGATATAAAGTGAATATAATAAATACATTGATGGAAAAAGAGAAAAAGCAACTGGTTGCCCTTACAATAGCTGTGCCAGTATTACAGACACAGGTAAACCCTGCCTGGCATGTTGGTAGTGGAGAGTATCAGGTCTATAATTGAGCAGGACTTGGTGACAATCCTCTCCCAGGCACCCTGAAAATTAGTCACAGCTTAATTCCATGTCCTGCTACAAAAGTGTGGGGTGTTTTTAGCAACAGGTTTTTCCATCTTTTTTTGGCATTCAGTCAAGAACAGTGACAACAGTTGTACTGTTTAGGGTGGGGTCAGGGATCTCCCAGATAACAGCTTGGAGGGAGGCTGCCAAGCCCTACTAATGGAATTTCGAATTAGTAACTGTGTCTTCTCCCATCTGTACAGGGTGTCTCCTACATTTAAATTCCTGGTGTTTTATATCTACAGGGCACAGACTATTGTGTAATTTTCTCCAGCACCTTCTAAGCATCTGCACCTTACCCAGTCATAACGCCTCCAAGAACTCCCAACTGTGTCTGCCTTGCGCCCTCTGGGGACTGCTTCCCAGTCCTTATTTTTATGAAAGTATTACATATATTTCCCAAATCTATGGGACACTTACAGGTTAGCATTACACAATAAAGCCTTTTTACAGAGTGGGAAAAAGGTCTCCAACTCCCCGCATTATGCATTCCAAGCAAGGGCCCAGCTGATCTCAGAATTAAAAGATATTAAAAATGTTAGCAATGTCCAAGTCTTGTAGGAAAAGATCCCGTTTCCCACGTTAATTATAACTACTTCCTCTACAGACTGTTTTGGTTAGAATGGCACGGGAGAGGAGGCATTGCTTTGTTTATCCCCCTGGAATCCACCATTATTCTTTCTCAATGAGTCATCCTACCTGCTCACTCTGAGACCACTAGATATTTCCTCATTCCAAATGGCTAAGCTGGTCCATGCCGTCCGCCTCACCTGGAGCCAAGAAGGAGGAACTGAATGCTGTGCTGGCAGCTCCCAAGTTCTGACAGGATTGGGACTCAAACTGCCTCTCTACTGTGTACAGCAGAAAGGGGGAAAGCAGATGATGGGGGCCCATAGAATTCTGGGTCACTCAAAAATGAATGTAGCAAATACCTCTCCACTGGCCACAGTGCCTACCAAGGGGTCCCAGATTGGTAAAATGCACATCGTATGCACAGGGGTGTGGGGTAACTGTCTGTCCCTGGAATGAGCTTAGTCTTCCTTAGCTGTACTGTCTTATCATTTGTTTCTTTTAGGTCTCAGACTCACAAGCACAGGATTTGGCTGTCAACTTTTTCACCAGGAATGCCAGCCTGTCAGAAATTTTGCCACATTTGTTTCTGAGTGACCCAGGCCCCATCGTATGATCCCAAACATATGATGCTCCTCCGGGCATCTTCTTGATGACTTTAGATCTGCCAGAGTCCCTATCCACCACGGGATGTGCGGATTCAATGCTTATGATCACATACATTGTATAATCCAAGTACATTGCTTTGGGTTCTGTAGCTGTTATTTCAAAGGGGGATGAGTAACTATATTATTCAGTTTCTCTGCCTCCGACGTATCAAAAATGACCCCATGTCCCTCTTTTACTTCTTGGTTAAAAGTCTTTGCAAACTCAATCAGGTTCAGAGGGACAGGATTTCCTGGTAATCGTAGTTTTCTGTACTATGAAATATTAAAAGTAAGGCCTCAGGGGAATCCTCTGTAATGCACCATCGCTCTCTTGCTCGACTGTGCAACTCTTCCAAAGGATCCTGGGAAGGGACATTTAACACAAATCTAATTTGTACTCCTTCCCTTATACACCCACCACCCACAATAGCAAGGAATGGCAAGCCAGCCTATCCATCTCACCCCATCCTCCTTTTTACCAAATTTTTCTCCCAATTCAGAAACCAATGTGAAGGGTGTCATCCACATATATTGTTATGTGGCTAAGTTCTTTCTGGACAGACAGCTGAACACCAGTAGTACATTGCATTATCCACAACCCACTTACAATTATATCCCATAGTGCTACCTCTAGGGATTGCAGTACTTTCTCTATTCCATCATCCATGTTGGGGTATCCCATACCTACACATCTGACCTCAACTATCAAGGATAGGCATCTTGTTCCATACCACATAGAGGAAAGCCAACCCGAGATTTCTTCCATGGACACCCCAGCTTCAGACACAGCTCTATGCCTTAGCACCATGACTGCAGCAATGAGACATGCTAGCCCAGCACTCAGGAGGCAGAGGCAGGGAGAAGAGCCATACCAGGATTGCTCCTATGAGCACTCCACCCCAAGACTGCTTAGCTTCAGTTGTACGTCTTGCCACAAAAGCAAGGTTGATGTAACCATTCACCCAAATTCATCTTAGGTTCTGTTATGTCCCTGTTTTGGGTGCCAAGTATTGTATAATTTTTTTCCCAGCAGAAGCAAACAAGCATCTATTTACCTTAGACAGCATACCAAAAACAGATTAAAGAAATGATTCTGCTCATGTCTAGCTGGGTGAACTAATATGTTTAATTGGGGCTACTTACAGGAGCATAGGTGAGGAATTGCCTGCTGGAACATGGCATGACTCTTGGGCAGCTATACCTTAAGGAAAAATCCCCT
Organism: Rhabdomys pumilio; assembly: GCA_030674055.1. Taxonomy (NCBI): domain Eukaryota; kingdom Metazoa; phylum Chordata; class Mammalia; order Rodentia; family Muridae; genus Rhabdomys; species Rhabdomys pumilio. Next base: position 59,822,214 of record JANHMN010000003.1, read on the forward strand.
CTCCAGAATTGTTAAAAGGGAGGATACATGTGCCACCTTGTGAATGGAAGGTTAGTGTGATCAACCTGTAAGGGTCTCATGTAGGTAACAACTGTTTTGATTTCAGGGGACAATGGTCACATCCTGCTGAAGAGGCAAAGTTCCATAGCAAGGTCTGTGTTCTCTAATGTACTCTTCGGAGGCTAACAGTTGCCCAAGATTTCAAAGCATCTTGATAATACAACTTTAGAAATTCTCCTTTGGTTCTGATCCATCATCATTGTGATAGGAGAATAAGAAGGGCAGGCCCCAAAATCAGGTCCTCAGCTTCTTTTGAGACAAATCCTGCCAAAGAATAGGTGTGCACCAAATGTTCACAGGACCTGGAAGGCACTACCTCACTGTGGCTGAAAGGACGTGTCACACCTTGGGGAGCTGCTCATCCTGGTCAGCCTGTCGCTATGGATTTGGCCGCTGGAAATCCCTCAGCCTGTGAAGCCCTCAGGCCTGGCTGCCCATCCTGATTTACTGAAACATGACAGCAAGATGTGTATATAAGCTGGGAGCATTAAACCCTTTGCTGCTGCTGAGGTAGCCAGTGCAGCAAGAAGGCCAACAGTAACAAGCTAGATGTTGGCTCTGGGCTGAGAAGACTCTGATGTCAGCAAAATCATCCCTTGCCGGCTATTTCACTTACAGGATGAGAACAAGTGAAATTCTTGGCGAGAGTTCAGTTGTCACCTTTTGTCATTTTCTGTACGGTGTCAGGTGTCATATTGTAAAACACCTGACATTCAACTAGAGAAGTGCAGCTACTTGATTCATTTATAACATTTAAACATTTTTCTTTCCTATGCCAACAATAGCTCATGGGTCTTAGCCATATGCAGAGAGACCTGGGTTCTGTGATAGGAGGATAGGGATGTGGAGAGAAAACCATTGAGATTAACATATGAAAGAAGTCAAAGACTGGAAACCCTCTGCAACCAGGGTACACACAATGAACAAAATGCATATGGTAAAAAGACTGGGGTATACAAACCTAGGAAAAAGGAGTTGTTACCTAAATGATGTATAAAAGGTCTTGAGACTGGTAGCACAGTGCATTTGAACCTCTGACTTTCCCCAGGCCACCGGCTTACCCGTATGTTTCTCTTTCTTAATAAACAGCTTCTCTTTATACTACCTTACTATGTATCCCTGATGCTACTAGTCTTGTCCTGGGTCCCAAGAACCTTAAAATACCAGCGAGCAATACCCACACCCCTGCCACACACACACAAAACACACACACACACACACACACACACACACAAAACACCCACTTATCTCCACCATTGTAATAGATCCACCTCTGAGGAGGTGCCCTGCTGGGCCCTGAGATAACATGGACAATCTTTGAAATAAACAACAAAACACCACCGTTTTAAGTCTCTGGCTCACAGTTTTCCAAGTGTGTGAGAATCTTCATTGTCTAAACCAGCCCTATGTGCTCAAATACATACAGCAGTCAAAAGTGGCTATTTTGTTAGTGGAGATCGATTTTATAAATTCAAATTTTTAGATATGGGGCTGGGGAATAGAGATGAGCGGCAGTGTCTTATGTGAAATATGTATGACGTTATTAGTAAAGATATTTATACTGTCTTTTAGAGTTTCTATTCTACTTCAGTAGCTATCTAGCAAAGAGGATGCTTCTGGCTTGTCCTGTAGCTTGCCAGTGTGTGCCAGCCATGCCAGAGACTGGTGTGGAGTCAACTCATCAAGGTGATCTGTGGTTCCTTCCAGGAAATAATGACTTCTCAAGTCTGCAGTAGACTGTGAAGCTTCCTCTACACAGTACCTCGGCCAAAGGCCAGGATTAAATCATAATAACGATTGCAGCAGTTTCCAACTAACTAAGAAATATAAATTGGTAAACATGTAATCCCAGCACTTGGGAGGCAGAGGCAGATGGATTTCTAAGTTCGAGGCCAGCCTGGTCTACAGAGTGAGTTCCAGGACAGCCAAGGCCACACAGAGAAACCTTGTCTCAAAAAACCAAACCAAACAAACAAACATTATAAAAATCTGCTCATTTAAATAGATTCAACAAATAAATTAGTTGAACCACTTCTAAAGACAAAAATAAATACACAAATGTCAAAAATGATTTTTTTAAAAATGCTGTTTCTCTACCACGTGGCCAGGGTGGACTGTAATGTTCTCGTTCTAACTTCTGTAACTTGTCACAGTTCTGAGACTAGGCTTTGAGTCTGGATAATTAATAAAATCTTCCCTTTCCACCCACTCTTGATTATCCTCCATCAGGGCCGTGTTTGCACTTCTCTGTCAATTGTAATCATTTATTTGAGCCAGCTCGGTGGTTCATTAGCTCTTCATTAGCGCCTGTGGGTTAGAGAAAATGAGCATAGGTTTCCAAAGAACAAATCTCACTGGCAGTGCAGCATGGCACAAATTCCCAGAATGCTTTACTCAAGACAGTTGCAATCAAGACCTTGGCTCTTGAGGGAGACAAGTGGTGTCCTTGAGAATGAAGAGAACTCACCCTCCCATCCAGTCACAAGCATCCATTCTAAAGCCCTTCAGTGACCACAACAGACAGGCGTCATCGCAGACTTCACCTTGGCTCACATACTGGTATTTCTTTGTCACTTAAATACAAAAACACCCTGCAAGGCAAAAGAATTCAACTCAAACTTGGACAGCTAAAGTCACCTTGCCAGTAAGTTAAAAAAAAAAAATTACAGCTGCCAGGTACCACCCTGGAGATTCAGTGAGCAGCTCAAGCCCTCCACAAGACAGAAACAACTGATGGGAGAGACCACACAGCCTCCCCGCAGCACAGGGCTCCAGGAATGGCTGCTCTTACAGAGACCATGGATTCAATGTCTCTAGAAAGTGAAAAGTGGAACTCAAGGGGTTGCAAAGAGACAGAAGGGCAGGTCAAACATCAGCACGAGGAGGTGATAACAGCCACCTAGAATCTGAAAGCTCGTACAGGACAACTGGCTGCACCTCCTAAATCTCTTCAATGAGCTCCCATCACTAAAATTTAAACATGTGAGCACAGAGATGGAGAGATGGTGCAGTGGCTAAAGTGGGTGCCACAAAACTGTGACGTACTGAGTTAGAATCTATAGAACCACAAGAAAGCATCCGACATCCCAGTTCTCCTTTGAGCTGAGATGGAGGAATTCCCCAGATGCCTGTGGGCCAACGAGTCTGTCTCATCTAAAGGCAACAACCCTCTCTGACAACCAAGGCTGTTGTCTAACATCTTCATGCACACCATGGCATATACTTATGTACACACATATGGGCACAGACACACATGTGCACACACACATGCACACACACAAACACACACATATGCTTATATGCCTCAAGCATGCAAAGACACAAAAAAATCAATAAATAAGTATAATTAATTTTTTTCAAAAAGAAACATCTTTTTGAAAGAAAAAGGGTAAAAGCATGACTCTCACCATAAGAGGAACAAGAAATAGCATATTCTTAAACCAAATATGAATGGCCATGGCCCGCAAACAAAAGTCAAGGTTTCCCCAAATGCCACATTCCAACATGGTAACAGCTTCACAAACAAAGAACTTTACAAATCACAACATTGGAAAGATACACTGGCAGGAACAAATAGGTGAAGTGGGGTTCTCTGCTGTAGACTGGAGATGCTACAGGACATCATATTCAGCCTTTGGACTAGTGTACATTAGAAGTCTGCAGCATGTTCCAAAAGGACTTACCTAATAGTCACAGGATGGATACCGGGTCACACACACAGGTGGGAAATGAATAGCTGCTGAAAAGGGCTACAGGTGGCTCAAGTAATTTGGGCCCAGACCTGTGGCATCTAGTTCCCCACAATCGTAGGAGTAGACGTGGCTTTGTCTCCTAGAACTTCTGTTCACAACAATAAGCAAGGTGGGGAACTAAATCCCATAGTTCGAAATCTGTAAATGTCAGTAAGAGTGCATGTCTAGCTTGAGATAGATGTAGAAGCAGACATACAAGCGTGTTTGTCTTTGGGCTCCTGTGCAATACAACCAAGCCTTATTATTCACCAGTTACGTACTTGCCAGTTCACCTATTTATTAACATCTATTTGCAACCCAAAATTCAATAGTTAAGGCCCTTGGCAGCTCTGCAGGTACACGCATGCTGCAACAAATATCCTGTGTCACCAACACATGTGTTCCCACCTGAGCTAAGAGGAAGCAGCACCTGCTTTCCCCCAGCATCTACATGTCTATTTCAAAGCTTATTTGATGTCATTACATTTAATGTCAAGTTTTCTGTTGGTGAGGCTGTTACTTCAGAAACCTCAGAGCAGGGTGTTGAAGGGCTGTATGGTGTTCCTATGTGCAGAAAAATATTGTGTAAGTTCAGGTATGAAGGTTAGTGCTACTGGCTATAAAGCCAATGTTAATGAACACACACACACACACACACACACACACACACACACACACACACACA
>JANHMN010000003.1:59830791-59850791 GCA_030674055.1 Rhabdomys pumilio
ACACACACACACACACACACACACACACACACACACACACACACACAGAGAGAGAGAGAGAGAGAGAGAGAGAGAGAGAGAGAGAGAACACAAATATTCTATATCCAACCCCACCTCAGAAACTTATTTTTTCAAATATCTACCTTCTGTCATTACTATGCTGTCTTAGTTAGGGTTCTATTGCTGCGAACAGATACCATGACCAAAGCAACTCTTATAAGGACAACATTTAGTTGGGGCTGGCTTACAGATTCAGAGGTTCAGTCCACTATTATCAAGGTGGGAACATGCATTCAGGCAGGCATGGTGCAGCAGGAGGAGCTGAGAATTCTACATATGCAGCTGAAGGCTGCTAGAAGACTGATTTCCAGGCAGCTAGAATGAGGGTCTTAAAGCCCACACCCATAGTGACACACCTATTCCAACAATGCCACACCTATTCCAACAAGGACACATCTCCAAATAGTGCCATTTCTTAGGCCAACCATATTCAAACCACCACATATGCTTAAAGTTATAGATCTCAAAAGAATCTTAAGTTTGCAGAGTGTGATTTCTGGGACTATAACATCCCTTAAACATCATTTTCTCTATGTCTTTCTGTTTGTCTAGGACCTGAAAGGATAGCATAATTCCTTAACACGGCCTTCTTCCAAATTATCAATGGCTACTGTGGTAAAACTTACCATCAAAGCCAGCATCTGAAGATGACCTTTGAATTGACCCCAACCCCACAGCAACCACAGCTTGGATCTCTACCACTGAAAATTAGTTTTGCCTATTTTCAAATTTTCTATAAATAGAATCCTAAAAATTACCTTTACCTTTCTTTAGGGGTGATTTTGAACCACTACCCTGGCTTCCTTGATGCTGAATTAAATGATTGCTACAGAAGTGACCTAGTTTGCTTTTCTCATTTGATTAACTGGTCCCAGAGAATATGCATGTCATTTCACATACTCCTATGTGTGATGAAAACAATTTTTATTCTGCATATACTAGAATGCCGTGCATTAATCATAAAATTCTCTGTAATAACCTTGAGTTAACATTGTACTTAGGAAGTTACAACAATCACGCTTTTCAACAGGTCCCTCCCAAGTATGTTGGAGCCTTTCTCCTCAGTTAAGCAAGTCTCTAATCATCTGGATTCTACCACTGCTGACTCCCTCTACCCCAGGACCCTCCTTCAGGGGACATGCTCACCCTACTTTCTGAACATCATTCCTATCTCTCCCTGTCGTGGTTTGTATATGCTTGACCCAGGGAGTGCCACTATTAGAACGTGTGTCACTGTGGGTGTGGGCTATAAGATCCTCATGCCAGCTGCCTAGAACCCAGTATTCTGCTAGCAGTCTTCAGATAAAGATGTAGAACTCTCAGCTCCTCCTGCAGTATGCCTGCCTGGATGCTGCCATGTTCACACCTTGGTGATAATGGACTGAACCTCTGAACCTGTAGCTAACCCCAATTAAATGTTGTCCTTATAAGAGTTGCCTTGGTCATGGTATCTGTTCATAGCAGTAAAACTCTAAGACACCCCCACACACATAAATCCCACTAGGCTGAAGATTTCATGGGCCAGCAAAAGGCATAGCACAATAACAATGGTCCAGCTTCCAGAGTCACAGTTCTTGGGGTGTCCATGACCAAAGGAATACTGAGAAAACAATTTAGACAGAAAAATAATGCTCTTACTCCCTGGTGGTACTGTATACTCTTTAAAGATAAAAACATTGAAAGACACCCCTAGGATGTCTAGGGGCAGCTGGTCCCAGCATTGCAGTCAGGGCAGCAACCTTGATCTTCAGTGGACAAAACTAGGGTCTGTAAACAAATTCTTCCCATCTTAGTTCTATACTATGAAGACAGGGTCTCTAAGAAGCCTCCTAGTCCTAGAAGCTGAGGACCAGGTAGTAAGCTGTGACCTAGACCTGGCAGTGTCTCCGGTTTCAGGTCTGTCTGAGCAAAAGGTATTTGCAATGTAACAGAGGACTCTGAACTTTGACCTTCCTATTTGCCACTACTTACATCATCACCCTCCAGACATGACTGTATACCAGTCTGTCACCCACACACTTTAAATCCACAATCAATGGCTACTAAAGGATCCTCCAAACACCCAGGAAGCTGAGGAAATATGTGGTCTCACCGGTTCCTTCAAGACCCAAGACTTTCTGTATTGACTTCAAAAAATCTTGGGCTATCAAATGAACATCAGATGTCCAGGGAGAAACAACCTGCTGGGGGATTAGTAAATTGAGGAAGAACTGAGAAACGGGACAAACCAATTGCAAGTTAGTCCATGAGAAGAGACCCAGCCAGGACATGGCATGGGTGTCACAGTTGTGACCAGTGTCTCTGACAACGTTGGGGCTGGATCAGTCTGTTCTACCAAGGAAACCAACAAGTGAGGGTGACTGAGAGATAAGGGAACATTTTGCCAATCAAACACTGACCTCTGAAACAGAGACCAGGACTTCAAAAGAAGAAGAAATGGTAGATGATGAGATTTAAACACGAATAAAGTACACCGATGGAAAAGACTAGAAAAGACACCAAGATGTACCAAGCTGTTTGTGTGCCTACTCAGTTTTCAAATCCACGTGTTTAAATATTAGAAGGTACAGCTTCTAGAAGATGATTAGAGGCTCGACCTCCTACTATTTAAATGAAAGAGCCCTCCCGAAGAGGATTAACGCATAGACTATAGGGGTCTCAGTAGGCTGCTGAGTGAATGACCTGTAGTCAGGCTTCTGGATGTCTTCACATGGGGGATGGTTGTCAGGAAGCCAACCATGTGATTAGAGGGGTAGAGCTTTGAGGTCACTTCTGATCTCAAAGGAGAAGAGCCAATGTTTTAACCAAGAAACAAGATGCAGATGTAGAGTTTTCAAAGACTGAAAAACCAGAGAGGTTCCTGCAAGATGGCATATCCTCATAGGGCATGGCAGTCCCATACCCTTCCCATATGCCTTGCCCTGAGAGCAGCTCTTGCCTCTTCTGCCCTCTGCTTGGCATCCACATTTACATGTCCTTTATAGTATAAATGGATAAAAATAAGTAGAGTGTTTCGCTGAGGCCTGAAGCTATCTGACAAATTAATCAAATCTGATACTGAGAGGTGCTGACCCTAATTTATAGCTGCCAGGTCAGGAGCACAGGTTACATGTGAGAACTGCGAATGGGCTGTGCCTTCAGTCTGTGGGAGCTGGTGATGCTTGCCAGGCAGACAGGTTGAGCCAGGCTGAATCGTAAGGCAACCTGTCAGTGTCTGCCAGAGACATTCAGATGTGGGGAGTCAGTCCAAACATGGGTAGGTGATCAGAAGTGAAACCTTCAATATTGAATATAAGAGTACAAAATCACTTAGAGCTGTTTCCTTAAAAAGTCTCTGCTAACTCCCCTCTTTTACTACTAGAAGGCACTGCCTCTGTGATGGTATAACTATGCTTGGCCCAGGCAGTAACACTATTAGAAGATGTGGTCTTGTTGGAGTAGGTGTGGCCTTGTTGGAGGAAGAGTGTCACTATGGGTGTGGGCAAGGACACTGTGGGGGTGGGCAAGGAGCCCCTTCTCCTAACCATGTGGGAGCCAGTCTTCTCCTGTTGCCTTCAGAACAAGATGTAGCACTCTCAGCTCCTCCTGCATCATGCCTGCCTGGATGCTGTCATGCTCCTGCCTTGATGATAATGGACTGAACCTCTGAACCTGTAAGCCAGCCCCAATTAAATGCTGTCCTTTATAAAAGTTGCCTTGGTCATGGTGTCTCGCACAGCAATGGAAACCCTAAGATAGCCTCTGAGAAGGGAGGTCCTCATCAGACAGTGCTTCTGCAAGTACCTTGGCCTTGGACTTCCTCACATACAAATCTGTGAGCAGTGATTTCTTAACGGTCTCAGCTAACCAGTCAAGGGCATTTTGTTACAGTATCCCACATATATTAATTATATATAATTAATTAGCTTCAATTAGCTCTCCTTTTCCAGACTACCTGTACCATTGGTTGCCATGTGAACCAATTCTGGCAAAGGAATATATGTAAGCCTGCAGGGGTAGGAGGGAGTGTGTCTATAAAGGCTGCTACTTGTTTCTACTGCCAATTCCTCCTGCTTAGAAGACAGATATGCTTCTTGAAGAGACAGTAGCCCTGCAGGCTTATGCTTGAGGCAAAGCCAGCATGCTAAAGGCAGCAAGGAGAAATGGCGAGTCCAAACACAGGGCACTATGGAGAGGGGCTGGGCAGGATTGGCATTTTTCTGATAGACGTTTACACTGTTTCAGTTAGACATTTGTTTTCCATAGCTATCATGGCAAATGGCCACCTACTTAAGCCGAGGAAAGCAATCTAAGGGTACAGTGTCTGACATGAGTCTCACCATGGAACCTCACAAAGGAAGCCATATGCATCCTTTTCCAGTTTCTTGGTGGCATGCATATTCTACTTAAACCCACAGTCCTCCACATCAAACCAGCAGTATCACATGCCTCTCTGGCAAGTCTTCTACCCTCACATCTCCTTTCTCTGTCTTCCACACAACCAGGCAGTACAAGGTCATCTTTGTACTGGGTATATTGGGTATATTCAGTAGGTATGCCTCCTAACCCATCTATGACTCCTCACTTTCTCTTTTCCATATAACACAGCAGGTTTCAAGAATGAAAACATACACACACACACACACACACACACACACACACACACATATATATATATATATATATATATATATATATATATATATATATATATATGCAACAAGCAAACCCCCTGCACAATTTGAGACAGAAATCACATAATTACAGTTAAAATTTTAAATTCAATATTAAAAAGTGTTATGATCTCCCCCCCCAAAAAAAAAACTGAAGCAGTGAATCAAGAAGGCTACTGTGGTGGTTTGAATGAGAGTGGCCCCCATAGGCTCATATATTTGAATGTTTGGTCTCTAGCTGCTGGACTGTTTAGGAAGGATTAGGAGGTGTGGCCTTGTTGAGGTGGGTGTGGCTTTCCTAGAGAAAGTGTTTCACAGGTGGTAGGCTTTGGGGTCACAAAGATCTGTGCCAGGCATGGACTCATTCTCTCTGCTTCTTGTCTATGGATCAAGATGTAAGCTCTTATCTGCTCTTTCAGCACCATGCCTTCTGCCTGCCTGCCTGCCTGCCACCACGATGATCATGGCCTCATCTGAAATTGTAAGCAAGCCACAAATTAAATGTTTTCTTTTATCATCTGCCTTGGTCATGGTATCTCTTCAAAGCAATAAAGAAGTAACTAAGACAGCTATCTTGAGATTCTCATGGAAGAGATATATTATTCCAACATTAGATGAGATTGGACCAAATCTGCCTAGTCAGGAGAGTACTGCGAGCTCTCACTGAAAGAAATCAGGAAGGTCATACACAGCACCCATTCTACCTTAGTCAGGATAATACTCCTTCACTGTATGTCTGTTTGAGCTCAGGCTCAACATCAAAAGCATCCAGGGCCAAGCAGGGTATGGAGGTTTATACTTGTAGTCCCAGCCTCAAGAGGCTGAGGCAAGAAGACTGGCCTGAGTTGGTGGCTGGTGGGGGCTACATAGCAGGTATCAGACTACACTGTGAGACGCTGTCTCAAACTCATCCCCACACCCTCCCCTCCAAAATTAAATAGTTATTCAGAGCCTTGAATATTTTTAGTTGATTTTTGAAAAAAAATGCCATTTTTGCAACTTTCAGTTGGAGCGGGCTCTCTATATCCATGGGTTCCGCATCTGAACATTCAAGTAGTAGTAGAATTATAATGTGAAGAAAAATGCCATCCATACCACACACATAAAAGACTTTTCTCTTGGTATCATTTCCTAAACAATACAGCATGACAGCAATCTACAGAGCGTATGCACTGTAACAGGCACCCATGCAACTACAGAGGAGGCGAAGGACACAGTACAGGAGGAATACTTCCAGGAGAGAGGAACTTGAGCAGCCACAGATCTGAGTATCCTCAGAGGGTCCTGGACCCAACCCCTGCAGCTACTGAGGAGAAACTGCTTTATTTAGTAACCCTAATAGGATGGTTCACCTCGCTAATTAAAGGCACCAGCTGTGCTTCTTAAACAGGTGCCTCTAGACACAAGCCCTTTGTATAAACAGAAAGAGGAGGGAGACTCCTAGGGCTCCAACCACATATGGACATTGGGGCCTTGTAGATTTAAAACAAAGGTCCCAAGGAACCTGACATTACCTAACAAGTCATTAGTCCCTCAGTTCTGGTCTCTGGGTCTTCACAATGTAGAACTCACCTCCCTCTGGGACTTCAGGTTGAGCACGCTGGACCGGTGCAGGGCAGCTCTGGGCCCTGCTGTGTGGCGTGAGGCCAGGTCAGATCACTCTATACCAAATGCTAAATGCACACAGACTGTTCCTGTGGGGTCCTGGCACAGGATGCTGACATTGACCTATTGAATGTTAAGTGTGATACTTCCTGTTAGTCAGAGAAACCAGCCACAGGCCACAGGCCACAGGCTTTGTTCCAAGAGAGAATCAGATGAATGAATAATGCAGAGGCTCATTTTTTTTCAAATGAATAATAAAATAGTTTATACGCAAGCTCTGAGCCCTCCTTCGGATGATAAATATCCCATTACATCAGCAGAGACGAGAATTAGACTGTTCAACCAGGTGAGACAATTTAATCGCAATCTGCTCTTTCTATCCTGTTTTCTTGGAGTCTTAACTTCTTTGAAATTGCTTTGAGAAAAATTAATCTGAAAACAACTTTGAAAGTATAAAAGAAACAAGTAAAACCTGGATCCTGCAGGAAGTCCAAGAAGACTCAGATATGAGCCCAGTGTGACCCTGAAGACCCTTCGATGCATGCAATTATCCAAAAGAGAGAAGACAAAATGTTACAGTCGCTGCAGAATGAACTAAGTTAGGAAGGCGTAATCAGTAGACTTAGCTTATCCCCTTGTTATCGTGTGGATGTACAATGTGTCCCCAAAGGCTCATGTGTTGAAGGCAAGCCCCCAGAGTGGTGCTATTTAGAGTTAGTAGGGCCTTAATGAAGAGAGGTCCTCAGGTCACTGCAGACATGCTCTCAAGGGGGACAAGAGGTCCCTAGTAAGCCTTTTTCTACTTCTTCCTGACTGGTGATGTAATGGTTGGCTCCATGATGGACACCAGCTATCGGGTGCTACCTAGTCTGAGGCCCTTGCAATGGGCCCCCATCATCATGAGCTGTATGCACGGAGCCCAAACAAGTCTTTTCTCTTTATAAGTTAATTGCCTCAAGTATTTCATCACAGCAATGGTAAGCTAATAATATGCCTTTTATTTAAGAGAACAGAATAATGAGAACAGAAGGATCAGAGTGAAGAAGAGGGAAATGATAAGATGGCTCTAATTAGAGAGGACAACATTTACAGATGTCTGCAGTCAAGATGAAGAAACAAGGGAAAGCAGATGGGAGAAGGCAGTACCCAAAGCCAGCACAAGACAGGACCATGTCCATGGTGCTCTGAGGGGTCAGCTCAGAGGAGTCCAGGGAGAGGGGCATTTCTCAAAATGAGAGAAACCTTGTCACTATCTGAATGGAAAATGACAAGAAGAAGGAGACTGACAGGTGAGCACAGACCAAACAATCAGAAGGGACCAAATGTGAATAATCAGAAGGGCCCCTTCATTCCTTTGGTAGAACACAAGTCTCAGCAAGATCAATTACTAAAGCATCAACATACCCCAAAGCCGTGTGGTACAGAAGAATACACTCAAGTAGAAAGGTGAGTAACACTCAGTGCTGCAGCACTGGTTACACTTTATCACCAGGCCAACATGGTGGCCTAAGCCTACCATTCTCAGCGGACATCCCAGAGCAATGTATGGTTTCAGTCAGCCACACACTTTGAAAAAGATGATGAATGGCATGGGAACTCTTTCAAAAAATGTATGTTCTTCAACTTACAATGGAAATGTATCTCAATGGCCCCATCACAAATTGAAACTATTTCTAAAATGAAAATACATTTAGCAGTATACACCTGTAAGTCATTGGGACTGACGTATACACACATATGTGATATATATATACATATTCAGGAAGCCAGGAAGTTCTGGGTTCTATTCCCACACTGTAAACCCTAGCAGTAATGGGTAATGAGGGCTATCTGTAAGGATATGGATGTATGTATGTGTGTATGAACCAAAAGTTATGCATACATACATTCATACATACATACATACATACATACATATCATTCATATATATATATATATGTGTGTGTGTGTGTGTGTGTGTGTGTGTGTGTGTGTGTGTGTATCACATATATAGATATTCTGGTAGGTGAGCACTTTCCAAGCATATATAAAGCCAGAATCTCAATTACTAGTATGGGGCCAGGGTGGAGGGAAACTGCATTTAATGCCTCTCACTTACCTCACATTCTAGCTCAGCCCTACCACACAGTACCCAGCGAGATCTCTTGTGTTCACAGGGGTTCACTGGGACCTGCCATCACCATTGCAAAAGACTCATGTCATTAGCCACAAAGAGCTCAAACTTGAAGGTGTAAATCTACTGAATACACACATTGCCTCCACCCCATTCATAAGGTCAATTATGACATCCAATAACAGTAAGGCTGAGGGAACCTGTATTCTTTTACCCTATGAGGACAAGAGGGCTCCTCTGTGCACTCATCTGCATTACAGAATTCTGGTTGCTTCAAATAAATAAGGTAAACTGGAAGCATTACATCAAATGCACCCAAGGCTCCCATTGAACCCAGGTGGGGCTGCCCCCAAGACCCAGCAAGAGAATCAGCCTTCCTCTGGTCCAGGGTGGAGCTATGAATGCGTCAGGTCCCATTACACATCCCACGGCTCCACATCACCACCTCACCTGTTAGGTGCTCACCTCTCTCTCTCCCCCAAGAGTATGCAGGCCTAGCTAGCAGGGGCCTCCCACGAGAGCAAGAACACGCGCGCGCGCGCACACACACACACACACACACACACACACACACACACACACACACTCACAGAGAGACCTTACAGAGGCCAAGACCACCAACACTGGCTGCACTGAGAGATTCTGTGGGAGTGAAGGGGACAGGGAGGTAAGCAGAGAACACACATGGCTAGCAGCTGAAGATGCTACCTATGACAGAAGTTTAAGGTCAACTAAGCATCAGGCTGCCTAGCATGGAAGGCATCACTACCTCTACAGAACAGAGTCTCTCCCTGCCTGCCTCCTTAAGGGTTCCCCCAAGGGTCTACAACCTTCACCTGGTCCTGAGAGGCTGGCTCCGGAAACTGCTGAAAAAGCAATTATAAGTATCATCCATCACAGAATGGATTTAAAACTTTGCTTCTAGAAAAACAAGTTTGAAGCATACGATGCTGATTTCTTCCCACACCTGCGTTGTTTTCTGGCTTGTCTTGCAGAATTGCTTTTCTAGGTGACCCTAAATTAATTGCAAGCCAGAACCAGAGAAACAACACACAGTTTGTTTAGGAAAAAAAAAAAGCACAAAAGACCAGCTCAGAGCTACTCATTTGATAGAACTGAGTTCTGTACCCTTCTCTCTCTCACTGGCCGACAGTGGGGGAGTGGACACTGGGAATCCCTAAGCAGCTACGGTTTTAAGAAAGAGGTAGCTATGCCCGTATACTGAATCCATGGCCTCTGAATTTGGAAGGCTTACTTGCTACCATGAAAGGAGTGGGCTTATATATTAGTGCCTAATACGGAGAAGGTGGGGGGAAAAACATGGGCCATCTGCAGGACTTATCTGGTTCACTCTGCTAAGCAGTAAAGAAAAGGACAGTGTACTACATTCACAGCCTTGCCCACCTTACACCCTAGGATATACAAGCATGGGTGGAAGGACAAAGGGAGGGCAGGAGGGAGGGAAGGCCGGCTGCTACTATTCTGGGAGTGGAACTGCCCACGTGCCAAAGCCTCGTTTTGTTAGTAATTGTATTTGTTTTATATTACTTCTGTTACTATCGGGAGCAATTTCATCTTTAAAGTAATGGCTGCATTTCTCATATTTGAAGGCCTATAGCTGATGTCTTCACATAACACTCAAAGCCAAACCCCAGAGCAGGAGGGGTCAGAGGAAAAACAGCTACATCCAGAGGAAGTACCAGGAAGGAGTCAGAACCATAGAGAGCTGGCCAGGCCAGCAGGCCCAATGTTAGGGGAAGGGTGGGGTGAGGAGTCAGGAACACTGAGAGGAAATGAAGTTCAGGGAGGAGAGCCACAGCAGCTGTAACCATGAAAGGAACATGCCTCTGGCTCCCCCATCTTCTAAACTCACCCACAGGGAGGACCAGAAACACCTGAGGCTGCAATGCCAACACAGCCATCTCCAGCACTCCCCAGCACATGGCTGCAGGCGAGTCCTGGTGTTTCAGCCTGGGTAGAACAATTTCACAACTGCGTCCTAACAGTGGCAGAAGGACTGGGGTCCACAGGTCAATGTGAACCTCACATCTTTTTGGAGAGATTAAGAACATCCATTTCTTTAACTGAAATGTGAACCATGGGTCTCTGGCCATGGTAGGGAAAGCAATAAATCCTGAATGCTGAGCAGTCAGACTGGCTGGCTGGGTGTTTCCAACCATCGCTTTACATTACATGGGTAATAAATACTCAGGGAAGGAAACAGAGAAAACACACATACACACACACACACACACACACACACACACACATACACACACACACGCATAAACACATATACACACACATGAACACACACACTAATATAATACATCTCTATTCAGCAATAAACAGTTAATATTTTGTCGTGTTTCCATTTAAGCTTTTGTGGGGGAGGCATGTGTTTATATAGGGTATGCACACATGTGTATATGTATGCTCATATACAGAAGCCCAGGTATGTACATGCCAGAACATGGGGTGAGAGGCAGTTGATGGCTGGTGCCTTCCGCAATTCCTTTCCACTTTGCAGAGGCATATACCATCACTGGACCCATCTTTCCTACTCTTACTGATCTAGCTAGCTGGCTAGTAAGCTGGATCCCGTGTCCGTCTTCCAACACTAGCACTACAGGTAGCTGTCATGTGTACAAGCTTTTTACCTAGGTTCTGGGGCTCTGGACTCTTAACACTTACACAGTAAGCACTGTATGTCCTGAGCAATTTCCCCCAGCCCCTTCCATTCTGGCTTTTTCATCTCTCTACATATTGATCACAACCAGTAGGAATTATGTTATGTGCATTTAAAATCATGTGAGGATTTGCCTAGGCAACTGAATAGTATTTGAAAATATGGCCTTCATGGCTGCGGCATGGGGAATGGCGTTTTATAATCACCCTGCTGTTTGTGGTATTTCAAGTAGTGTGCAATATTCAGCTAAGATAAATAAGGCAGGTGAATATTTTGTTATAAAAGTTTTATTGTGGTCTGAGATTTCATGTACACCCTTAGCTGGTGACTGGAGCAAAGGGCATAAACACTTACTTTCAGAAGGTTATACCTGTCAATCTCTCTCCAGTTGTCTGGAAACACATTTGTTCCTCTACACACACGCCCTTATTGACAGCAGAGATTTAAATTTTCTTACCCAGTTTCTGGACCTTTCAAAGCCCTGCCCTGCAAGGGATGGCTTTTCGTGTGCATTTCTATGATTACTGGTGAGGTTCGGTGTTCGTGTTTCTTTGCCTTTCGTATTTCTTCAGCAGCTGGCTGACTGGAGACCATACAACCCCTCTCCATTTGATGTTAATGTTTCCATATTGATTTATGACTGCTTTTAGTATAATAAGGATGGATTGGCAGGTAGATAGCATGTGTCCTGATTTGGCAATTCTGTGATGGTGTTTGACACACACAGCACACTAATGGATGTGTGGTCAATTGTATCAATCTCTCCCCGTATGATGCCTTCCACCTCCAGTGCCCCATCACTGTCCTTCAGTGTGGGATCAACCACAGCTCAGGGCTTGCTGTCAGTGTCTCCATTTCCTAGATTGAATATGGAGGATAATGAGAGTACATTTAATGCACAGAGGTGGGAGGTGGCAGGCAAGTCTCAGAGATACTCCCAATGGCTCTGCCTTCTGATAGCCATGTGTCACCCAGTTCCAGCCTGGGAGAACCAGTTATCACGGAGTAATCTTAGAAGCTGATCTTTCTGGTGGCAGCTAAAGATGACACAGAAACACTCAGGAAAGTGGGGCCAAGATTCCTGATCTGGGGAGGGGGAAAGTATGAGCAACATGCAAAGATACAGATATATGAAAGTGTCATAATTAAGCCCGTCGTTCTTTATGTTTGTCTTCCCTGGCCCACAGAAAAAGTGAACATTTGGTTTTGGTGGCTAAGTCTGAGCTCATCTGTTATACAGCAGGAAATATACTAGCTATGGTAGATTATAGGGATTTGTGGGGAGGAAGGCTTGTCACTCTGTCCATGAAAAAAAAAAAACAACAACAATGTTTTCCACCTCCGAAATTAGTCTTGACCATGGGACTTGCTTTGGCCAAGGGAGCAGTATCAAAGATAAGAAGCCTGGAAGCCACCTGTACAGAGGAACTTACCATCATACAACTGTGTCATTACTTTAGGAAGGGACAAGAATTAAGCCTACCAGATGAGACTACATGGTCCACAATCCCTTCCAGATGACACCTATCAATCTTATGAGGAGGCCCTCGGCAGCAGGCTCAGCAGCTTATGAAGGGCCTAGACAAAAGAAACATTCATCCATGACCACACTAATTTTCCATGATAAATGTCCCCATGAGTGTGTGTCAGGAAAAGACACCAAGCTCTTGGCTGGTGTCTTACACAGAATTTAATAATGGTATAACTGTAAGTGTCACTGTTCTGATTATGGGTGTGGGAACAGTTCAGTGGCCAAGACTGTCTCTTAGCAGTGCTCCAGGTTGCTCTTATTAACTCATCCACTGGGAAATCATTCCGATAAATGACTATAGGTGAGAGTCTAACCTAGTGTTCCATTCTCTTTCTCCATAATCCCTGAGACTTTGTTTCACGTCTACCAATACAAAAGCGAATCATGGCCCATCACCATGACAACTGTTTTAATTTTGTCTAGAATAATGTTATCTGATCTTCAACTTAGAGAAATGCTCACAATTACCTGTGGGAGCAAATGCTTACCAATAAAGGCCTTGAAAGAAGAACACTAGTAACATCGATAGCTAGATGAAAATGGACAGTCAATGTAATCAAAGAGATGACTCCATGGCTATTGCTTGCCTACGTTCAAAATCAAACCTGTCCCAACCTCTAAGTCACTTGGCAGCCAACTTCCCTAAGGTCATTCTGAGTGCAGCCCTAAGTGCTGAAAGGGGAGAGTGAGCATGTGTGAAGGCATGCTACCATTCGCTACAGCTTCTGGAGAAAGAGTACCACAGGCAAAAAAAAAAAAAACCTCAAAAGCACTACTTATGAACATGAACCAAATGACTAAGACCCAAGGAACAGACAGTATGGAAGAAGGTACAGACACACTGCAGGCCAATCACAGAAGAATCTCTGAGGGGAAGCCGCCAGATCCTAAAGAATAAGAGTAAGCATAAAGCAGATGGGTTCAGGAGCAGGAAGCGGGAACAAGTTCTGTGGGGTAATCAGTTTTCTTTGAATAGAAGTTTTGTCTTCTCAGAGAAAGGAACTCACCCTTCTTTTTTTTTTTTGAAGCCCTCAGCATACCACTGACGTTGCCATACTGACTGAGGCAGCTCTTCACTCAGTCTACCAACTCAGATGCTTGCTTTTCCAGGCAGCACCATCACAGATACTTCCACAGTCTCTTCATACAGCAGGGTGCCCCTTTGCCGGGTCAAGTCAATACATAACATTAACTATTACAGAACCTTAGATTCCACAGAATAAGGCCAATCCTAAGTATACCTAAGCCCTGATCCATTTCCTTTAACTCTTTCACCCAATTAGAAGCTTCTAACCCTTCCAGAGATGTTATGCTTGTTCCTAGGACTCCTTCCCCGTCCAGCTTCTCCCAGCACAATGTCAAACCACCATAGCTATGAGTACACTTTTATAAGAACAAACAAAGTAAAATTCCCCACTCTGCTTAATACAATCCTTTTCTGGATGATACACTTGTTCAGAGGAGGCCATCACTGACTCTTCAAGAAAGCATCCTTTTATTTGATGCAGTAGTAGCTTGTTTTGTTTTTTCATAGACTTCACAGTAGTTTTTCCTCATGTTGGTCTTCTCCAAGATGCAGCTGGATGCACAGCTTGTTCGGAGCTGGCAAGTGTTGATTTCATGAGCATCGTCTTCTGTTATCATGCTATCTCAGGAGTAGAGCTACATGACTACAGTGTTCAGTGTGACCTTTCCCCTGGTCAGCTGCAAGGGGTATGTGCTGATTCTGTCCTAGTCTATTCAGTAGAACACCCAAGAAACTATAAATGCCACCACAACCAGCCATAGCACCTATCTAAGCCTTCTAGTGTCAGTCTCAGACCTTCTGGTCAACCCAGCTATCTCCTAAGAATATAGTCTCATAACAGAGCAAGAAAGGGTGGGAGGAAATAAGAATCTAGCCCTAGGCTGTGGTGGTGTGTTATGTCACAAAAGGTCTAGTGTGACATGGTGGTGGGGAAACAACATGAATGTCATCTTGCCTTGGGGAGAGGTGCTTTCTCCTAGAAACGGAAGTGAACTGGACTAGTTCCACCATTTATAAAATATCTTTCATCACCATTGTGAGTATATACTGTCATTGGATCACATTAGAAGCTTGACAGTTTGCTGTGCAGAGACTGTTACAACAGCTGAAGAGATTTGATCCCCTAATCAACCCACCCACAACCACACAGTATTCAGAAAAGCAATGTCTTGTAAAAGGCCTAAAGCCAGGAGAATGAGGCCTGAGTTTATACAGGGCCTTGTCCTACAGCCCAGGGTCACCCATGTTCTGTGTGAGGAATCTAACAGAAGAGTCACATGACTCGTCTATGAACACAATCCACAATTCAATCATGACTTTACTTGGTAGATCAATTACTTCTGTTACCAAAACCACTTCCCATGAGCTATGTTGATACAGTCACACCTTATTAAGAGATGAAAGAGATCCATCTTTATCTTCTGCACCAATATATAAACACCTAAGGACAACCATTTCAGACTCAACAAGTTAAATTTCAAAATACAAAATAATATACATGTCAGACATTATTTCTAAGTGATTGTTTGGCCAGGGTTAGCTCACTGGAACATTGTAGAAATTTAGTAGCTACAAAGAAATGTGGATTTCTCTATGGTTCCAATTCCAACTGAAAATCCGACTCTAGCTCATCACCATAAAGGAAAGTAATATGCAGGACATTCTTACTCTTTTTCCGATTAATAAGTGCTTGGTGGTGAAGGTCACCTGTGGGTCAATCTTCTCCCAACTGTAAACCTACAGGAAGTATGGGATTCACCTTTATGTGCCATTTCTGGATCTCCTACTGGCTTTCATTTAATGGACACCTTGTCAAGTTACAACTCTCTTGTGTGTCTTGCTATAAAGCATTTATTTCCTGCAGACGGGGTATTCTCAAGACAATAACTGTGGCATCAACAGTAGACTGGCAGCAAGAAATCTATTTTACCCATTTTCCCAGGTGTTGGACAAGCCTGTCGCAACACTCCATAACTGTGTCACCTTGCTCTGCACGGTCACTTCGATCAACATGTTGTCACAGAGAATTTTTCTATCCTTTAGTTCCCTTCATTTCTTAAAGTCCCAGTTTATTTAAATCTTCTGTCATAAAAGTTTTCAGCCAGATGTAATTGCTTAGAATGTACTTGGAAACAAAGTCTGATCATTACTGGTAAATAAGAAAATGTAAGTTGATTCAAACAAAATGTTTTTATTTATTAAATTTGTTCTTCAATGAATTTATTTATACATATATATTTAATATATATTTATTAACACACACATATATATATATATATATATATATATATATATATATATATCTTTCTGATTGTACTCTCCCTTCGACTTCTCTTATCACCCTATTCTATCTCTCCAGCCACCCACCCCAACCCCATTCCCACATTTCTGTCTTTTTGTTTTGTGGGTTTAACTGGCACCTTCTATGTGAACATGGGTTTAGAACTATTCATCAGAGCCTGGAAATCCCATTTTGCCTGAACCTCACCCAGACCATACTTTCTGCCCCTATCCCTTGCATGCAAGAGGTTCTGAATATTCTGAATATCTCACAGTATCCATCCTTTGTGGTTAGTTTACCTCACTCAGCCCAATATCCTCAAGATTCATCCGTGTCATCCTGTATCAAAAGTCCTTTCCCTTTATGGTTGAATCATGTTCTAGTACACAAAGATAGCACATTTTGTTTCCTTATAAGCACTTCAGGCTACTGGGGATAACGCTGCTGTGATCATCGGAGAACAAATATCTCACGCCCCTGCTCCCAGTTCTGTTCTGTAGAAACTAATTCTGTCTAGTCCTCATGAAGGTCCACCAATCTATTCTTTATTTGATGTTTTAGAGATAAAATTGGCTTCATCAAGAGGAAGTCTGATGGCTGAGTAAGTCATGTGCTTGGAGCCACCAGGAGACCTGCCATCATGATGACAATGCAGCTTCCTCTTAGGCATGACCCCTGCTAGCCCAAGTGTACATGAGCCAGGCAGGCAAGGTGCTGCCACTTACACAGAACAACAAGCATTCCAACCATAAGAATCCTTCACATTATCACAAAAACATCTCTCTAAAATACATGGCTTCTGGTCCCATTGAAACAAGTGTTTTTTCAGTATAATGAAGAAATTCTGGCTATAAGTGATTACTTGACCTTCTATCCCCTTTCTCCCTCTTGAAATCACAGAGGCAATAGATTCGAAAGGCCAGAGAAACAGAGCAATCACAGATAAGGGAGTCCAGCTCCCTTTTGGAAGCCTAAGCACAGACACAGTATCTGGGATGACTGATGCACATGAAGGAGACACTGAGGAGGCTCAGCTCAACTCCCCTGAAGAACATGGAGATTACCCTCAGAGTCACAGAGTATCTGGAAGGCAGACTGCAGAGATACCCACTGGCGGAGGTCACAAATGCCCCTGTCCATCCCATGAATCCACATGGCCATATCCTGCTCTAACAAATACCAAAGATCAGGGGTTTGGTTGGTTGGTTTTGGTTTTTGTGTGTGTGTTTTTTTGTTTTTGGTTTGGGAGGGTGTGTTATTTCTTTGTTTTTTATATGTAATCTGGGAAGTGAGAGGTTCAGGACTGAGGTGAGAGTTAGGCAAAAGGAATATTCATCAAGGTTCTAGGAGGCTACTTAAAGGATTACCCCTACAAACCATATAATTTAGTAATACAATCAATCTGTGCATTTACAATGGGATAATGGTACGATTTATAGAGTATAACTCACCAAAATAAAGGTAAAGAGATGACGGAAATAAAATCAAATGGAAAACTTTAGCTGTCGTCCCTTCAACCTGGTTAAATGTAAGTGGAGGCCGAGACATGGCCAGTTTTAAGTTTTCAATGGTTACCACCCAGTACAGCATTTACACTCAGGCACACAATCAAAATCATTGAAAAATAGACTCAATTATTTGTACACCTATGTTCAGCAAAGCACTACACAATAGCTGAAAGGTGGAAACAAGCCAAGCATCTCTCAGTGGCTGAGTAGATAAACAAACTGGCGTGCAAATACAAAGGACATAATTTGGCCTTAAACAAGAAAGGAGATATGACATGTCACACATCGATGAACCTTGAGAGCTATCAGTCCAGTTTCTGTTGTTATGACAAAAACCAGAGACTAGGTGATTTACAAAGAAAGGAGGTCTAACCCCTAAAAAGTCCAAGAGCATTGCACTGACCTGTGGTTAAGGACTTGGGTTATGTCATCCACTGAAGAATGTAGAAGGGCAAGAGATCAAGAGAGAGAGCAAGGAGGGGAAGACCAAATGCATCTGTATCAAACCCACTGGGCAGTCTACCCGCACACTCCTGCAATGACACCAGTAAGCCATCTGCTCATGAGGAGCTAGACTCCACCTGCCAACAGTGCTGCATTGGGGAGGGACTTCATACCACAAAAATCTTGGGGGGACATTTTCAAAACCCAATGAATGCTAAGTGACATAAGCCAGCCATAAAAGGTCAGAGTATGTTGTCATACCAATAGAGTTGCCTCAAGCCACCAGATCCCTACAGACAGAGTAGAATGGCAGTTGTGAGGGGCTGAGGACTGGGAGACAGGGGAATGTTGGTGCTGAGCCACGGTTTCTGAGCTCTGGAGACAGGTGGTGGAAATGCCTCTGAACATATTAAGAAGTGCCTGTTCAGAAAATTTGACTATCTTACCATGACACTACATTAATTAAGACTGCTTTTTAAAATCGTCTTAGTTTACAAAAGCATACAAGAAAGCAACAATCTCAGGAGCATGTAAGTGGGGAACACAAGTGTCCCCAGGGTTGGGCTGGAGTGTGCCTTCCTCCCCAGCTTGGCATCACCATTTGATCTCAACTGTGTTGTGTGCTCAGTGGATTCTTAAGTGTTAATTTTAAAACATAATACAGGACAGTAGAGATGAAAAAAAAGCATAAAAGCTGCACACCAATAAACCCCTTGTCAATCACGGGCTAGATCCGAGCCGGGATTATCAGAACAGAAGGCTCTGAGTACTTCAGGAAGCAAGTGCCGGGCCAAACTCATCTCATTTTCTCTTTTAATAAGGTTACGGGTTTGGCATATTAGGGGATTGCTAAGCAGATGAGGGCCTTTATTTTAATATGATGTTAACACTGTCTTTTGTGTGCCCTGGGAGGATGCTGGAGAAGGGGAGGGGTTGGCGGGCAACATAGCCTGGGAGACAGAATGTGTTGCCTATCAGAACTCAGAGTTCAGTGCCAGCCAAGTGACACGGTCAAGGGAGAGGATTATGACATCAGAGCGAGACACCAAATTTCAATGAGATCACCTCAACAGGGTGGAATTTTGACTTTAAAAATGAACAGCTGAATTTACCCATGATACAAATGTTCTACATTTGGGTACCAAATTTTTTAAATACCATAGCAGCCTGTAGTGGAAAGAGAGAAGGCACAGAGTTTTAAGGGCTTTTATCTCCTTCTGGGGCAGTGAGTTCTACAGGTGGTAGCTGCCTATTCCATAGAGGAGTCTGTCTGTCCAATGTCTGACAACACCATCCCCTCCCCCACATCAGTGATGGAACCACCTTCAAAAGGACACTCAGCCCAGGAGCCAGAAGGGAAGAGCTGAGTGATGAGAAGCCTTCTAGTGAACAAGTAGACAAGAGCTACCGGGAGAGTGGATGTGGAAATGTCTCCCCAACTTATAAGACTTTAGTGAGAAGTTTGCCAGCTCCATGGAATGAACTAGGATAACTTAGTCACGGGGCAAAATAGTTTGCCTGACAGCCTTGTAACATGCTAAAACACATCAGTGGCTCAAACAGACCAGAGTCTGCGAAACACCACTGGGTGTCCTGCTTGAGTAAAGTGCAAATGCACTCTACTGTCCCACTCCCACAGCTGAATAGTAAGATCAGCCATGAGAATAACAACGAATATTTGTTATGCTGTGGGTCTTGAAATGCTGGGGCTAGAAGGCAGACCTGGAGCACGTTAGGCAAGCACTCCACCCAACCTGAACCCCATCCCTTGTCACATCTTCCACTTGTGCACTGTTGCCTCAGCTGGACCATCCGAGGTGCAAATACTTCTCTGTAGGTCTCTGGTTCTAGTTGTCCATTGTCAAGGCAGCCAAGGATCAAAGCAAGGGCTCATGAAGCTGTTTAACGTAGACAGTAAGTTCTTCTGGATAATCATTGTATTTAAAGCCTTACAATCCTTTCCATTCAAATTCCCATTGTAAACTTATCAATTTACAACAAAAGGTAAATTGTCTTCAAGAGCTACAATCCTACAGCCACTCTCGAGGAATGAATCCTGGTGCTCTCAGAGCAAGAGCACAGAGGAATA
>JANHMN010000003.1:59853291-59873352 GCA_030674055.1 Rhabdomys pumilio
TATGTTCTTTGGAGACACAGCATGAAATACAGATGAACAACAATGCATTTGAAGTCTGCAGTGTTTTGTGGTTGGCCTGTCCTAGTTAGAGAACCTTCTAAGGCAGAAGCATTCAAGACAAAGAGACTGCAAAGCTAAAGGACCACATCCTCCACTTCCATTATGTCATCCCTCACAGGAGGGGCACGAACTCTAAAGATGTAAAAGGTGAATGTCCACCCAATTAAGACTTCCAGAGCACCCACTGACCAGCCTCACTCCTCTTGGCTTGGCCTACATCCTCAGATGTGTTCTTTTTCTATCACCCTACCCTAATTCAGGGGTCTCGCACTCCCAGTGCCCTTCTTTGCTGTTGGCTGAGTTAACTCCTCCCATCCATCACTCCTGGCTCTGGCTTTCCTCCTAGAAACCACATTGAACCCCATGACCAAAGAAACTTGGGGAGGAAAGGGTTTAACTTATTCGGCTTATACTTGCACAGCAAGTTTCAACACTGAAGGAAGCCAGGACAGAAACTCAAAACGGGCAGAATCCTGGAGACAGGAGTTGATGCAGGAGCGTAGAGGGGTGCTACTCACCAGCTTGTTCCCCAGGGCTTTGCTTAGCCTGCTTTCTTGTAGAACTCATGAACCACCAGCCCAAGGATGGCACCACCCAACGTGGGCTGGGCCCTCCTACAACAATCACTAAGAAAATGCCTTACAGCTGGATCTTAATAAGGCATTCTCTCAACTGAGGTTCCCTCCTCTCAGATGACTCTAGCTTATGTCAAGTTGACATAAAACTAGCCAGGACAGGAAAAGTGTCTTAAACTCTGAAGCACCCCCCCACCACCAACACACACACACACACACACACACACACACACACACACTCACACACACGTATGTTGGACAGGGAGGCCACAGGTTAGCAGAAGGTTGAAGAGTGTAATAGTCACAGTTTCCACAGAGGTCGATGAGAAGGCCCAGCAGATGAGGACACTGCAGTGGGAATGCACTGTGGGTGTCAGAATGGTTCAGACCGTACACATGCACACGTCCCCACAGTTACAGCATTTAAAAGCACTCGAGTAAATGTGTCCTACTGTTCTGCGACACAGCTGGTGACCATGGTGACAAACACACAACATATTTTACTAATGGCCAGAAGTGAAAGATAATACGATTCCAAAAACAAAGAACAGAGGAGATTAACGAGGTAAGCAGCCTGACGTTACCTGTACAAACTGTGGGACAGAAATATCACACGTACTCCACCATAAACATGGCCACAATTATTTTCTGTTAGTCAGACTTTTGAAACAAATAAAGAAGGGCTAGCAGATAAATGTGTGTGTGAGACCCGTTTCCCCCTTTTACCCTGAGCACCAAAAATAAATAAGTAAATAAATAAAGTTTAAGGAGAAAAAACTTTAAATACATTCAAGTTTGTTTTAAAACATGATTTTCTTCTGGCTCAGAAGGCTTCCTTCAATGCATCTCCAGAGACACTGGCTGCAGTCACAAAACTGCACAGAAAAATCACCACCTCCATATTTCTTTATGGCTAAATTTCTTCACCACCCTGGAAGTCATTTGCTCCTCTCAGAGAGTCCATGTCTGTGAGAAGTCAGAAGTGCTTAAACACTGATTTCCGGCAAGCAACAGGAGTTCGATATTATGTTATAACCAATAAGGCTATGAAAACTGAAGAATGGGTTTCTTTGAATCACATTTTAAAGTCTATGACAAGATCAAGGGGCTGATACAGAGTTAAATAAAAGCTCTCTATCACACCAGAGAAACCCACAGCATACGCATGGCCATTGGAAGAATGAGGCAGAGGCCTCTGGGTGGGTGAAGAAGCTCCCCAGTGCACCCCCAGTGTGCTGCCATTACTATGTGTATACAGTGAGGTGCAGGACATGGAGAGTCTGGGTAGTGAACCCAAAAGATCCCAGATCTGCTCTGTCCAATCCCAGGGGGCACAGGACACATGTCAGCTGGTCAGAGGTCATCAGTTAGTCTCCAGGGTCTTGCTATTTACTCCTGTGCAAGTTTCCTCTCAGCTATCAATGCATCTCTCCCACCTTCTTCCTGGATAGCTATCTCTCCCACCCTCCCCCTGGGTAGCCATCTCTCTCACCCTCCCCCTGAATAGCCATCTCTCCCACCCTCCCCCTGAATAGCCATCTCTCCTACCCTCTCAGCAACTAGCTCTCTCAGTGTGACAAAGAGGATACTTTGCCTTCGTGATGTCTGAGAGGATGGAGTGTAGCTTAAAATGCTCTAAGCCCTGGGTTACAGCTCTCAGTACACACACACACACACACACACACACACACACACGCACGCACGCACACACACACACACACACGCACACACGTGCACATACACAATATGTTTGAGATGAGATACACCTATAACCCTGAGTGTGAGCAATCCCCTTATATCTTTCCTCCTAGATTAATTTATTATTTAATTGCCAATTAAAATTGCTCTGGGTTCCCATCGTCTTCTGACAAATGCTATTTCTTGTTTTACATTAGCAGATCCACCATTACACATATTCTCACACCACTGTAACAGATGCACCTCCGCTCACAGTACGTTAGAGCCCAATAAACCCACTTAAAAATGTAAACTGACCGGGAGAGGGGCAGTGAGCACAGTGTAAAGTGATTTAAAAAAAAAAAAAGAATTAATTTTAAAATTGTTTAAAAGATTGAAAAAGATTTTGAAAAATGTAAAATATCATTTAGGCAAAGCTGTGCTTCAGATCCACAATCTCCACAACACCATGTGTGAGCAAGTAGTGGAGTGCTGCCTGCCGGTCTGCACAATGGCACGGCTGACCAGGAGATGCTGGGTATGGGGGATAGCATTATGCTTGTGCTGTATGCTTAAGAACAGATCAAGATTCAAAACCTGAAGTGTAGCCCCTATCAAACGCATATACTGTTTAATTTCCATCTTAAAGCCAAGGCCTTCTTCTAACTGGGACTCTGCAGACCAGAAGTGGCCTGTGCTGGTAGTTTTGGCTCCTGGTGACCTCACTTGCTGGAAATAACCAAAGGTGAAGGCGTGGCATTAAGATTCTCTTGCCTGCTCCTGGATCCATCAGGTGGAGCTTGGTCTAATACAGTGGCTATCAATGAGGACCCCACAGAACCCCAGAGGACTTATGGGAGAATTTTATGGCCCCACAGGGGAGAGTTGGTAGTGGGGAGGGGACAGGTGTTGCATGCACACAGATAAATTCCATTTCCCCATAACAAGATATCTGGTAAGATTTCACTAGAAGAAAGAAAAGGCTCCATTATCTACAAAATTAAAAAAAAAAAAATCAAAGAAACAACAAACAAAACCCCTCCAGATTTTCATATAGTGTGCACACTAATAGGAAAGCCCCACAGAGCATTTTATTTATTTATTTATCTGTCTGTCTGTCTGTCTATTTATTTATTTATTTATTTATTTATTTATTTGAGGCAACCCAGAGCCCCTGGAGCTGCAGAGGTGGTTTAAGACAGTGAGGGTCTCAGGGTGTAACACTCAGGTATTTCAGAGCAGGAGCTGCACCAGGGATGGGAGAGGGGACCAGATGGTTTTTGCTGAGCTCAGAAGCCAGGGACCCTGAAGTATAGCTGTGATGATCTCCTGCTGAGGAGGCAGCCTTTCACAAAAGGACAAAGGAAATAATCTTTCCATCACCTTAAAAAGAGAGGGGGACAGGAAGGAAGGAGGGCAGAAGCTGAGGGAGGAGACAATGGGCCAGGGGGCTGGGAGCATCAGTCAGGAGAGAGAAGGAGGTCAAGGACAGGGGGTGGGCCAAGAACAGAGGATCCATCTGAGAGATGGAAAGATAGACTGGCAGCTCCTTGGAATATAGGAAGTAGATGGTTCTGGACATAGCTCCACCAGTGCCCCGATACCCAGCAAAACCTCCACAACAGGACAGGGACAGGAACACCAGGGCCAAGGCACAAACCAGACACAGGCGAGGCTGAGGCCCTGCGCAGTGTGACAGCACAGGTCCAATGGAGAGAGGGTACAGCCCAGAGTAAGGTTCACAGTGGACTCCTTAGCAGGCTCTGCCCAGACAGACAAGCACTGCATATGCAGTGTTGTAGGGCAGGCTGCATCTACACATTGTGGTTCTCTTGATCTTTCTCTAGATTTGAGCAAGGACCACGGCCAGTGACCTCAATATGTTCATTTTATAAAACAAATCTCTCCTGACATTATCGACTGCCTCACCTTCTCCATCCCCGGGGATAGCTCAACTGCTGAAGCTGGGTCCCTAATCTAATACAACCAATGTCAGCAGGAACAACTCAGGGTGAGGGGCAGGAGGCAGAACACAGCTTGGGAAAAGTCATCTAAAGCTACCTCAAAGATGGCACTAAAGGCTGAGCTGCTTAGACAAGGCATCTACGCTTCAGTAAATATATCGATAATATAATTCATGTAATTAATCGTATCAGTTACAGCTGCATTAAAATAGCAGAATACATATATTCTTTTCTTTGAAGATTTAAGTGTTACACTCATAAGTCTACATTTGACTGAAAATGAGGTTTGGCTCCTGAAGCTGAAGGCAGTCACTGTCTGCTCACAAGGCTTCACAGTGATTCCTGAGGGGTGAGTTTAGAAGGAACCAGAATGGGTTAGAAATGTCTCAGCACTCACTGGAGCCCTGCCACCCTCTGTCCCCTATCCCCACACTTACACCCAGGCAAAGAGGGGCAGCAGTGTCCACTCCTCCCCTTACAAGGAGTCAACGATGATTGTCCTCAAGGCCACACACCAGGCTCAGTCCCCACCTCCCCCCACCATCACTCCCCAACCCCCCCTTCCTTGCCACCTCTGACTACCTCTTTGCCTGGGACAAAGTAACTTGTCCCTACAGTGGTGATAGGCTCTCTTCTAGGGCTAAAGGCTGGTATCCATTTTCATGGAACTCATACTACCCTCAACCAAACAAGGAATCAACTGACTCAATGGGGAGGCATCATGTTAGGTGATACCCCAGTGTCGGGCAGCTTGGTGCATACCTCACAGTTGCTAGAGGGTGGTTATGAAGGTCATAACTGTGAGGGAAGCTCCCACTATGTAGTCTAGGATTTTTAGGTAAGCTCTTACTATGTAGTCTAGGATTTTTAAGGTAAGCTCTTACTATGTAGTCTAGGATTTTTAAGGTAAGTCCTTACTATGTAGTCTAGGATTTTTTAGGTAAGTCCTTACTATGTAGTCTAGGATTTTTTAGGTAAGTCCTTACTACGTAGTCTAGGATTTTTAAGGTAAGTCCTTACTATGTAGTCTAGGCTGGTTAGGGAACTCATGATCCCCTTGATTCCGTCTCTGGAATGCTGGGATTATAAGCCTGATTAAGAGATTAAATACTGTAACAGCTAAATAAAACTCAGCAGAGGCCAAAAAGTTACTTCAGAATCTTGGCTTAACAACCCTGTGAGATGGGGGGCATGGTGGCGTAGGCTTTAATCCCAGCACTGGGAGTCAGAGGCAGGATGATCTACATAGCGGTCTACATGTGGTCTACATAGTGAGTTCCAGGTCAGCCAGGACTGTAGAAAGACTCTGTCTCAAATACCTGCCCCTACCCCCGCCCCCACACCCCAAATGACAATTCCACTCATGATTAAAAAGACACAAATTTAAAAACAAAGAAACAATGATTGCTGGAAAGCCTTTTATACTGACTCTTTAAGTCAGTATACTAGGACCTTCCTTCTTGTGAACACAGAAACATTACTGACCTATAAAACCTGCATGCCCTAAATTTTATAATCTAGAATAGTCTCTGACCCTCCACAATGACATGTGTTCACACTGAACACACAGAGAAGCAAGCGTGGAGCTCTTTCAGGGATGCAGGGTGAGAGAGGGTAAACAGCATGGCCTGGGGGTAGAGCCTGGGGGTAGAGCCTGTCCACACTCCACTTCTCACCTGACAACAGCAGCTGCTTCTAGTGAGCCCACTGGTGACTGGCACTTTCAGCCAGCCTCAGGATCCAGGCAAGCATTCAATCTAGGCAACCCCTTGACATGCTTGCTATCACTGCTGGCTAGAGTAGAAGTCCTACTTGAACATGACTCTCCTGGTAGCTGAGTCCTGTGAGCACAGTGCTGTTAACAGATATCCTGGGCTCTGTCTGACTGCCTTGGTGATCTCACATGGTCCCAGACACAGAACAGGGTCTGCAAGGTCCATCAACTTAAGGAACTGTGGGCTCCACTGAACCCTAGAGTTTGAAGCCATCTTCCACTAAGGCTAATGGATTAAAATGTGGGTGATAGGGTTGGCCAGGAAGAGTGGGAGCCAAGGATACGCACAACCCCAAACACCTAAAAAGAGAGAGACAAAGGCCAACAGTCAGGAGACAGAGAAATGAATCCAATGACACAAGCTTGTGTCTCTGGTCGTTGCTGGCCCTGGCCTCTGGAATCTATGCAATCATAGTCCACTAGAAGGAGGCCCATGGGTTCCCTAGTTCCCATCTCAGAGATGCCCCTGCCCAACAGGGATATTTGAATCCTGTCCACCATGTCAGAACAACATTTAGAAATAAGCACAGGAAAAATAACAACACTCAAAGGATACGAAAAAATCATCAACAAAAACAAACAGCATACAAGAGATACACGTATGCGTCAGATGGCCTGAATGTCGAAGGCGTGACAAGCATGTGTAGAATGCAGTTAGCATGTCAAATGCTCTAGATGAATCCTTAGTTCTATCATGGTTACATGGAAATCTAAAATTCTTTTATCCTAAAAAATGTTGTTTTCACACATAGCTGGCTTTTATATACGAGGATTAGTTTGAAGAGGTATTTTGTGTACCTCATTATATTGATTACAATGAAGAGAACCACTATAAAATTGACTTAGAACTTATCTACCAATACCACTGCAAAAGGAAAAAGGTCTGGGTTCATATATTTTAGAACCCAGGAGAAATGACATTAGAATGCTCATTCCCCAAACGGATACTGAGTGCCTTCTACCCAACGCAGCAAAGTCTATGTAGGGCCTCTCTGGACCTTGACTATTTTATCAAAACCTACAGAGCAGATACTATCTACTCTTCCATGGCTCCCCTTTAATCCAGAAAGCCACTACCTTCCTTGCTAAGTAAGCAAGAAGGAGGCAGAGGGAGGGAGTTTCCATGTCAACAGGATGCTTGGTCCACTAGGAAGAAGCTTAGAAGCCACCTGGGATCCAAAATAGATGTGTCCAGACTCCGGTCCTCTAACTCCTTCCAACATTCATAACCAAGCAAAGACCCTGTTGGGTTCTAACAGCTCTCCTTTGCCTGCTGTCCCAGACTCCCTGGCCCTGAGAACAGAGGACAGCAGTCAGAGCAGTGAGGGCTTCCGAGCAGACTGGGAGCCAGGCTCCTGGGACTGATGGACCCAGGCTGCTTTCACATGCTGGTTGCATGTCACAGTGGTACATGTTCACTGTTGAACACACAGCCATGACAGTCAGCAGAACAAGTGTCCCTTTCCATCAAGCCTCTACAAATGACTCACTTCTTCCTTGACATACTCTTGAGAATTTTCCCAAGTGTCAAAATAAATATATGTTGACTAAAGAGACTCATCCTAGACATACCCTTTTATGAAGTTATCTCTACTTAATATATCATAAGTATTTTCCATGCTAGTGAAAGTGCTCATGGGGTATTTCATGACCACATATAATTTTCATAGTAGGTAAAGCAGAGCATCCGTGTTAACTGCTCTTCTATTACTGGAACAACACACCTGGCATATCAACTTTAGAGGAGAGAGGTTTATTTTGGTTCATAGTTTGTCTCTAGGCCCTGGTACTTTGAGAGAGTGGTGGTGCAGAAGTCATCACAGAACCATGAGGAAGAGAATTGTTTATTCCTTATCAGTCAGGAGAGGAGGATGGAATGGATGTGGGAGAGAAACATGAAGAGGAAGAGGGAGAAGGTAGGAGGAAAGAAGTCAGAGAGGAGGGGAAGGTGAGGAGGGAAAAGCGGAGAGAGGACAGTCTAGGCCAATATCCCTTCCAAGGGCATGTGCCTAATGGCCGAATTGCCTTCTGCTTTTTTTAATTCTTGCAGGTGTGTATGATGTTGTGAGCATAATCATATGTGTGAGCACAGGTACATGCCATGACATACATGTGGGGGTCAGAGGACAAACCCGAGCATCACTCTTGCCTTGCACCTCATTTGATATGAGTCTCTTTGTTATTTGTGGCTACATAAATCAGGCTAGCTGGCCCATGAGCTTCCTGGCGTTTTCCCATTGTCCCATGGAAGCCTGGATTACAGACCCATGCTAGCTCATCTGGCTTAATTTTGTGGTCTGTGGATTCACATTCAGGTCTTTATGCTTACATAGCAAGAATCTTAACCACTGAGCCATCTCCCCAGACCTTTCCCACCTCGAAACAGCACTACAGCCCAGGGCCAAAACCTTTAACACAGGGACCATTTGGGGACATGTCACACCCAAACCACAGCAGCCACTTTGATGGGTTCCTTCCTGTTGTGATGTGGTTATTGCCATGATCACAGGATGCTACCAGCATTGTGGGGCTGGCACTGGGAAGAGGAGCACCTGTGATGCCTGGCTTGTGAGGGTAGAAAGTAGCCCAAGGAACTGCAACATTCTTGCCAGAAAA
Organism: Rhabdomys pumilio; assembly: GCA_030674055.1. Lineage (NCBI taxonomy): Eukaryota > Metazoa > Chordata > Mammalia > Rodentia > Muridae > Rhabdomys > Rhabdomys pumilio. The sequence continues at coordinate 59,861,958 of JANHMN010000003.1, forward strand.
GTGGCCTGCCTCTACAGAGAGTCACATTCATGGTGTGGCTAGCCCTGACTATATGGGTATTTCCACACATGTAGTAAGATGTTTGCTCAAGATAAATTCTGAGAAATAGAACTGCTAGATCCAATACCCGCCTTATTAATGTTTTTGAATCAAGCTTCTAATTCTCCTCAAATACTGGCCAGCATCACCTGACATGTGATCAATAGCACCTGTGAGGAACCAAGTGGCATATCAAGAAGGCAGCCACTGTCACTGTCCTCAGGAGACATTCAAACACAGGGGCATGTGCGCGAGTTTGAACTGCTTCATCTTAGCCAACAATGGGTTTTACTATTCTTCAAACCCTCTGGGATTTGTCAGACAACAATATAGTGGCTGGGATCTGTGTAGCACCTGCTGAGGCCCACAGATGGTATTAAGAGTTTTGTACATGTCAGTTGTCAGAATGGCTCAGTCAGGAATGCTGACAACCACTTCACACATGAGAAAACTGAGGTTTAGAAAATTAAGGGGACATGACCAAACCACAAGCTGAAGGTGGCCAAGGGGACACAAGACAAGCCTGCATCCATCCAATTCCAAAGTCCAGAAAGTGCTGGGCAAAACGGCCATGTTTGTAAGTCTCACAGCTTTAAAGGCAAGCAAAGTTTACTAAGATTCATAATCCCATTTCTTATAGACTTGAATGCTTGGGTCTCTCCTTTTAAAAACTACCCATTTGCTACGTTTTTTTAATACTGAGTTTTCTACTCAATCAATCATTGTGTGTTATTGATTTGTTAGACATTCTGTTAAGACTTGAATATGGTTCCTATCTTGGGTAAGCTTTCCTCAGAGCATCCTACCAGCACTTAATTTTAGTGAAATACCTTCATATGCTTTAACAGCTAGCTGGAGCCAGCTCCCTTTTACATTACAAATATCTTGACAGTGCCTTTTCCAATCCCTCCTTAGTGTCTGCTGATGTGATGGTATCTTTTTAGAGAAAAACCCTCGCTTCAATATAATTTTATAATTTTTTAAAACACTGGAGCGGCTAGACGTCTCGTGTGCATAACCACTTCTCCCTGCATCGCCCATCCTCCTCAGTGTGGTGCGTTTTCTTTCTGCATCTGCTTTGTGGGGAGGAGGAGGATTAAGACATGATCTTATTCACATTCATCTTTTCTGAGAAGGAGTTCCTGGGCTCAAACATCAGCTCTGATTTTCTGTTCCCTGTTTCATCTCCACTGTTTTCTTAATGCCATCTTCATATATTTCCTGGGTTGGACTATTGTTTTCCAAGTTTCTTTACAGTGGTAGGTGTTCAGCTTATTTTTCAAATTGTTTTCTTTTGTTGACTATGGTGGTTTGCATAGGTACGGCCACCATAGACTCATGGCTTGAACCTCATAGACTTGAATGCTTGGCCCTTAAGGAGTGGCATTATTAGGAGGTGTGGTCTTATTAGAGGAAATGTGTCACTGTAAGAGTAGACTTTGAGGTCCTCTATGTCCAAGAATGCCTGGTGTGGTGTACAGTTCTTTACTGCCTCAGATCAAGATATACAATTCTCCACTCCTCCAGCACCATGTCTGCCTGCACACTGCCATCCTTCCCACCACCACGATGATAATGGACTGAACCTCGGAAACTGTAAGCTAGCCCCGATTAAACGTTGTTCTTTATAAGAGTTGTCTTAGTCATAGTGTCTGTTCACAGCAGTAAAACCCTAAGACATTGATTATTTGTGTGTGTGTGTTTCTGTGCATCTGTGTGTATGTTTGTGTGCGGTACGTGTATATAAGTGTAGGTGTGTACATGCCATGGCACTCGTGTGAAGGTCAGAGGACAGGTTTTGATTCTTTCCTTCCACTTGGGACCTAGAGACCAAACTCAGGTCAGCAGGCTTGAACAGCCTGACAGAACCACTTCAGCAACCCCAAAATTGGTTTTTCTTAATTAGCAATAAAAGGACTAAAACTGTAGACATGCCTCTACTGATAGGTATATGTAAGTATCTTTGTATAGGTATGAAAGCATGTATGTATGTTTGCCATAGGGTGGTGAAGTCATTTCTTGAAGAGCCTAACATGGGTTTCTCCTATGGTTTAAGAGTTACTTTGACCATGTGTTTGCTTGATTGGTGGGCTAATCAACCAAACAACTCATTGTCCAATCCATCCCCTACTGACTGAAGCTTTATGAAATGGTGATCATGGACGTACAATTTCAATATTTTTAAATAAGCTGATGTTTTCCTTGAGTCCTAGATTGCCATCGGTCTTTAAATGACGCATCGATACTTAAATCACATGGTGAGTCTGTGTTGCTAGAATTGACTATTAGTCTGTAACTACTAGATTATCCTTTGAACCTTACATCATTCCACATAACTCATGCAATTATTCACTTCGTTTTGTGTTATCTAAAAATGGGCAACTTTCAGACAGCTGTGCTCTTGTCGGTTTCTTACTGCCGGTTTTAGGACTTTTTATTGTCTGTGTTTGTAGTGAGTCCAATTTCTCTTCATCGCAGAATGCACCTTTGTTAACATAAAATAGCCTGACATGTTTGTTTTGGTGCCTCTTCTCTTGGTATTAATGCTGGTCCTTTCATCCTTAAAAATCTTTGCTCATTATTTTGAAATTTCCTTGGCCCCTTTGCTTTACCCATGTTGCTTTGTGAAAGGTTGGGGATACATTTTATTTGAACTAACCTAATGCAAGAGAGGAGTTGACCCTGTTATGTGCAGGGACACCAGCTTCACCTTCCTGTCTTCCTCGTGTAAGGGTGTGTTTGGCTCGCACTCTTGCAGCTAGCTCCCTGGAGTGTTTCTTACTCTGCCCAGGGTCTTGATTGCTGTTTCTGCATACCTTGCCCTGCCTTAGCAATCTGCGGGTTGCACTTCACCAATGTGATTCTCTGGAGTTTCTCTATCCTGCCCATGTCGAGCTATAAAGATGCACAGAAAGGGAGAGAACTAAAATTCTCCAGTGAGTGACCACTGAGAAAGAACAAGGTGCCAGAGCCCTAAATCAGAAGCACTGGGTGACACCAGCAGTTATGGGAAGGGACTGAAGTATCCACAAGCTCTACAAGAGCCGCTGATATCTCACTAAGACTCCTAGTTCCATTTCTCTTTACTGCAGGTGGTTTAAGATCCTTTACTGTGGACAGACTGCTCTCTGTCCATCAGTCTCCAGGAGAGCTCCTTCCTTCGATAAAACTGCACAGCTCCCACATATGTCAGGGAGAAGTGGTAGCACAGCCATCCACATAGATGTGTACACTCACCAGAGGCTGTGAACAAGAATGCATCCGACAATGTCAAGCCAGAGAGAACATCCTGCAACCTACCCAGATATCCATCAACAGAGGATCTAACAGATGACCCTGCCTCTTCCAGACAGCAATAAACACAAACCAGCCATAGCTATACAACACAGTAGGCTTTCAGAAGACACCAGTGAGTGGAAGAAGTCAGACCCTACAGAATAGCATGTGTATGACTCTCTGGTGACAAATTCAAAACCAGCCACAATGAATACATGCTACTAAAAACAAGAACCAGGATTCCCCAGGGGAAGGCCACAACTAGGGACTCATGAAGAAGCTCCTGGGAAAAAGGTAACATCCCGCTTTCTGATCTGTGGGGGCTGGTTACATGGAGGTTCGCTTTGTAAAAACATATTAAACTGTGTTCTCAAATATTTGTTCAGCTCTCTACATATCTGTTAGACTTCAACACAAAGTTTAAAAAAAAATAAAATAAAAAACAGCCAAGGGCTAGTCAGAGGATCTGTTGCTAGGAGACAAAGAACCCAAGATTTGGGCTTTTGTTGTTAGCCTGTGAAGCTGGAGAATGAAGACAATGAGCTCTAAGATTTTTCTGGGAATTTTCCTACCAAGCCTTGCTAGCTCATGGATTCTTATCACCTTACACCAGTCCATATTCCCTGAGTCCACTGCAAATGCTAAGAGCTGCTCCTCCAAAAGAGCTCTTCTGCAGGCCACAGACACCATCAGGGCTAAGGAGAATCTTCACATCCTAACTCTGCCCAAGGTCCAAACTGGACAAATTGATTGCAGCGCCCCCTGGTGGAAGAGGCAAGTACTCCTGAAGCATCCCTAAGCATTCCCAAGGTACAGGAAGGGAGGCAGTGGATGAGGACCGTACAGACAACTGTTCAGCTTTTGAAAACCATGATGGCTTCTCTCTACGCTACACCATTCAACAAAAATGCAGTATAATCCTTTGCTGGAGTTCTAGCTTCCCAATAATCACAAATAAATGATGCAAAAAGTTAAATTCTATTTTTCCTCTAATCCAACATGGAAATCTTACGATTTCAACAGGTAAACAGCCTTAAAGATCCTTTACATATTGTACATATTTTTAGCATAGCCAGTCTTTGATATCTACTAGGGGTTTGAAAGGTATGGCCCATCCTAATTACCTCCGACATCTTAAGACCCAACAATCTAAGCATGCAGCTTCTCCCTCATCTCCACACTCCAACATTGCTTAGGTTTCTGGTGAATTGCATCTCCATTGAGAACCAGGATGTTCTCCTGTCCTCACTGCAGGGGTTTAGTCAATATGAAGCACTGAACACATGCTAGGAATTCTGCCAAGCAGAGGCCACTCTTCCCACTGAGCTGGAGTGAGGGGGGAGGGGTCTGAGAGTGTTGCAGCTGTGTGGGTGCTGTAAGGGCAGACAAAGAAGGGGTCGGGGATCAGGGGAGAAACAAGGTCTCACAGACACTGCAGGAGTTCCTGCATCGAGACATACTAACCCTATGTTTAGATTTTCCGCTTTTTTATTTAACAGGTTTGGGTTACACTGGTGTGACTTTAGATTAAAACAGAATTAAACAGTAAACCTTGTTATTCAGATCGTCTGCGCTTTGTTTTCTCTGGTGATTTTAAAGTTTCATATTACGGCTGTATTATTCATATTGGTTCTAGTTATTAGCATAACTTCGATAGCACGTCTGAATATATCTAAAACTAAAAGTATCGTACCTCTTCTGAGGCCAGGATTTCACTCTCAGGGGTTCATCCAGAGAAAATAACCAGATAAGTATTCAAAAGTATACAGGAAAAAAAAATGTTCATGACAATATAAAGAGAAAACACAAACACATACCAGGAAATAACTAGGAAGCCAGAGGATGGCTCGGAGATTAAAGCGCTTGCTGCACAGGCTTGGGGACTGGAGTTCAGGTCTCCAGCAGGCACTTAAATGCTTTGTGGGTGTGGCTTCCTGCCTGAAATCCTGGCATTTGGGAGGTAAAACTACAGCTTCACCAGAGCAAGCTGGTTAGGAAGAGTAGCAAGAGACCCTGCCTCAAAATAGAATGTGTGTGGAGAAACACAATACCACGAGCATCCACATGACAGGCATATGCCTACACACACACACACACACACACACACACACACACACAGGGACACACCTGGGACACACCACAGGAGTTTCTATACTATCGATCTTAAATGTCCTCATATGTTATATTCTGAGTTCTTGGAGCTTGCTGGGATGCAATGGCACCTTTAGGAGATACTGGCATCCCATCCCCTTCCCTTTCTTCTCTTCCTGGCCATAAGGTGAACAAATAGCTCTGCCAGGTGCACCCCATCATGAATCACTACAGCCCCAAAGCAACAGGATCAATCTGCAAGGAGCTGGAACCCCACAAACTGTGAAGCAGAGAATCCTCCTTTCCTTGAAAGCGGTTAGCTCTGAGTCTTAGCTCGGAGCTCCTAGAGGCATGGAAATAGACTAGAGTTGTCAGCCCATTCGCCAGCAAGGGGAGAGGTGCACTCAAGAAGCAGAGCCTCACTCATGCCACGGGGTGCCATGGGGAACCAGAAGAGATAAAACATGGTATACCAAATCTCTCTGACTTCCCAGAGACTGTGTGGAACCCAGAAAGGCCACGCCCACAGCTTGAAGGGTAACAGGTGAGAAATCTGAGAGCCAAGGAACCCCAAGAATGAGCAGGGAAGAGGACCCTGAGGGCCTGCTGGGAAAGACCCTGGAGAAGCCAAGGGGTTGCATGAGTGCGTGGGGTCCTCAACCACAACCAAACACAAAGGCCAAGGAGCTCAGTGCTTCTAGTGCAGACCCAAGAGGCTGCCATGTTCCCATTCCTCAGCTCTGGCCAGGTCGGACAGCCCAATGCCCCCTCCCTATGTGGTGCCACTCTGGAGAGGGGCTTGCAGGGCATGAAGGAAGCCAGAAAAGCCAAGAGACTTGACAGGATCTAAAGGAATTTTCCAAACCCAAGTATGTATACGAATGTTGAGGGGATCTGATCTTCTAAATTGGACCTGAAACATTGAACCTCTAACGCCCTGCCCTCCCTGCTCCCCCCCCCCACACACACACACACTGTAGATGCAGAGAACTCTAATATACGGGCTACACATTGATGGAGAAAGAGCCCAAGAAACTTGCTTGAATTAAAAGAATTAAAACGTCCTCCTTCACATCCCCCCTCTGAAACACATCAGCAATATAAAAATGAAAAACTAAAGAAGCAGTGTGTTCCCTTCACATCTGCGCTCAGTGTGAGTAAACTCAGGAACTCCGTAATACCTACTTATGTAATCTAATGAAAATTCTGAAGGAAACATTTATAAGGCATAAAGATGGAAAATATTAAATTATATGCTTCACATAGCCTGGTTAAGTACACTCTGGGGGTTGAAGCAAGGATACAGCCATAAATAAGAGAGTGGTCCCTTCATCTTCCTTTATAAATCATGGAACGGAGCCCTAGACAACACCTTCCCTGTTAGGAGCACCTCAGATCTGATGAATAAGCAGATCCTGCCTTCTACCCCCACACACTGCTGAACAATATATTTTTAAAATATATTTAATTAAAGAAACAAAATGTACAGAGTTCACACACACACAGAGGAGAGGCACACACAAGCACACACAGACGCACACACATATACATGCACACACACACACACACCACACGCACATACACAAATACTTGGCCCTTTCTCCTCAGTGCACCCGCACCAGAGAGGAACATCTGTGGCTCAGTTAAATACAGTGCTTGCTGCACAAAATAAGATCCAGAGTTCAGATTCCAGTACCTACATTAAATGGAAGAGAAGGAGAAGGAGGACGAAGAGGAAGATGACGACAAGAATAACAACAACAATAAAACCCCAAACATGGCAGCATACACCTATAATCTCATCTCTGGAGGGATGGAGAAAGAGGATCCCTAGAGGTTAGAGAGCTGACTCAGCAATTAAGAGCACATGCTGCTCCTGCAGAGGGCTCAAGTTTGGTTCCCAGCACCCACACTGGTTGGCTCACAATTGCCTGTAACTCTGCCTTCACTACATCTAACACCTTCTTTCTGCCTCCCCAGGCACCTGCATTCATGTACGTACACACACACACACACACACACACACACACACACACACACACACTTTAAAATAATAAAAATAAACTTAAGAGAAGCTCCCTCAAAACTAAGGTGAAGAGGAAGAAAAACCCTCAATGTTGACCCCTGACCTCCATATGTGCCCCTGTATCTGCATGCATATATGCACACACTATATGACCATGCACATATACCACACACACTCACATGCACACACACTCACACATTCACACATACATACACATACACACACAGTCACATACAACACACACACACACACACACACACACACACACACACACACCTGATGGATCCACAGGGGTCAGTGGTCATTACTGTCCACACCCACACTTCACACAGTGGCTTACCTCATTTCTGTCCATTCTGTATGTCTGGATAAACAGCTCCTGAGATCTCTCACCTTCACAGGAGCAGTCACGAGAGTTTCTTGCCTCCACACTCCTGACTTCTTTTCATGAATCCCCTTTGCTCTCATTCCTGAGATTCACCGATGCCTTTATTATCTGAACAGTTCTGTCTGTTTTGTGGCCTTTACCAAGCGGCTCCTGTCACCTAGTCAGACTGAATCACAGCCCTCCTTGGGATGGGCTGTGGAACATTTATCCACTCACCCCTGAGGGACATCCTCACTGCGTCACATTTTCTCAATTATGAATAAAGATGCTGTAGACAAAACTAAGCGGGGCTGGGGAGACAGGTCAGTCGGTAAAGTGCTGGCCTCCTCGGCATGAGGACCTGAGCTTGAATCATCACCCACATGAAAAGCTGAGGGGGGGACTGCAGGATGCAATCCCAGCACTGGAGGGGCAAAGATAGGAGGCTCTTGGGACACTAAAAGCCAGCAAGTTTAGCTCAGTCTGTGAGCTATGGGTTCTGTGAAAGACTCTACCTCAAACAATAAAGTGAAAAGCAACCAGGAAGATACCCAAAATCAAGTTCTAGTTTTCAAGTGCATATATACACACCTGTATGCATGCACACATACACACACATACTCACGTAAACACACACACATTTACTCAAACATACATACACACAAACATGTACTCATGCATACACACACAAACATGTACTCATGCATATACACACACAAACATGTACTCATGCATACACACACACAAACGTACTCATGCATATATACACACACATGTGAACATATACTCACAAAACACACATGCGTTTTTTGTGTGTATGTGGTTTCCACTTCACATTGGTAAGTAGTAAGAATCATGATCACATGATCAAATGATAATGCCGTTTGCATCTGAAATGCTTGCTCTTTAGAAACAAGATTTCATAAAGACTTGATTACCAGCCTGTGGCTAATTGAAGCTAATGGAACCTTCTGGAGGTCCTGCCTAGTAGGAAGAAGTTATGTCATTAGAAGGTGACTTTGAGGAATAATGAGACCATAGCCCTTTGGTCTCATTATAGGTAGAGATAATACCTCTCTGCTCTCTATTATAGGTAAGAATGTTCCTCATGTCAGACTGTCCCACAATAATGCTCTGCCTTGCCAGAGAGTGACAAACCCAAAACACTATCAAATGAAACCTCTAAAACCATGGATCGAAATAAACTTCTTATCCTTTTACATTGTTTGTCTCAATTATTTTATCACAACCAAAGGCTAGTTATTATATACAATACATATAATACTGTATAAAGGCATGGTATACATGGCTGGCTGAGACAGGAGGGCCATGGATTTGAAACTAGCTTGGGCTATGTGTCATAAAGAAAAAGTATTATTTTGTAAGAAACTTCAGATCATCCTCCAAACTGTACTCCCCACCTCCACCCCCGCACTCTTCCTTTGGTAAGCATGGGGTCTTGCTGCTGGGCACAGCCTTCAGAGTCAGGTCTGCATGTTCTCACAACATTCAGAGGAGCCTGTTGCTTTAATGTGAAGTTCCCTAGGGCCATGTTGTGTGGGTCCTGATCGCCTGTCTGCAGTCTGTTCATCATCTCTGAGAGGTATCTGTTTCCATCCCCTGCTAAAGCTTTAACTTGGCTGTCTGGCTTTGTACTACTGCTATTAGAGTCTTGTATGTGTTGGTGACAGTCTTTCATCCTATATGACTCCAGCAAACATGTTCTCCTAATCTGTGGCTCAGCAGGAGCTTCCACAGAGCATGCTTTTAATTCTAATGAAGTTTAACCTAGCACTTCTTTCTCCTATGTATCATCCCTCTGATCTTAAGAGTCACTGCTGAAGTCCTCTGAATTGTCTCCTGTCACCTACCAGGATGCTACATAGTGAGGTTTTGCATTTGGCTCTGAGATCCAGAGTTCATTTGGTGACGAGCTTGAATGTGGATGCCCAGCACGATTTGTTGAACAGGCTGTCTTTTCTCCACTCCATTGCTTTTGTTCCATTGTCAGGGATGAGTTAGCTGTATCGAGTGGGTCTATTCTTGGACTCTGATCTGTTCCACTGATCAGTCTGTCCTTTCTCCATCAACACTGTCATGATTACCTCTACAGTAAGCCTCAGAGTCGGCAGCGCCGCAGCTCTGCCTGGATTGCTCCCCTTCACTGCCCTATCAAGTGTTCTGGGTCCTCAGCTCATCACATTAATTTCAGAAACCACTTACTGACAACCATAAAAGAGCCATCTCAAATTTCTGGTGGTTATAGTTTTAAATAACCATAAAATAAGTGATTGTATTGATCTGTGGAAAATTGCATTGATATATTGGGATTATATAGCTTATGTTTAATACTAATATAAAAATTGTATAACTTATATTAATATAAAATTGTGTATTTTAAATCTCAGCTCTTGTAAAAATAGACATACAATATACACTGTAAAATGTTTCTAATCTCATATTTTAAAAAATGCTCTTGTTTTGCTCACTGTACCGCTGTAGCCTCTTCCATGGCACTGAGGTGCCTGTGGCATGTGTATGACTTCTATGGGTAACATATGCAGCCTAAGGCATGGACAGGGTTTCCTCTAGATTTTAAAGCTCAGGAAATATGTGTTTAAAGATTTTATGTTTTTACATGTTTTAACTTGTTACGACTCAAGTTAAAAAAAATATGTTCCTTCAACGGCTAGAAAAATTAAACCTTACACCTCATCATGACAAGAATTCAATTAAAACAGAAGCTCCCCATACCCCTGTTATTCACAGCACTACACTTGTCTGCACACCTTCACGTGGACTTCCAGTAGACTGGGAGGCCCTGCCAAGGTCGGAACTTGGGCAGCTGGAACATTCTGACTTCACTGTTCTTCTTTCTTACCATGTTTACTCTCCAGGGTCCTAAAGGAGTAAGTCTGCAGTCACTTCCCCTGCCCACCCTCTCAGGAGGCCGAGGAGCAGGGCTGCCAGTCATTTCCCCTGCCCACCCACTCAGGAGGCTGAGGAGCAGGGCTGTAAAAAGAGTTAATGTTGGTGCTTTCTGAGCATTAGGCCCCCAACTGTCCACAGTGTAAACATAGACTATAACAAAAACAGAAATTATCACAGGAAAGTGCAGGTATTCATTGACTTACTGTATGGTCTGCCCAGACACACCCATCTTAAGCTGAAAACCAATGAACACAACACATCATAGTGACACCTGTTTCCCTCAGCACCCCATCTACTCAGCCAGCAGAGCAGGACAGTACAGATCACTAGGTCCAGAGTTCAAATTTCTATTGAATACATATAATTTCTGAATCATTATCACTAGGTTAAAATATCACAACATGGAGCCACATATGAGAATTTATACTCCAAACATACACACAGATAAACAGAGAGATATATACAAAGATATACAGACACACACAGAGAGATACATACATACACAAACAGAGAGACATATAAACATAGACACACAGATATACACACACAGGCACACATATCTGGACATACATATAGACACACACATATACACAGACGCACAGAGAGAGATACACAAACAGGCACACATATCTGGGCACACGTATAGACACACATAGACATACACA
>JANHMN010000003.1:59873362-59884944 GCA_030674055.1 Rhabdomys pumilio
CACACAGACACAGAGAGAGAGATACACACATAGGCACACATATCTGGACACACATATAGACACACACAGACATACACACACGGGCACATGTACACATACACAACAGAGATACAGACACATACACAGATACACGAACAGATACACACATAGACCCACAGACATACACATAGAAAAACAGATAGACACACACTTTTTATTTGCTTGTATTTTTTCTATGAAACAAACTTAACATGACCAGAAAACATTTTATTTTTTAATTACCACATCCTGCTCTGTTAACTTACACTTTGCTACCCAGAGCATACCAAGCCTCATCTCATACAGTACACTTGTGGAATAAATTCTTTACCAAATGAAATATGACCTAAGTGTCTACTGACCACCACACGGAATAAAGAGCCTTTGAAAACAACCTTATCTTCATGCCTAAAAACACAAAATAAAAAGGCTCTCTAGTGGGGAAAGGATGCGAGTTAGTTATAAGTTAGCTGTTTTTATTGTTCCACTGTTTATTGGGTTTTATTGAACAGTTACTCTGTTTAAAATCTAAAAGCTTTAACCCTCAGCCTAACTCTGCAAGCCAAAAACCATATTTTGTTGACAACACTTAAACATATCTGGATTCTGGCCAGAAACATCAGCAAAAAGCAGACTAGGCATCTCCAAGGGCTATCTCTCTGCAGAAACATCAACAACTCACAGAAACTATCAACTTTGTCAGAAGCCAGGAAAACAGTAAAAAGTTCACAGTCACCACAAAAATGCTGAATCAACGAAAAAAAATATTAAAACAGAAGAAACCCTCTGTGGGTCATTGCTGAGTTTTTGCTTTTGTTTATTGCAATGCAGGAACTCACAGTGGGGCCAGGGCCAGGGGGCTGGGGCTCTTGAAGACAGCAGCTGGACGCTCAGTGCAGGCCCTGGCCCTCAGTTCTAAAGGAGCCACAGAAGACCTGACTCATGTGGAGCTGTGCATCTGTGGACTGACCTGTGGGAGACTGATGTAAGACTGACCCAAGACAGGGACCTCACTGCTCCACCAAACAGAACTCACTAGGGGTGACAGAGAGTAGCAGGTGTCCCAGAAAAACATGACCCACAGCCACCTGGGACAGAAGATTAGCACAGAGGTGCCTAGGGAGAGTGTGCTGAGGCCATAAAAGGAAACCTCACAGCAAGCAGAGAGGGAAGAATTCAGAAAGGCAGAAAGGCTGTGTGTGCCCAAGACAGGATCTATACTCAGGAGACCCGAGAAGGTACTGAAGGTGTGATGGGCAAGCTTAGTATGAACAACAAATAAGGGCTCAGGCGGGGCTCTGTGTCCTGGCTAGCTGATGGCCCAGAAATGATATGTAACTGTCAGCAAAATCAGCGGGTCTCCACTTCCCTCCCTCCCTTACTTCCTTCAGCCCAGCCCTGCAACACACCCCCTTCAGTCCCCTTCCCTTCCTGCTCTCTGAAGATTCTAGATGAATGTAGAGACCTAAGAGACCAGAAATGACAAGGGACACGGACCTTGAAAACAAAACAAAAATGAAGAACAGTGACATAGCCTATAGCCCAGCTGTTTAAACTGTGGTTCACCATAGCATACAGGGTCATATAACTGGATGCAGGGAATGAGACACAGACACACACACTACACACACACACACACACACACACACACACACACACACACACAAGACAACAGTAAAACCTATCTGAAAGTACAAGAAACAGAACTTCATTTGGAATTGGATGGGGGCTGGATCTCCATCCACTGCTCACCCATGCTGAGTCATATGATTTCACTGCAGCCTGGGTCTGAATACACAGTATACACACAGCACCATGCACACTTCAGGCCTTGCAAGAGTGTGGGAAATGCCTTGGCATAGACTCCTGTTATCTAGAGGCTGTAGTTACTACATCATACAGACTTTCTGCTTTTCTGGAGACAGGGTTGGGAAGCAGAGAAGCAGGAGAAGAAGACTTCTTGTCCTTTTCCTACTGTCTCTCATCAGCATGCAAGGATCAAACTGTCTATCTCTGGATGGGATTGTGTTGGAATGTTTAATTTTAGAAACTGTTCTCTGAGTTCCATAAAGAAAATTTGTTAAATACATTTTGGCTCAGGATTAGGTTAGAATTTCCAACAATTTCTACAATGGCCCTAAACACACGCCTGCTGTTTGGTATTATGTATTTATGCAAAGCAGCATTCTCAAGAATAACAATCAAAAAATCAAAATATTGATCAACTCTGAAAAACATTGAAGATGTTCTGTGTCCCGCAGTATCAAATATGCAGCCAATTCTTTATGTAAAAAACCCTTTAGGCAAAAATCTAAACAATCTCATCTACCTTACTAGTATGCAAGTTTGTTTTTATCTTCAGTAAATGGTAAAACTATATGAACAACAAAGAATTGTTTTAAAATAAATTTCTTTATGATTTATTATCAGTAGTTTTTTGATTTGCTAATAATATGATAATGTCTTGGGTAAAAGGGGATCACAAAAAGGAAAAGGTTAAGAAGCCCTAGTCTACAGTAAGCAACAAGGACCTGTTCTACAGTAAGCAACAAGGACCTGTTCTACAGTAAGCAACAAGGACCTGTTCTACTGTAAGCAACAAGGACCTGGTCTACAGTAAACAACAAGGACCTGGTCTACAGTAAGCAACAAGGACCTGGTCTACAGTAAGCAACAAGGACCTGGTCTACAGTAAGCAACAAGGACCTGGTCTACAGTAAACAACAAGGCCCTGGTCTACAGTAAACAACAAGGCCCTGGTCTACAGTAAGCAACAAGGACCTGGTCTACAGTAAACAACAAGGACCTGGTCTACAGTAAACAACAAGGACCTGGTCTACAGTAAGCAACAAGGACCTGGTCTACAGTAAGCAACAAGGCCCTGGTCTACAGTAAGCAACAAGGCCCTGGTCTACAGTAAGCAACAAGGGCCTGGTCTACAGTAAGCAACAAGGCCCTGGTCTACAGTAAGCAACGAGATGTCTTGGTCTATGGTAAACAAAAAGAAGTACCAAGGAAGGAGAATAGTTTACTCTCCAAAACCTTCTACTCTTATAATATAAAAATGTCCACTTTTCAACAAAAACAAGATGTTAAACAATAAGAAACAAGAAAACATGGCTCTTGAGAGATAGCTCAGTGATTGAATGCACTTGTTCTTCAGAGAACCTAAGCTGGGTTCCAGCATCCACATGTCACCTAAACACATGCTATAATCACGAATTGTTGTGGTTTCAGGGATTATGTTCATGTATATACCATTAGGTGGAATTTTATTTTTGCATTAGATGTCTAATTTTCCCAACTGTGTTTACTAAAGACATCCTCCTTTTCTGTGTGGATTTCTGGTCATCTGTGGGTCGTCACTGGCCTTTCTGCTGTGCTTCATTGAGCTATGTGTGCTTTCTATGCTCATGTCTCATTTGCCTCCTTCGAGGAACACACCTTCATAATATACTTGAAATCAAGTAAGTAGAATGACTCTATCTTTATTCTATTTACTAAAACAAAAAAAATGCTAGTTCTTTGAAGACTCTGTAATTCTATATAATTTTGACAATTTTTTCCATTTCATTTATTAACCTTTCTTACTGAAACATTTTCATATATTATTCTGATCACAGTTTGCCCTCCCACAATTCCTTCCAGATCGTCCCCACCCCCACTCCACACCTACCCAACTCCATGTCCTCTCTTTCTCTCCCTCTCCCTCCCTTCCTCCCCCCAGAAATCAAAGAGGTAAATAAATATACAATAACAACAATAATAAAAACACAGAGAGACACACCTAATACCAAAATTCATAAAAATGCAAAATTAGAAACCATAATATATAAGCTAAAAGCCAGTAAGACAAAAAAAAAAATCCCACTAAAAAGTGGGATTCCATTGAATCTGTACATTGGGCAGTATTGCTATCTGATGATACTGAGTCTCTGGCTCTTAAACACAGACTTGTTTGTCCACAGTATCTTTCACTAACATTTTACATTTCTCCACGTTGCCTCTCTCCTCCCCAGCTGAATTTACCCATAAACTCCTTGTTATGCTTATACTAATATAAATGGATTTGTTTCTCAATTCTTTTTCAGATGATTCAGTGTTACTGCATAGAAACACAACTGATTCTTGCATATTGGCTTCATATTGTGTGGTGTTACTGAATTTTATTTATGAATTCTAACCCTTTTTGTTATGTCTTTAATTTTCTGTGTGCAAGATGTTGTCATCTGAAACAGGCAATTCTTTTTCTTCCTTGGCCATTGAAGTAATTCTCCTTGCTAGGGCTTTTGTCACTACACTGAGTGGCAGCCATGAGAGCGGCTTGGGCCTTGTCCCTGATCTTAGCAAAAACGCTTTCAGAAACCCCCGAGTGTGATGCTAAGTGGGACTTATGTATATAACATATGTGTGTGGCTTAACTGTGGCAATGTACATTCCCTCTAACATATTTGTGAGAGACTTTTAATCATGAAAAGATATTAAATTTTGCTCAACTTTTCCTCTATCTCCTGAGATGATAATATATTTATCATTTTTTATGTTTCTGCATTATGTCTTGATTTGTGCATGTTGAGCCATTCCCAGCCTGGAGTAAATCACTCTAAATCATGGTCAACGCTCCTCTAAAAGTGTTGCTGAAGAGAACTTACCAGGACTCTGTGAAGGATTTCTGAACTATGCTCGCAGGAATAATGGCTTATATTTTCCTCACTATCAGGATAATGCAGGCCTCATATGGGGAGCTTAGAGATGCTCTCTCCTCTCCATTGGGGAAGAGTTGAAAAGTTCCCGAGTCAGTCTGGTTTCAGCCTTTTGTAGAACTCCTCCATGAAGCCATCAGTCCCGCACACTCAGTTCTTAGTGAACCAATGCAGTTCTTTATTCTGCTCAGATGTGTAGTTCCTGAGTCACCGCCCACAGCTTGTGCGGCTCTAGGAATGCATCCGGTTCCTGTAGATTACCTAATTTGCTGGTGTATAATTGCTCACAGCACTCTCCTCCGGCCCTTTGTATCTCTGTGGTATCAGCTGTCATTTTTTTTCTCATGTCTGACTTTATTGGAATCTTTTCTTTCTCTTAGTCTAGTTAAAGTGTATTGATTTTTTAACTTTTTTCTATTTTGATGATTTCAAACGTTAACAAATACACTGTATTTGTGTTGTTTCCTTCTCTCCCCAGTCCAACCCCTTTCATATCTCCCAGCCTCCTCTTGACTTCATGACCTCTTCTATATTATACACACACACACACACACACACACACACACACAAACACACACACACACAAACACACACACACACAAAATCAACCAATTTGGATTTCTTTCTACCTTATTTGCATGTGTTTATGACTAACCACCTAAACTGGGATCTCCTCACTGAAGGGAAAAACCTGGCTCTCCCTAGGCAGCCTTTGCTTGCCCCTAGCTTTCCACTGAGGTGTAAGCACCTTGTGAAATGTTTCTCAATTCATGTTGGTGAATGAGCTGATGTAGTCATTGCAGGTCTTGTGCAGGTAACCATATTGTTCATAGGAGTAACATCTCTGTCCTGTTGCCAGGCAGAAGTGATCCTAGTCTTCAGGACCTTAATCCCTAAGCCTTGAGTGTAGTTGTGTGATATACACCCCATTCATCACTGGGCATCACACAGCCATGTGCTGCTTGCACTTTTATGAGGTGTAGATCTTTCTAATTGTCTCTTCATCTTTTTTTTTTAAAGCTTTGTTGGTGGTGGGAGGTGAGGGTTGTCTTTATCTGTAGATCAGAAGATTCTATGCAAGCTGCCAAAGGAGGAAATCCATCAATTTTGTCTTTTAAGAACTAGTTTTTCTGATTTTCTGTTTTTTTCTTCTGTGTATTAAGAATGTATATTCTGCTGCCATGGGGCGGAATGCTCTAGTATGTCTGTAAGGTTCATGTACTCTCTCTAATGCAGCTGAGATCTGTTTCCTTAGTGATGCTCTGTGCTGATGAACTGTTGAAAGTGAGGTGTCGAGACCTTCGAGTGTGACTGCTATCTTTAAAAAAAAAAATGTTTGCTTTTTATTGTAAACATGTGTGTGCATGCACATGTTGTAGTGGATGAGCATGTGTGCACACATGTATGTAAGTGCATTCATGCATGTATATGTGAAAATCGGGGGCTCGTCCGGGTGATTCCCTCTCCCCTGTCTGTTGTATTTTGAGACAGTGTCTCTCACTGAATATGGAGCTCACCACTCTCACTGGCCTGACTGGCCAGTGAGGCCCTGGAATCCACTTGTCTTTGTTCCAAGTACTGGAGCTACAGACATATACCACTTGGCCTATAGTGGCCATGTGAATGCTAACAATATAAACTCAGGTCTCCACGTTTGCACAGCAAGCACTGTTTCCACCTCCTTCTTCTTTGTTTCCTTATGAAAATCCACCAATATCTGCTTTATAGACTTGACTGCCCTGAAGCTCAGCACATGTGTACATACTGTTGTTCTATCCTTCCAAATCTATTTTGTCTGGTACACATATAGCCACTGTTGGTTTGTATGATTTCCACTTGCTTGTTGCTGATTTCACAACTCATAAATATAATATTAAATTCCTGTAACTCCTTTTAATGATTAATTCACATGCCACCATTACAGGAGTCTTTGAATGGGACTCCATTTATCTATTCCAGTGAGTTTTATGTTCTTGTGTGTTTTCCTGTTACCAAAGAGAACTATTTTGTTTCTTCTCTAATAACTCCTTTTAACATCTTGTGTGAGCAGTTCTAGTATCTGGGAAAGCATTTAATCTCTATTTCTGAAGAACAGCTTTACTTAGTTGGAAGCTTTGGGTTGGGTTGGGAGTGCCTTTAATGTTTAATCTGTCACCATTAGCCTGTCTCTCAAAGCTTTCTGGGAAATACACTGGTTGATAGTCTTTCAGTCCTGGGGGCATGACAACCCCTATGCTTTTTGTTACTATTAATTTATAGTTTGATTTTTTTCATTTCATTTGTCTAGATTTATCTGTACAAATGGTTATATTTTGAGATAGTCTTGTTGCACAGGCTGGTCTTGAACTTGTGGGCTTAAGTGATCTTCTCAAGAAGCTTTCTAAGTGTAAGCCACTCTGCCTGCCTTGACTTCTGATAGCTTAGTTGTGATGCATCCTGGTGGTGGCTTCTTTGACTTGACCCTAACTGGAGACCTTAGGGCTTCCAATGGTATCTACACTTCTCCATAAATGTGAAGAGTTTTTACCTTTATTCCTCTCTTACTTTTCCCAGTTGTAGGGATTGAAATTAGAGCTTCATACAGGCTACAAGAGTGTTCTAGCCACAAGCTCATAACTCCAAAAAAACTGTTTTTGAGACACAATTCCACTCAGTTTCTAAGGCTGACTTCATATGACCCTCTGTCTTACACTCCTAAACAACAGAAATCTGGGATGTGCCCACACACATCAATCATGCAAGAAGATTCACCATAGGCTTGCCCAAAGGCCAATCTCGTAGGAACATTTTCTCCACTGAGGTTCCCTCTTCCAAAATTACTCTAGTCTGTGTCATGTTTACATAATACTTAGCCAGCAAAACACACACACATACATACATACACACACACACACACACACACACACACATACACACACTTAAAATTCAATCAGATTTTAGTGAAAATTTAATATGACTGGACACAACTGTTTAAAACTTCCTAGGTAAGAGAGAAGGTGTAAGCAGTGATGGAGAAAGAGATAGAGATGCAGAGATGATGGGAATGCAGAGGGGTAGGATAAAGGAGCAGAGATGATGAGAATGCTTTAGAAGGAGGGGAGAGAGATGCAGAGATGATGGAGACACAGAATGAGGAGACAGAGATGCAGAGATGGTAAGGATGCAGAGGAATGCTATAGAGGTGCAAACATAGATATCATGGATGTAGACAAGAACACACGGGGAGGGAGATAGGAGTGAAGATCAGGGAAGCAAGAGAAGGGAGTGGGAACACAGACACTATGTTTTATTCCATGTCAAATACATATGACATGGAATAGAAGGGGGACAGTTTGGATGGAGATGGGACCAGCAGTATGGAGGAAAGACAGACAAGAAAGAGTACTGAGGAGTGAGTATGTGCTAGGCTTAATGATGTCTGCGGCCATATGAAACCCATTATTAGGTAACCTTCTTTTTTTAAAAAAAAAAAAAATCTCCAACAAAGCCACATGAGTGACACATACTTGTAAGCTCAGCACTCAGTAGGCTGAGGTGAGAGAATCACAACTTTGAGGCCAGCCTGAGCTACACAATGAGACTCTATCTCAAGAAAATAAAACACACACACATACATACATACATACATACATACATACAACCTTCAACAAGACTACAGTCAACTGATTTTACTGCTAGTATCTAAAAGAATCTTTACAGAAAAAAAATATTTTTTATTTCTGTTTATGGAGACATGGTCATTCTTATTAACAGAAAAGGTGTGTGGAGGACAGGGCAATTCTTCATTCATTGTGATATCAGATTCAATAACTAACCCAAGGACATCACCAAGAAAAAAATAATAACAGTAAGCACACAGTTGCAAAGTAATTAGCAGGGAGAATGAAGTGTTGTGGTGGCTTGAATAAGGTGTCTTCCATATTCTAGGCAATTGACTACTTGGTTCACAGTTGGTAATACTGTTCATGGGGCCTTGGGAGGTACAGCCTTGCTAGAGAAAGCATGTCAGGAGAGGAGGGCTTTGAAGTTTCATCCTGCCATCCCCAGCTGACTCGCTCAGTTTCCTGCTTGCAGTTAGAGATGTGTACTCTCAGCCTCTCCTGCTTCCATGCCTGCCGGCTGCCATGCTCTCCACCATGACGGTAATGGTGAAGGTGACGGGCTCACCCCTGTGGAACCGTAAGCCCAACATACACCCTTCCTTCTGTAAATTGCCTTGATCATGGTGTTTTATCAAAGTGACAGAAAAGAAACTAATACATATATTAACAGAATTATTCACCACGACCAAACAGGACTTGATTCCTAACATATGAAACATGCCAAACACAAAAACCAATCAACATAATGGAGCTTCTTAACAAAAGAAAGCACAGACCTACGTGAGGATCTTGACTGATGGAGAGAAAACCATCAATCAAGATCTTGACCAACTCCAATATTTTTTCTTTTCTTTTTTTTTTTTTTTTTTTTTTTTGCCAATATCTTTTCATGGTCAGAAACACTCAACAGAGAACAAAAGGAAAATTCCTCTGCTTGCTAAAAGACATTCTAAGAAACTGACACTGATGCTGAAGGAGGAAAGAGTCCCCACCCAAGATCTGAAGAAGGAAGCCAGGCATGGTAGCACACATCTTCAGTCCCAATACAGGCAGGTAGATGTAGCTACAAGTTCGAGGCTAGCCTGGTCTACAAAGTAAGTTCCAGCACAGCTAAGCATACACAGGGAAACTCTGTCTCAAAAAAAAAAATCTGAAGAATGTGAGGATATCAGTTCTTATTCAGCATTATTCTGGAGGTTCTGTCCAGGTACAAAAGTCATGGGCAAGAAAATAATATAAAATGCAACAATAGACAGGAAGAAGTTAACTAATTTCTTCCTGAAGATGACCCAACTTTGCAATAATAACAATAATAATAATAATAATAATAATAATAATAAATCTCTATAAAGAACACACATATACATACAATTGAAGCATACAACCAAAGTTATAGAATACAAGTTAAATATACAAAAATCAATTATATTTCTGTATATCAACAATGAACAATTTGAAAAATTAATTTAAGGAGTATAGCCAAAATTAAGATACAATCTAGTGCCTCATATAAAATGGCCTGGTCCTTGTACAGAACCTGTAGACATCTTCCAACATATTCATAGGTCATAGTTAGTTAAGATACAGCATGTAAGGAAAACACTATATAAATATATACTGAACTGTTTAGCAAGTAGTGCCAGAAAAACGGGACCGTGTTCAGTGGAGATACCAATTATTTTCTCCAAATATTTTCATCCGATTTGTTTGAATTGGCAGTTGTAGAACCCCAGCTAGAATGCCACATGCATTCTCAGGGGGAATTACAAACAGGAGTTTATGCAAATCAACCTGGATGGATGCACTAAACAAAATCAAGTTGCTAAATGCAAGTTTCAGAGTGGCACACACAGTTAATAATGCTTGTGTGATTCCTTTAAGCACTACACATTGATTAGAAGAGAGAAGTGCAGCATATGAAATACCCTCCTTGTTTATGACAGGATGGGCTCGAGGAAGGCACAAGAGGCTGCAACTGGATCTGTAATTTTTTTGGTTCCTTAAAAACAGGAAAGATGAAAAACTCTAAAGAAAGAAAGCAAGAACGCTGAGGCAGGTATTTATAAGCATGGCAGTCATCATTCTGCATTGTGTATGTAAGCTGCTGAGGAGTTTTAGCCTCTCTCTCTGACCTTTTCTGTTTGAAGCTAGATTAAGAACATTTTACCTGAGTGGTAGAAATATTTGAATTTTAAAGAGCAAATGCCAATGAAGACGAGAAAAAAACAGTCAGGAGAAACTCATGAAATGCTAAGCAAGACAGTAGCACACCGTTAGCATTTTTCATCAGTCAAATAAAAAAATGCTGGTGCCCCTTACCCATGAGGTGGTACCCAAGGCTGGTGAGGACGCAGGGGTGTGGCAGCTCTATCACCTGTCCTTTACAATCCTGGGAAATGCAGAGATCCCTTGGAAGAAGCAGATTTAGGGGGAGGGGAAGGGGCCCTAAGGAGTCCCTCCGGAAGCTTCACAAGGATTGTGATGTGCAGTTTACCATCATAAACAACCACTGAGCAGCCACATGCCTAGTAAATAAAAATCAAAAAAACTCTAGTAAACTGAGATTTATGAAACAGGCTATAAATATACAGTTGAGACATGAAGACAATATAGTGACACGTGGCACTGAGAAGATGGTTCAGTCAGTGAAATGCTTGCCGCAGAAGGCCAAGGACCCAAGTTCTGAACCCAGGACACAAGTAAAAATCTGGGTAAACACCTGTAATCCCAGTGGTGAAAGAGGTAATTATAGGACAACCCCTAGGGTCTGCTAGCCACCAGTCTGGTCAAATCTCTGAGTTCTGGGTTCAGTGAAAGGCTATCTTAAACAACAACATATGTACAAAACACACATACATAGCTATGTGTATCCTTCAATTCAACCAAATATAAACCAAATACATTTTTGAGTCACGCCTATCCTGAAAAGGCTTTCTTTCTACGTCAGTTCTCTGAACAACATAGAATGACTGTTCACACTCATTTACTACATACCAAGTATTATAAATCATCAAGAGATGGTTTAAGAAGAAAATAGAACCTTTGCCAAGGTTCTACACAAATGCCACGCCATTGTGTAAATAAACACACATCTTAGAATCTGCAAGGTACTGGAATCAGTCTCTGGGTGATACTAGACAGGGTTGTACTTACAAATCACCTCAATATCCCAGCCTCTGTCCTGGCCAGAAACCTGACAGACCACTTCTGAATGATAAAAACTGGCTTGACGGAGGAAATGGAGCATCTACATTCACAC
>JANHMN010000003.1:59884954-59939969 GCA_030674055.1 Rhabdomys pumilio
CACACACACACACACACACACACACACACACACACACCACACCTGTGTATGCAGATGCTAGGGATCTGAACTCGGGTCCTCACACTTGAACACTAAGTGTTCTTACGTATTGCGCCATCTCATGTCATGTAACACTATTCCCAGGGAATACTGAATCCCAGAGAAACAGCAACAGACCAAAGTACAGATACCATCAAACACCAATGTCTAATTTCTTAAACCAGCAAGTTTTATTGGTATTACTTAAAGGAACCAAAATGACTCAATGACAGCCACATCACCAAAGCCCACATCGGCATGTGCACTATCTCATAAAAGCTGGAAACCTGGAATACACTGTACAACCTGAAGGCAGCTTAACAAGTTGAAAAGTGTCTCTGCTAGGCAGCTTGGCTTTTCTGAACCTCTACTGGGTGACTCTTCTTATCTTGGAGTGTTCTCAGCAGTCCTTACTGTTTATATAAGCTTAGGGAAGAAGGAGCCTAGAGCATCTGGTCAGTTTCAGGGACTTCCTGAAGCTTTTGAGTTGTTTATTTCCTGAGTTTCAAGGAGCTGTCCTTTAGAATAACCTGAGTCTCTTAAGAAGCTTCCCTCAGAGTTGAAATGTTTGATCTCAGAGGAAATTGCTGAAAAACACATCTCCTCAGCCTCCAAACCATATTTTTGTAATGCCTGACAAATGAAACTCATCTCATCCAATCACCTAATAATCCCATGAGGAAATACACTCTAATCTTTACAATAGGATGACAGGAGGGCATTAGCAGTGACCAATCCATCCAGAGACACATGACAGACCAGTGAGACAACATTGCTACTCAGTTACCTGGGACTCACTGATGCCTGGTCTTCCATCATCTTTCAGCCTTAAGAGAGGTTCGCAGTTTTGCACATATAGGACACTCTCTTGCCTCACCCTGTCTAGGACACTGACTGAAAGGCAGTCAACAGTGGGAAAGCATATGCTGACATAATGCCCCACTCCCATTATTATAAGGATCCAGTCATCAGGGGAATGCTGCAATACCCAACTATCCCATCCTGCAATCAAGATACCTATACACAAGGAATATTTATGCCCAGCCACGTTTTCTCACAGTTATGAAATTAAGCCAGATGTTTGACTTCACCTGTAGTTTCTAAATTTTCTTCAGTAAACTATATTATTGCTGAAATTAGAAAAAAAGGTAAATAAACATTATTTTTAAAGTTAAAAAAAAGAAAGGGAATCAGCCCACAAGATTTACAAGTAACTAATGGAGACCAAGCACTGGAGACTCTCACAGGCCCAGGCTCTACCTGCAGACACCTGCTGTCTTTGCCTTGTGCATAATTACATTTTTGCATTACTCGTCAGAGTGCATTGTTTCAAGCTCCATACAACTATAATGTTTCTTGGGAAAAATATCAAATGCATAATACTAACAAACCCTATAATATAGAGAAGTGGAAACAGTTCGACCTCATTAAGGGCTAATGCAAACTCAGAGAACCACATTTAGGCAACAAACCCATCATTCTCTTTCTCCATAGACTAAACCTTTCCCTCAAAGTTCATCACTGGAGTTCTGCTTCCCAATGGGCTAGAGCTGGGTGAGGACGCCTCTGGAAGAGGATAAGGGTTAGATGAGCCATGACCGTGGAACCCTGTGTGTTAGAAGACAATGAAGCACTTCCTTCTCCTAGTGGGAGAGCAGCATAAAGGCAGCCATCTGCAGACCAGGAAGCAGGTCCTCATGAGGAACCAAACGCACTGGGGACTTTGCAGTCTCTAGTGCATCAGCTGTTTAAGTTGCCCAGTCTGTGGCATTGTTAACGCAGCAGCCCAGAATGACTAATATGTCTGTCCCCCATCTCTAATAGCTGTAGCAAGGCATGTACAAATCCCTGGGAACCCTCAGTTCTTCAAACCACTGCCAAGCTGTGGACTGCTGAGGTTTTATATGCAAATGGTCAACTGCCAAGTCTTTGTGAATGTTACAGGGAGTCTCATGCAGGGACTCCTCTACAATCCACTTGGGTCTTCACAAGTCCACTTCTCACCTGCAGTGAGACTCCCTTTTGAAAGACCTCTCTCCGGGCCCTCCCCTTTGTGTGAGGTCTAGGTCTTAAGTGCTGGGCCTTTAGGAAAAAGCAGCCTGTTCACTTGCCTTGCTTTAAATGAGTTCTCTCTGACCTTCAAGATGGCAAATAAAGAATCTCCGCAACAAGGAGGGCCCCCAGCTTTGCATGACCCAAAAACAAAAGGGCCAACTGACAAGCCTGGCTGAACACTTAGCTCCAAGCACCTTTGCCAAATGAGTCATTAGACCGAGCGTCAAAATGTAACGTTGCTAAGAGCTCAAATCCTACAATCAGAAAAGGCAGCAAAAACACCAGGCTTCCATAGAGGCTTGTTTGGAAAAGCGTTTGTATAAACTAGCAAGAGGCTTAGAGAAGGGAACACTAGTTCATTTGTAAAAGCCGAGTCTTCCCTGTCCTCTGAGAGTGGGGTGCACAGGTGCTAGACATTACTGTCATACTGCAGGGGGACAGAAATTCTCATTCCAGTGAAGCTGCCCCATCCTTTCAGCCAATGGTGAAGGAACAGTTTGAGATCATAAACACTACTCCAGGTCAGAGAGAATGCAGCACTGCCCGCAGCCTGCCTGTCTCTCCACCTCATGGCACTGCCACCTAAATGCAAAGTCTCGATTTAGTGAACAGAGCTCCCCCTCCTCTTGCCAGAAGCCCCTTCAAAGTCCATGTCTGAGCTTTGGGGAGGGAGGTCTTATGAACTGCCTCCCTGGTGCTAAGGACTTTTCTAGACCACCAAGGAACAAAATAGTTATCTCAGCCCTGTGGCCTCTACACTCCAGAGGAGAGACTGTCAATGTAGGAAAAGGGGCCCATGAAACAGATGCATGCTCGAAGGAGCAAACAGAGCAAAGGGGGGGGCACACGAGTGATGGATGAAGACAGAGTACTTTTCTGTTTGGTCTTGGCTAGTTTTTAAATAGTAAGAATGTACAGCACGAAAATTTCCAGCCTAACTATTTTTAAGTGTGCAGAAATGAAATGTTAAGTACATGCAGTTTGTTACACAACAGATCTCCCAAACTTTCTCATCTCTATATTTATTAAATAACACCCCTCTCACTCCTTCTCCAGAGCCCCACCTACACTGTTCTTCCCTGTCTCAGTGAGTCTGACTACTCCCGGGGCCTCACATAAGTAGAATTACACATGATGCGCCCCTCCGTGACTGACTGGACTCCGCAAAACACCCTCCAGGTTGATCATGCTGCAAGCTGGATCAGAACCTCTTTGCATTCTCACCGCATGGACAGCATCCCACGATACATGCGTATCACATTTTGTTTATTGCTCAGCCTGAGGGCTATTCGAAGCACTGCTCTTGAAGCATGCGTGCATCAAAATTTGCTCTAAAGCAAAGGTTGACATCCTATGGGTCTTTGCCCCACAAGGGGTCACAGAGCAGACAGCCTGCACCTCAGATACTTACATTACAGTTCATAACAATAGCAAAGTTAGAGTTATGAAGTAGCAACAAAATCATTTTATGATTGGTGGTCACCACCACATGAGGAACTCTATTAAAGGGTAGCAGCATTAGGAAGGTTGAGAGCCACTGCTCTAAAGAAAGGAATAACTTTAAAGAGAGTGATCAAGTTGGTTTTCAGCAAGAAGCTGGCATCTGAAGAAAGGCAAGCAGGTGAAGAGAACAGCAAGCCATGAATTAGACAATGCCTAGAATTAGACGGAACAAGCAGAGGCTTGGAAAGGTCTCAAACTGGTGTAGGGAAAGAGACCAGAACAAGAGGTTGAGCCAGGAGAGAGGTGTAGAAGAAGGGGAGGAGGGAGGAAAGCAAGGACAGATTTCAGAGTGAAAGAGATCACACACAGATAAGTAGGAACCCTGAAGCCACAGACCCACATGGAGAGGAGACCCATGAGATGGCATAGTGTCCAACAAAGATGGCAGTGGGAGAAGGCAGGCACCTTCGGCCTTCCCTTGGGAGTCAGCCCCACTGCAGAATGCTGCCGAGTGTGACAGTAGCATTCGAGCTGGCTCTTCAGATATGTCAAGTCAGATAGCACCAGGGTGCAGCCTTCCATTGCATCCATCTTCTAAGTCTTCCTTTTCCTCCCACAGGCTTCTCTAGCCCTCTGAAGGTCCTCTTCAGCCATAGACACCCTTCCTTGAAACATTTCCAGTCTCAATCTTCCTTATACTTTGTCACCAGGAGGGCAACACCTGACTTTAGCTACTACCACAGGCTGCAGAGAACTCAGAATCGTTTGTCAAAGATGAACTTCTCCAATGCCTGGTGCAGTTTGGTCCAGAGTGCACGGAATGAGCAAGGAATTAAATGTGACTTGTTGATAGGAGCGTGTAATATTCTAGTGCCGCCATCAACTATGGCCGTTCATCCTAACTTGCAACTAGATGAAAAGGCCAGACCACATAACCTAGGGGCCTGATAAGGGTTGTACTGGCCCGTCTCCCAGGAAAGAGTTCCTTGACAGAATCTCAGAATCAACATCCAACCTGCATTTAAATATTTTGGATGGACAAGTTTTAACACCTGCGTCAGGAAGTTTAAAAACTCACAATTCAGCAAAAAAATCCCAGCTGGGCAGTGGTAGCACATGCACCCACCCAGCACTCGGGAGACAGGCAGGTGGATCTCTGTGAGTTCAGGGCCAGCCTGGTCTACAAAGCAAGTTCCAGGACAGCCGTGGCTACACAAAGAAACTTTGTCATAAAAGAAACATAGGAACAGAGAGAGAGAGAGAGAGAGAGAGAGAGAGAGAGAGAGAGAGAGAGAGAGAGAGAGAGCCAGAAGGATCAAAGGAATGAAGGAAGAAAAGATCAAAAACAAAGGTGACAAAGAACAAAGGGGAGGAGGGGGGAGGGAGAAATAAACTCCTAAAAGACTTGATCATAGCACAAGCTACTCAAACATTTAACAATCCTAACTGAGGGACAGACCTCGAGCCAGACAAGCCAAGGAGCCAGGCTAGGTCAGTAGGCATCCTGAACTAAGAGCATGGATCTCCAGTAGACGTGAGAACCCCCAATGCAAACAATAAGACGTTCTGGGAAGATGGGCCAGTTATAAAAAGTTTAACAAAATATGCACAGAGCCAATTGCTTTTTAAATCTATTTATTCTCTGAGAATTTCGTACCAGTATACAATGGATTCTAGCACATCACTCCT
The DNA here is from genome assembly GCA_030674055.1 of Rhabdomys pumilio. NCBI lineage: Eukaryota > Metazoa > Chordata > Mammalia > Rodentia > Muridae > Rhabdomys > Rhabdomys pumilio. The sequence goes on from JANHMN010000003.1 coordinate 59,890,181, forward strand.
CCAACTTCTTCCCCCTGCCCCCAACACTTGGTCCTCCCGAATTCATGTCTTTTTCTTTAACTCACAGAGTCTAATTAGCACTGTCCACATATATGTGTGTGAGTTTAGGGCCATCCATCGGAGCATAGGCAATCTACTAGGGTCCATATTGCTAAAGAAAAATAACTTCCTTCCCCGCCAGCAGCCATCAACTACTTGCTAATAGCTCTTTCAATCTTTCTGCCTGTCCTTCCACAATGTTTTCTGAACCTGGGGGGTGAGGGGGAGCAATATAGATGTCCCATTTCGGCCTGCGTATCCCACAGTCAGTTATTTTCAGCATGTAACCAGCTATGAATCTCTGAATGAACTACTGTTTACTGCTAAAGAAACTTTTTTCTGATAAGGGGGAGGAGATGCACCAATGCCTGAGCATAAAGCTAAATACTCAGAGAGCAATTGGATGCTATGGCCATTTAGTGAAAACACAGAAGTAGTTTTCCTCCCTACGGCCCTAGAGTACTTTTGTGAACTTTTTGTCTTGTTTTGTGTGTATGTGTGTTTCTTGGTTTTTATTTTGGCTTTGCTTCTTGTTTGTTTGTTTGTTTGTTTGTTTGTTTGTTTTTGAAAGAGAGAGAAAATAAGAACATACAGTTGGCTGGGTATCGAGGTGGGGAGGAGCTGGGAGGAGCTGGAGGAGGGAAAAAGACATAATTGTATTGTATAAAAAATTAATTAAAAAATATTCTCTCTTCCCAGATATATACAGGTTTGTATCAAGTTGACAAACCAACCAGTCCAGATGGTAAATCTATTTCTGGCTTTTTGAGGACCCTCCACACCAAGTTTCATGGTGACTTCACTAGTTGATGTGGGTCTGAGTTCTGCCTCACCGCTGGCATCCCACCAATAGTGAATAAAGGATCCCCTTTCCCCATATCCTTGCCTTCTATGGTTTAAGCTCAAGAGGAAAGAATCCCATCACTGAGATGGCCAATTCCAAAGAACACACTGTATATCAGAGTCCACTGGAGTCGTGGGAAGCAGCTGAGATAAGCCTGAGTCACTCTGCAAGGGTGATGGGATGGGATGTGTGTGGTGATGGTTCCCAGGGCAGCAGCTTGGAAAAGGGACAGCTGAGTTCACAGAGGACTGCATCTGAAACACTGCTATGCATGCCCAGGCACCAGGGCTCCAGGAGCGGCTGTGAGACCACGTGGCCTGTCACTCCAACTACAGCAAACGCATCCTGTCTTTGCCAACACACACAAAGGATAAAATTAATCATAGCAGGGAAGACTGGGGGAGCAGAGGAGCCAGCACAAGCTTCTCCGGTGGCAAACAAAACACCGTATGCTACCAGTTACACAAATGCTCCCTTACTTAGCTCTGAAGGCCTTGCTGGCATCTCATCTCCTAGGGGCCCTCATTTCATCCCTGAGCCCATCTGTAGAAACCTACCCTGAGACTGAAATAGCTCTCTGGTGTAGGGAGGGGCCTATGTATGACTGACCAATCATAAAGTAGACTTGCCCGTCAAAATGTTATGTGCTACAAGACCTCTTGCCTAGTAGCTTAAATTTCAAAGAATTAGATGACTGGGCACTCTAGTACAAAGGTTATCTTGAAGCAGCATACTTAAGAAAGAGATCATTCAAAAGACAGCCTAAGCGTTCTCCTCCCTGTTCCCTTCCTTCTCCCCCTACCCCCACTCCTTCTCTGCCCTGATGTGAAGAGCTAGTACCATGACCCAGGTACGCCTATCACTGAGCAGAAGCCCAAGGTGCCACACTAGTAAGTCCAATACCCTCTGCTTCCAAGTCTGCAGTTTTGTCCTCCAAGCTGTTTACAGATATTGCACTGACATATGAGAAGAGAAAATGGTAACACTGGTAAACTTTCATTTTGATTTCATGGCCAGACAAACTGAAGAAATATGTTCACTTCTAATTTATGAACCTAGATTGTAATAAGGGTATGTTTTCACTAGATGCATGGGATTGGTCTTTTCAGCTTTTTTGATGCTGTTTAAGGCACTGTGATCTCCATCAACCATTCACAAGCTCTCTAGACCCAAGGGAGAGCAGGGAGCAAAGGTGACAGGAAGCCTCGCCATCGTACAGTGGGGTGCAGGAGAGGGCAGCCAGGAATAATACCCATAACAAACAAGTAGATGTTTCAGTTTGACAGAAGACACATTCTGAAACCCATCAACTTAGGGCAGGATCAATACAGTCATCAAGTCAGACCTTACCATGAAAGCCTCTTGTGAGAAAAGATCCAAGTCATATTGACATGTTAGGGGAAAGAATTTTTATTGGAGGGAACAGCCCCTGAATATCAGTGAGCTTCAGAGAATAGGATGTTTAAACATGGATTTCAAAGTCTTTTAAAATTTTAAATTAAAAAATACTTTCCTAGTTAAATGTTAAATATACTTACATCCTTTTTTTTTGACAATAAAATAAATTTCTGGTTGAGTAACTATCCCTAAAGTAAAACTTATTTACACACACATGCACACATATGTGCACATGCAAGCACACACACACACACACACACACACACACATCTACCTACCTCTTAGGCACATAATCTCTGTTTGCATCTATATCAGAATACACTCCTGCATCAGCAGCACCTAGTACTTCCCTGCATTCTTTGTGCCTTCCTGAATTCCTTGAATGCTCTTGGATGGGAACTGATCGCTTTTCACAACAAAGTTATTCCAAGTCAAAGCCCATGATGAAAAGGAGTGGAAGTCAGCAGCAGGAATGGACTCCATGAATGTCTGTGGATACAGACAATGCTTCTCTATACTTAGTGTGGGACTAACTGATAAACCAGTTACAAAACCAAAGTAACAGCAGTAATCATAAAACTAAGCATTATAACAATATAGTCCTTAAAAGTTGGTGAATTAGTTATTTCTAGAGTTTCCCATTTGGAAACATGGTTGAGCTCTCAGAAATGACACCGTGGAAAGACCAGGGCAAGGTAGTAAATAAGAAGTATTACTGGGGCATGGGGCAGGGTACTATACCAATCATCGTGATACCTGCAGACGTGGAAGGCAAGTGAAGCCATGTGAACAGTAACAAGAAAATACCTCCTCAATTAATCTGAAGGCCTTTCTGGACTGCCACTCTGGTGGACTACAGGCAGGCACAGACATCCTAAATCAAGCGCCTGAACACACAGAGGCTTATGCTCAGAAGGTACAGAATGGGGGCCGCATGCACAGAGCTAGGCAAGTTAAGGAGGTGTGCCACGGAGACTAAAAATACCACTGTCGCAGAAGAAAAATCCACACAGAAGGAAGTGCAAACTCGTGACACAGAGGAAAGCTTCTGGAATCTTCACAGAATGGCTTGCTGAGAAGGTACCTAAAGAGAATTTCATGCAGGGACAACGAGGAAGAGTGGGTACACAGGGCCAGCAGGACAGCAGGTACTTGGGGAAGGCGAGGACAGCAGGGACACAGGGACAGCTGGGACAGCAGGAACAGCGGGTACCTGGGGAAGGCGGAGACATTACATGGATAGGAGAAACTTCAGACTGGGCTTCCCAAACCCACGTGCACACTGCTGCAAGACAAAAGGAGCCCCCTTTCCACAGGAGAGCCAAAAAGGCTCTGTGCCGAAACAGGACCAAGTCACCTCAACAAGTCAGGGGCCACGCCCACATATTCAAAGGCAGCACCCCTCTCTCGGATATCCTCAAACAAGGCATACCACCCCCAATCTCTCTCAGACCCTCCTCACTCATAGGAGCCAGGAACTTCCCTTCAAGCAATCTCAAGGGAATTCAAGCCCAACTTTATAATGAGTAGCTTTTTAGGTGTCTAACCCACAACCTATATGCTGAATAACCATTCTGGCTTTATCTGAGACATTAGGAATAAAAATCACTCCCAATGTACACAAAAGACAGCAGAAGCACGCAGACTTTAAGAAGTTTCAGCTGACATTTGTTGGGGGTAATTACACAGCAAATTAGCCATCAAAGATCCAGTCAGCCTGTGATGCATGAGCTACGAGTCCACCACCCACCTGGATCCTCTCAGAATTATTTATATCACCCGTGATGAACAACTGTCATCAAGAACAAGGGCATTTCGAGTCTGGCAAGGTGGCCCTGTATGAAATAGACATTCATCAGGGCTGGGAAGACAGTTGTCTGGAAGGCCCTTGTCTCCCAAACACACTTTGAATGGTTAGTTTTTCAACTTAGCAGAGTCTGAAGTCACACAGGAAGATTCTCAGTGAGAAACTGTCCAGAATACATTGGCCTGTGAGTATGTCTGGGTGTGCGTGTGCATGCATGTGTGTTGTGTGCGTGCGTGCGTGCGTGTGTGCGTGCATGCGTGTGTCTGTGTGTCTCTGTGTGTGTCTTATTTGTATTAGTTGATATGGGATGGCAAAGCCTGACAGGAAGCAGCTTTGAGTTCTGGACGGCAGAGGAGGGAGAGTCTCCATACAATTGGTCTCTCTCCACTCTTGACTCTGGATGTGACTAGAGAGTTCAAGTCCTGCCCTTCACTGCAATGATACACTGTGGCTGGAACTGCAGCCAAGTCAATACCTTCCCTTAAAGTTCCTTTTTTAAAAGATGGGGTATTTTATCCCAGCAACAGAAATGAACAGAGACACGTGAGGACCAGAATTCAAACACCCGAAGCCACATAAAAAAAGTGGTGGTTCACAATTGTAACCTCAGCACTGGGGGCCAAAGATGAGCAGGTCCCTGGAGCTTACTGACCAATCATCTCACTCTACTTGGTGAACTCCAGGCCAAAAAGCAAGGTGGATGATAGCTGAAGAACAACCCCGAGGATGGCCCTATAGCCTCATACGTGCATATGTGAGTGAACTCACAAGCACACATACACACAAATACACACACACACAACCATAGTCATTGACTCTGCAGAACATTTTCCACATGGCTAATTTAAAAAATTAGAATTTTTTAATTCTAAAAATTGGAAGAGAAATTCATAGACAATGTAAATCTAAAGCAGAACTGGAGGTTAAAAAAAATACTAAGGCAGTTGTTTGTGAAATTTTGCAACAACAGCTCGGTTTAACCATGTCGTAAATAAAGGTCATTACAAAGGAGCCCATTCCATTCCTAAAACCCAAGCACTAACAGCAAACAAGGTTGGGCTGAAAGCTCCTAAGCACGGTTGTGCAGAGACTGAAATGGAGAAGGACATGTAATCTCTTTAGAGCTGGAGACTTGGGATTGTTTTATGTCATCAATTGTCCCCCAAATTGATCAACAGAAATGACTTTTCAACCACGGTGATTCTCCTCACCCCAGGCAATATCTGTCATGTCTGGAAACATCTCTGCTTATCAATCCCTGGGGGGCAGGGCACTACTTTGATCTGTGGGTCTGTGGGTCGAGGCTGAGAATGTCACAAAACACCCTTCATTCAGAGCACAGCCTCAACAGAGACAGCCTAGCCTGCTCATCAACCATAGCACTGTGGAAATCTCCTGATCTATAGAGCCAATGCCGTTTTCATCAAATCACAGCAGTCTGCATTGGGGGAAAAAAAACAAAACAACCAACTAATGCTGAAATTCACATGCAGAGTCAAAGGACATAGAAGATCAAAATCAAAACCAAGTAGAACACTAGCTCGGCCCTTCAGGGGGCTGTTCTAAGTACTCCAAGGTCTGACACAGAAGTCCCAGTGTGGTGAGGAGCCATCCTCTGTGAATCCCAGGTATCAGAGCTGTCTAAGGAGGCATCACTGAAAATATGTCTAAAGTGTAATCTGAGCACCATGAAAGACAGAAATAGTGCCTTAGCAAGGGTTAGGTGCTGTTCCCCTAAAGCTGTTGACTGCCTTTCAGTGTAAGGAGACTGGGCATAGCTAGAGAAATGTGTTTCACCAAGGTCTCTCTCTTCCATTCCATTCTCTCCTCCCCTCACTGCTTCTCACGAGATGGTTAACATTACCACCTTGCCAGTATCTACAATTACCTAGGAAGGATTACCTAAATTAAGCTAACCTCTTGGCATACCTATGAGGGTTTACCTTAATTGGATTAATTAAGGTGGGAAGAAATTATGGCAGCCACCATTCCATGGACTGAGATTCTGTACTGAATAAAAAGAAAGCAAGTCCACACTAGGGTTCCCTGATGGCAGATGCAATGCACATACCCCCACTCAGACACATACAAATAATTAGAGATAAAAAAGAGCCAATTTACAAGGATACAAAATGTAAAACTTTAAAGTTTGTAGAAGAGAGAGTCAGGGATATGGCTCAGCAGGTAAAAGAGCAGGACCCACATGGAAGAAGAGAACACAGGTCCAAAGTTGCCCTCTGACTTCTACATACATCCTGTGGCACACAGCTGCCTACGTACGCATGCATTCACATACATAATAAAGTAAAACTGCAGAAGGAACAAACCTATACAACTCCAAGGAAAAATTTCACTATATCAAAATATAAAATGTCTTGCCTTTAAAACACACTGTTAGGAGAATGAAAAGACAAGCCGCTTTCCGGAAGGAAATATTTGCAAAGTACAAAAGTAATACAGAATTTGTAACCAAAATTAAGACAAAGCTTTCAAATAAATAAAAAGAATAATGTAAGCAAAAAGAAAAAGAAAAAAGAAAAGCTCTCTGTTCCATAGACGCGATGAGAAAATTGGCAGAAAGTTGTCAAATTAACTTTTTTAGAATCAAGATATTTTAAAGCAACTTGCAGCAATCTGTGCGTGGTTCTTTGAGTGGAGAGAACACTGAAGCACAAGACATGAGCTTTGACCTCTTTATCTCACCTCAAAATCTCTTCATCACCATGAAAACCAGCACACAGCACTTGGCAGTGCCTGGCTGGACAGAACAGGGGTTCCTTCAAAGTCCCAATCCCAGAGAACTATCCTGACTTGACTTGTCTGCTGTTCATCTTGTAGAAACAGTAGGAAAGCATGGTCTACTCAGTGTGACAAGGCTCTTCCTGGTTGGGGGGTCCCCAAAACAATGGAAGGTACCTGCTGGCCACCAAAGCTGTAGAGATTTAAAACTAGGATCGGGGAAAGCAAAACAACTTACAGGACAGGAGATATCTATATCTCCTGTATAGGTCCTTAGGAAAGGTCAATATAGTCCTGAAAATTTAAAGGGCACACACACAGGCAGGGCTGTGTCCCTGACAACTATTGTGTCTCAAGCCCAGGAAAGACCTGAGAAGGCCCTGGACTCTGTCCTCTGACTGATGTGAAGACTCTATCCAAACAGCAAGCAAAGGCCATGGCAGAGTTTCAAGTGCCTGGCTGAGGAGTAAGATTCTATTTGTAGATAACTTGATTGCCTCCATAGGAAATCTACAAAAATATCAGCAAAGGCTGTTCATGAGTCCAGCCAGGTTTACAATAAAAAAAATCAATACACAAAACCAGTTGTCTTTCTGTACATATGCAAGGAACAATCAAAAATAAGAATTCCATTAACAACATCATAAAAATACTCAGGAAAAAAATTATCAAAAGTGATGCAAGCCTTGTACACTGAAAACTGAAAGAGATCGCTCAAGTGAAGGAAGGGAGACCTGGAAGAAGGAAAAAATGTCACATTCCTAGGCTGGAAAACTTAACGTCGTTTAGATGCCAATGTCTTCAGAGCGATCTACAAATCAAATGGAATTCCTATAGAAACCTAGCCAGATCTGTATTAAAATAGACAAGACCATCCTGCAGCTCATATGGAAATATGATCCAGAGAACATGGAGAAAGTAGAACAAAGCTGGACCACTCAAGACTTTTTGGTTCCAAAACTTACCACAGAAATACAGGAATAAGTCCACACTTCTTCGGTCAGCTGGTTTTCAAGGAACGCTAAGGCAACACAATACAGAAAAAACAGGCCATTCAAGGAGTCATACAAGTCAACTGGAAAGCTAAATGAAAAAGAATAAAACTAAGCTCCTATCTCCCATCACACATAACGTAAGCCACCATGGATGGCTTCAAGACTCACATATAAAAGCTAAAACGGAGAAACTCTTAGGAAAAACAAAAACAAAACAGTGAATGCAGTCTCCTACTTTTGGATGAAGCACTGATACTTTCCTGGATGTGACACACAAATACAGTGGAGCAACAACAACAACAACAACAGCAGCAGCAGCAGCAGCAGCAGCAGCAGCAGCAGCAGCAGCAGCAGCAGCAGCAACACCCTAGAGAAAAGCTGGATGCATAAAAATTTGATGCTGTCCCCTTTAAGAGACACCACTGAGAAAACAAGAAGATAATCCACAGAATAAGAGACCATTTTTAAAATCATGTATCTGATATGGATCCAGCCCCCAAAATATATAAAGACATTTTACAGACCAGTTATGATCAAAACAACACAACTAAGAAAAAAATCAAGCAAAGGATTTGAGTAAACATGCCTCCAAACACAATACTCAAAAGGACAATAAGCTTGGCATCTTTATTCATGAGGGAAAAGCAAAGCAGAAGTGGAGTATGGCACAGGCCTGTAATCCCAGCTACTAGTGAAGCTGGGGCAGGAGGATCACAAGTTGAAGACCTGCCTGGATTACGGTGTCTTAAGGGCCTATGCAACTTAGCAAGACCCTTTCAGAAGAAAGAGAGAGAGGAAGAGAGGGGGAGAGGAGAGAGAAGAGATGGAGACAGAGAGAGAAGGGGAAAAGGGAGTTGAGGAGAGAGAGACAGAGAGAGAGACAGAGAGAGAGACAGAGAGAGAGACAGAGAGACAGAGAGAGAGACAGAGAGAGAGAGAGAGAGAGAGAGAGAGAGAGAGAGAGAGGAGGGAGAAAGCACTCTGGGATATAGCTGAATGGTACAGTACTTGCCTACTATTCGTGAAACCATGAACTCAATACTCATTATCATAAAAAGGGAAAACTGAAAAAAGTGTTGACAAAGTAAGAAGCTTCTCCTGGGGCTGTTGGGATGGCCACTTTGGGAAATGTTTTGATTGACCTGGAATATTCAACGTCAAGTTACAGATGACCCATCAATCCAACTTCCAGCTTCATACCTAAGACCTGAGAACATGTTCTCCCTCAGAGACCCATACAGAAAGGTTAGCACTGGCATCAGCCACAGTAGCCAGAGACCATAAACAGACAAACACAGTGTATCACCACGGACCCAACTCAGCCACAGTATGAAATAAAATCCCATTAGATGCTTCAGCTTGAGTTAACTTTTTAAATATTTTTGCCAAGGATAAGAGGCCCACCACAAAAGATGTCTTCAAAACATCTTTCTGCAGGTGGGTGAGTCACACATAGTGAGTCCATCAGTCAGTTATGCCATAGCGACAGTTCCACTGGCATGAAAGTTTCCAAAACAAAGTACAGTGCGGAGAACAGGCCAATGAGAGGCCTTACAGAGGGGTAACAGGATGCCAGGCAGTTTTAATGGTCTCCATCCTAACTTTGGCGGTGTTTACAGAAACCTTTTCATGTGTTAAAAGTCACAGAAGTACTCACTAGAAAACAAAATCAGTCCTCTATCCCCAGAAAGCCAACAGAGGAATCAGACCTCCCTCCCCTAACACGCACATTCCTCCATAATTATGAAAGAAACTTCTGCACCTCCAGTATGAGCAAGTTTCGCCGATTGACTTCAAAATGAGCTAATCAATTCTGTATTCATTAAATCCAAATGTTTCCAATGGGTAGATTTAATATGCTGTGGCAAGAGAGGGGGAGGTGTGTTCTATATTCTGAAGCACAAGAATTAATTGTTTAAGCTTGGATGCAAAAAAAGGGGGGGGGGATTAAAATTCCATGTGCATGATATAATGCCACACGTGAAGGGAAACATTTCTGTAGAGTGAGCCGAGAGGCAACTGTGAACATTTCAGTCACCTGGTACAAGAGACCCAGAGTCGGTTGCAGGGAAAGTGTCCCTTGCTTGAGACCAAACCCTCCCCCAGGCTGCAACAAACTATTCCCTTTCTCCCCTGAGTTCCCTAACAAACTCCAGCTTTAAGACAAGCCCGAGCTGGGCTCCCCTCTCTCTGCAAAAACTGATCTATACCCAACACTCAAGGCTCTGTGCCTACTTGCAAGTCTTCCCCAGGAAGCCTGTTGAGACTCCAGGGACCCAACATGGGCACCCTGCCCAGTGGTCTCTTCTAAGGTCCCTTTGACTCACACAGGCCTCCATTCTTTCAAACTTCTTAGGTCTGCTGGAGAGACTCTGACCAACTGGTTCTATTGACCAAAGGCTTGGTACTCATCAGTCCTGCCAAGGCTGGGCTTTCATGCAGTTCATTCAGCAAACACCTGGAGAGTTCTCCATGTCAAAGGCGGGGAGGGAGGGGAGCTCTAGTGAAGGCTGCACATTCAGCGATTCCCTCAGAGACAAGAACTCCTAATGAAAAGCTGTGTATTAAGGACAGTAGCAGAAGGCAGGGATGGTCAGACAGGTGTCCCCCATTACTACTGTGACATCATACAGCATCGGACTCCACAAAACTCCCGGCAAGGTCTGTAAGACCTCTAACGCCTCCCTAATAACAAGCAACAGTCTCCATGATAAGGGCAGATCACAAGATAAAAATGAACTAAAAAAAGATGCGTTTGAAGGAGCAACCATGTGTCCTTGTGGAGTAATGAGGTGATGCCCACCCTCCTGGCCGACAACTCCCAGTAGAAAGCCAGCCTCTGACACCCAAGTGAGAGTCACTTGGCATGCTGTAGTCAAGACCATCTGGTATGATGGCCTCATGCCCGCATGAGAGATAACGAGCCAGTGTGAAATGGGAAAGGAACCCAAAATAAAGATGCCAAAACAGAACCCAACAACTGTGCCAAATGGTACCTCCTCAGCAAAGCCTTATGATGGAGAATCGGGTCTCATAGTGAAGAACTGCAGCTCTGAACAGAAAGAGGTCGTATACCACGATGGCGTTCTGTATGCTAAAACTCCCTTGCGCCTTATAGATCTCTGCACGCTTTTGTATTCCAAATGCCAAGAAAAGAAACTAGCTAAGCCCCTTAGACAGGAGAATGACTACAAAGATTGTTCATAGACCAGAATAATATGCAGCCATTAAAAATAACCGGGTAACACCACATGAATCAAATTACATGTCATTTTATCTGCCTGAAACTCCATGCTTATAAATTCTCTTCCATTTCACGTGAAGGAATTTCACTCCTGCTCTTTAACCCACTAGCCACTGTGGCTGGTCCAGCAATAAGACGATATAATACAAAACAGGCCAGTCTGTGTCTTCTCTAGGATCAGCCTGGGAAAGAAAAGCCTCTTTTACACAGTCTCCTTGCTGTGAACACATCATTCCCACCAAAGTCCACATACACATCTGTGCCGATGTGGCACAGCGTGCATCTGAGTACACACATGGCTCTCACTAAGGGACATACACACTGGACAGAGTAGGTGTGGTATGGGGGTGCATTTCTGTGCATACTCGGCTGTCTTGCTCAAGACCCAGAATCCTCCACATTCACAGGGATGAGAGGCCGAGAGCAAGGCTATCCCACATTCAAACTGAAGGGAAAGTTCTACAGTCTGTCATTGCCAACACACCAAGTTATAACCATAACTTCTCTTCTGGGTCAGCTGCTTTAAACTGGAAACATATTAAAACAAAACAAGTTGTAAACAACAAAGGTCAGACCTCAAGTCCAGACCACAGACACATTTGAAGCAATACTGACTTTTGAAAACTGTTTCCAAATCTTTCCTCTGCCAGGCATGATATCCTCCAAGAATATTCGCTCTTATTTCTGAAAACAAACACTGATGAGGTTTCTTCTACTCTGGGAAGCTATGAGGGTCCCTTAAGCTATGCAATGTCCCTTAAAAGGCCTATCTCCAGTCTGCTTTTCCTGCCTTCAACTATGGCATGCCCAATTAAAAGTCAAGGAGGAAGAGGGTAGAGCTCCTTCCAAAGGCTTTCCCTGTGCATTCTGGATCCTGGGTCTCCATTAGTGTTCTTGTGTGCTCTCTTTGCTAACTACACATACATACATACATACATACATACATACATACATACATACATACATACCGTCGTCACCACCACCACTACCACCACCACCACCACTACCACCACCACCACCACCACCACGAAATCTTGACGTCTGCTCTGCCCGACTCATCTCTCTCCCATCTCCACACTCCCCCACACACTCTACTCAACAACACCCTCATAAATCCAACATGTACTCAGAACTCTGTGAGAAAGTTCTAGAACAGCAGTTCTAACAACCTTCCTAATGCCACAACCCTTTAATGCAGTTCCTCATGTTGTGGTGATCCCTAATCATAAAATTATTTTCATTGCTGCTTTAGAACAGTAATTTTGCTACTGTTATAAATCATAATATAATTATCTGTGTTTTCAGACAGTCTTATGTGACCCCTGTGAAAAGGTCCATGGACCCCAAAGGAGTTGTCCTAAATTCATCAGCTATTCAATATTAGAATTCATCTGGTGGCAGAGGTTGAGAACCATTGTTCTAGAAGCTTTAGGAAATAGATTTAGGAAAAGGTATGTCACTGGGAGTAACCCTTAGGGTATATTATCCTTAGCCCTTTCCCATCAGTCTCTGCTTCCTGTTGCCTATGATATGAATGAATGTGTTCATCACACATTCCCACTGCCCTGATGGTCCGTTCAACACAAGAAGTCAAAGTAACCAAGAGCTGAGCCCTCTGAGACCGTGAGTCAAATGTAACCTTCCTTAAGGTTTTGGTTTGTTGTTGTTGTTGTTGTTGTTGTTGTTTTAACTATTTTGGTCACAGTGGTGCCAAAGAAACTAACAGAATATATGAAGAGCCAAAAACAACCCCACTGAATACACTCCAGACCTGCAGACTGACGCTCTACAGCGTAGGCCATAATGACCACACCCTTCTCTGTCTTCTGCACCACTTCTCTCTTCCTTTTCTCCTCCCACTTCTTGGACCATTCCCCCACCTTTTCTAACTCTCTTCCCTAGCTCTAGCATTGTTCTCCAGGGTTCTGTCTCAGCCACGGGTTCTCTCATACAGTCACTATTGGGAAGACACATCTTCTCCCGCAGCTTAGCCACCATCTCTGACCCAAGGACACCCAGACATCACCGCTTGAACTAGAAATCACCACAAAGGGAAAAGGACAAATTCTGAGCTGTTAACCAGCTTCTAGCCTTATACTCTATCAACGGCTCCACGAGGCCAGAATGTTAACACATGGGGAGATCCTTAGGATTGAGACATGGTAATATTAGTGAGGTTTGAAATATTTCACAGATCATAAACAAAACCAAGGGGGATTAGTACCGAAGAAAGACTTGAAAAAGCCCACTAGCTTTACCTCTCCTTCACTTAAGATTACTAATCGTGGATGGAGGTCACAGAGCTGAGCAATATATTGTCAGCTTCCCACGGGCTTTTCTATGAGGCAACACCTCTGGTGTGAGGCTTATAACAGGTGGCTAAGTTTCTTCATAGAAATCTGAAGGCTACTTTGGCCAAGCAACCACTTCCTCACTAGAGCTTAAAAGCAATGATGCTGAACACTGAGAGAAGACTCAACATCTTTCTCCACATCACATCTCTCCTCTCAAGGCCTTTCATTCAGGCTCCACTTGGTTATGTATGCAAACATGCTGAAGAGCCACCCTGTGCAAGACCATAACACTGAGCTAGCCTGGCCTCCTCCTCACCAGAACAGACACATGATTCTTCTACCTGCCCTCATGACTTCTCACCAGCTCAATAATCTCCAGTCCTTCAGACTTATAAAGCCTATAATCATCAGATAGGATGTTTATGAGAGATGAAGACACCACCAAGAGGGACTCAGTCATTCCAGAGTGAAGTCACTGTGTATCTACATTTTGTCTATAAGAAGGTAAACAACTTTAAAAACATGCCCACGACCAGAACAATCACCAAACTCTGTTTGGCTTTGCCTCTTTCAAAAACCAACAAAAGTCCAACATTCCCCTTTTGTTCAACTGAGCAGTCTGGCCACCTCAGTCAGGGTTAGCATTCTCTTTGGTCCAAGTCTGTTGACTCCAGGTTTCAACAAAAGTACCATGCCTGCCTAGACTGCAACATGGGATTGGTCTCTTCTGTTTGCATGCTGTAATATTCACTGTCCTATCAATGTGATCCCAAAATAAATTTAGAATCGATTCTCAACATTCCCAGCTCTGCCCCTGACTCACTACAGAAGGAGCATGTGTTCACCATCATGCCAGTCTTGAGGCTTCCGTGTTACATGGATAGTGCTTTCAGGAATCCTCCCTGAAAACTGACAAACTAGCAAGGGCAGTCTCCATGTATTTTGAGGGTACTGGTGGTTTACTGTAATCAGTGTGAAATGGAGACACAGAAGTGAATGTCATGAGGAGACTTCATTCAACAGCTCTCCAGAAGCTACAGGCACAGCTCATGAGATTCTACCAGGAAGCAGTGGGGTGATCTAGAGCCAGTGAACAGGAGGAGAACATGAGCCTTTACTGTGGTTTTCATGAGAAGGTAAATGGTTGAGGATAGTAGTTTTCAGATTCCAGAAAATAGAGGCTGTCTTAGTTTTCTGGTACCTGGATCTGGGGTCACTAGGGCGGTTAGATAGTGGTGCAAAAATGAGATCTTGATAAAGAGAATAGGGGAGGGAACAGAGTCTAGCCTGGCTTGGATGCATCTGAACAATGTACTCATAGGCCATTCATTGCCAGCTCTGAGAAATGGGTAGCCCTGGAAGGGACAGGTCCTCCAAGGAAGTAACAAAAACATAAAAACATTAAGATATAGAAAATACAAAGACATGATTAATAGTGTTAGGGAAGTACTTTTTTCACATTGTTTGAAGATGAAATGGCCCATCACTAGGTTTTCTATTTTGTAAATATTTGTCCTTTCTCACCTACCAAAAGACAACCAATGAGATGTTCTAGTTTTGACTTATTGCTGGTTGGTTATAATATAGGCAATGGCCAATAGCTTGAGCAGGAAGTGGTAGGTGGAACTTCCGGGCAGAGGAGTGACACAGGGAGAAAAAAAAAAGCAGAAGTGGGAGAATCAAGAGCATATACAGAAGGAACAGACAAAGACCACACCAGAGTAGAGAGGTATAGAGCTAGCCATGTGGTGGGTCATAGGCTAGATAGTCCGGTTAAGGTGAGAGATGGCCCAAACAAGAAGCCTAAGTTTTAAACTTTATTATCAGCCTCTGTGTCATTATGCATATTGCTGGCAGGTCCAAAAAAAAAGTCATATTATGTGCCCAAACCCTCCCTACAGAAAATGATGCCCAGGAGTAAACTGATTTAACAAAGTTCTTATGAAACAATGAAGAATCTCCAGGTCAGTTTACAGAGCATTTAGACATATTATCTCAGGCTTGGAAGAGCTCTAAATCACAGCAATTTTATGTGCACTCTGCATCTGAAGAACACGGAAACTCAGAGAGATATCTAGCCACTGCTCCTAACTTGTCTGACTAAAGAAAGGTGAAGCCAAGACTAAATTGGTCTTCTCATTTCATCTTTTGCATGAGATCTGTCACATAGTCTCTATATACCCAAGTCCCTACCAGAAACCTTTGTGATGTCATGAGAACACACACACACACACACACACACACACACACACACACACACACACACTCCTATAACCTCCCATCAATTCATTGCTAAGACATTTCCAGAGACCCCCAACTCCAGACAATAGCTAATGGCTCTTGGTTGCCTGCCTGCCTGCCTGCCTGCTTGCCTGCCAGAATTTGATGCTAAGACCCTATGACTAAAGGCTGAAGACACCACAGACTTTGGTCAAGTGACAAGAAGAAGTAAAGTTGGTACTGACTAGAAAGTGTTCTCCCTGCTGGTCTCCATTCACAGTACCAGAAAATGCTGTGTGGACTGCTGGAAGGGGAAGGTCAGCCACATTCTTAACCACGTCTGAGTATTATAAACCACGTCTGAGTATTATAAACCACAAGAATGACCATCCTGGCAAGATATGCCTACGGATGCAACCGTGGCACAAACATCATGGGGGTTACCAACTGCTCACAGCTTGGGTTTAAGGTCTACTTCACAAGAGAAACATGGAAATGTAAATCTGGCTAAAAACTATAGTTGGGGGCCCTCACAGACCCTAAGGGTCAACCTACTAATATACCAACAAGTAGAAAAAGTATCAAACTGCCCTTTAAATTTATGTCCTATATCTAAAGATTGGTTTAACTCTCAGACTTCCTTAGAGAAGTTTCTTTGTGTGGTGGATGGTGGCTCATACAGAAACTCACAACTATCAAAGTGTAGATACTGTGCCTCTGGTGTTTAGCCATAAATGGAACATCTACATCACAGCTCACATCAAAGCTCAGGGACCACTTCATGAGAAGACTGAGAAGGATTATAAGAGCCAGAGGTGAGAGATGACCAGATGGAAACAGTGTTGTATGGTCATGGAAGGACCATTGAACTCACTTCACCAGATTCAGCCATCAACATTTTATCATGGAGTGGAAAGGACTGACAAGCCTCCACTCCCAACTGAGGAGCTGTAGATAGTTGTGTATGTGAGGAAGCTGTGGATGGCTTCTGGCAGACTGAGAGTTACTTTTCTCTAGTGATGAGGGTCCTGGTAGGTCAACCACACTTCAGTAGATGGTTTGAGGACAGGAAGATGGCAGAGGGCAGAAAGGGGGTAGGGTGATTCAGGAGTTATCAGGAAGAGTAGTAAGTATGGCCTAAAATATACTGTATCCTCAAAAAATTAATAAAATTATTTTAATTGTATATAGTTATACTGTACAACATGGCTTGAAGTATGTACACACTGGAGGAAAGGTGAAATTGAGCTAATTAACAGGTCCATTACTTCACACTCTTATTTTTCCATGCTGTCGTCCTGTACGCTGACCCCCTGAACCTACTCCTACTGAGCTGAATGTTTGTGCTCTCCCACTTTCAGCCTTCATCCTACAGGAGAGGGAACATTCTAGTTTCTCTTACTTCACTGCACCCTGAAGGAGTCTCCTTGAGAAATAACACCAGCAAACTCAAAGCTAGAGCAGTCACCTGCGTTTATTAAAACTTCTCCACATATTTTAAATATGCCCTACATAGATAAAAAAATGTAATGATATAAAGAAGGAAGCTAAGCGTTCTCATTTAGAGTAGTCATGGCTGAGGCATACTACAAAACAACACTTCTCTGGGTGACTCAGGCTTCTATTCAGCGTCATGGGTAGAAAACATGGCCGTACCTTCCTACTGGCTCACACACAGCGTTGCCTCCCACACGCTTGCTTTAGTGATTTCAACACCAGCTGTTCGGGCAACTATGGAGAGAAGATGCAAGTTTAGGCTGAAGATTGGTCACTAGGGTGACAAACAGCATCCAATTCTAACTGAAAACCAAAATCTTATTTGGACAAATGGGCTGGCCATGTGAAATCGGTAAACAAGTGGCCAAGTCTGAGACATTCGTCTTTCAGTCCCTCTGGACATGATCTGCCAGCAAATGTGAATTCAGCTGGCTTTAATCCCTACCAGACTTAAACACCTATAAATCTGAGACATCCCCAAGAATAAAAAGCAACCCTCAGACTAAAAGACTTGGAAAGTATACACATTTCACAGACATTAAGCAAAAGGCAACAAATAGCAAGATAACCCTTAGAGCCAAAATTCTCAACCACCCAGATGAAAACTGGTAAATATTTACAATGCACAGGTTAGCAGACCTACTGGGCTACAGGCCTTCACAGAAGGAAAAGAAGATCAGCACACCGAGAGCACAGTCCATGCCAGGCACACGTGGGACATTTCATTCCTCTCTCTCTGATCTTGTCCCCCAGGGCTGGCTTCTTACCATCACTCTCCAGGCTCAGAACTGAAGTCTCTGTCTCACCTTCCTGCTCAACCAGGAAGAGCTCTGGAAAAGGTTAGGGCTTCTGTTGTGCCATGCCCATTCACTCTCAGAGCCATGCCACATGTAACTTGAGTTCTCCAGAAACTGCTTGGCCACTGGCTCCGTAGAATAGTGTGTATCTTAGTTATGGGGGTTTTTTGCTGTGAAGACATATCATGACTACAGTAACTCATATAAAGGAAAATATGTCATTGGGGATGGCTTACAATTTCAAAGACTTAGCCCATTACTCTCATGGTGGGAAACACAGCAGTGTGCAGGCAGACATGCTGATGGAGAAGGAGCTGAGAGTTCTACAGCTTGATCCGCAGACAGCAGAAGGAGACTGTGTGTCACACTGGGTGGAGCTTGAGCATAGGAGACCTCAGAGTGATACACTTACAAGACCATATACAATCCAACAAAGCCACACCCACTAATAGTGTTACTCCTGATTGACCAAGCATTTAAACACAGGAGTCTATGGGCATCAAACCTATTCAAACAACCACAGTATGTTTTGGTGGTGATACGGTCATGGTCAGAAAGAGGATTTCTGCAATGCAGCTGTTGTACTTTGAACCATGATAAAAATGATGGAATAACTAGGGAGAAGAAATAGTTCCATATCTTCTCCTAAATAAAGTAGCCATGCTTCTTAATGACAAGGATCAGAATTCTTATGGTTGAATGTAGAAATATACACAACACACTCACCTGTTTAAAAATCCCCAGCTGGTAGCACAATGAAATATCATAGAACCTTCTAAATATGATGAGGACTAACCACCAGATATAGTGCCATAAGGGCAGGACTTGACTGGCTCTGCCCTGAGCTGAGTTCATCCTTCAAGGAAGCAGCCCCTGAGAAGAATACTCATGCAGTCAATGGCCCTACACCTGTGTACACATTAGCAGCATTAAAAAGTATAATTAGGAGGGAATAGTGTTGGGGTTGTATGAGGGGCTGGGGAAGAGGAAATGGAGGTGAGCTTTATCAAAGTACATAATATACATGTATGAATTTCTCAAATGAGAAAGAAATGAGTGGGACAGCATCGGACTGGTTGCTCTCTTTGGCTATGGTAGACTCAGGCAGGGCCCAGGATTCCTCAGGACTCAGGAACTATGGGAGACTCATGAGGCTGATGCCTATACTAATCCCACACTAGCCTATATGTGGCCTACAAAAATAGCAACATGTCAACCCAAATGACACATTAGTGGGCTACATATTCATATTCTCCCTAGCAAAAAGAGGGATGGCACACAGGTCTTGTTCTCTTTCCCTATAAATGGCCTATGGGATAACTGGAATTTCCCCTTAAGACTCTTACCAGTGGCCCCATGAGGAGAGTAACAATACCAACCAACCAGAGCTCTCCAGGGTCTAAACCACCAGCCTGGGAGTACATAGGGAGGGACCTATGACTCCATCTGTATATGTAGGAGAGGATGGCCTTGTCGGGCATGGGTGGGAGAGGAGATCCTTGGTCCCATGAAGGCTGAACACCAAGTGGGGGGAATTCGAGGGTGGGGAGGTGGGAGTGGGGGGTAGGTGGGAGCACATCCTCATAGAAGAAGAAGGAGGGGGGATGGGATAGGAGGTCCCTGGATGGTGGGGGGAATCGGGTAAGGGGATAAAATCTGAAATGTAAATATAATATCCAAGAAAAAAAAGAAAAGGAAAGAAAGAAAAAGACTCTTACCAGTGAGAATATGTCTTCACTGCACTGTTTGAGAGGATGACACAAACAGAGGTTCTTAGGAACACCAGGTTAAGACTTCAGAAATGTACCACGTAAGTACCCAATGACCAAGTGAATGACTAAACTTTGATAAAGTATAATTATCTTGTCCTTAAATACTTTATGCCCTTCCTGGTTCTGAAAAAAATCATGAGGTTTTTGACAAATGGGGGTGGCTTTAGCAAGGAGACAAAGGTGATACAAAAACATATTTCTTCAATGTCTGTTAACTGGCTCAGACTGGAAATTCAGATCTATAAGATTTCTAAGACTCTCCCATAAAGGAAATGAGAAGACCCAAACTAAATTCCAAAATTCTTTTGAGGATATGAGCAAGATAGGCACTTTCTACCTCTAGAGCTCTGTCAAAATCAAGATGAGAAGCTGGTTGTGGTGGTTACATGCCTGTCCTCAACACACGGGGAGGAGCTGAGGCACAAGGCTGAGGGAAGGAGGACCACGAGTTTGGCCAGCTCTACAGCAAGACTCTCTCTTGAAAAAGAAAAGAGGGTGCAGTAAACCCTGGGTGAGGTGTCATGGGGACAGCTTTGTGTCTCCTTCTGTGGAGCTAAATTCTGAGGTACAGCTACCTCACTTGACTAACCATCACATTCACCTGCCCTGACCTGGGGAGGTGCAGTAGCTTGCATTTCCTGGTGGGCCTTTCACCTGCCTCCACTCCTTACTGTAATCCTGTCTGATTCTGGATCTCTCCTTGCAAGCATCAGACTCTATATTAATTGGGCAAAATGGGAAAAGGAATTATTCTAAACAAGGTGGAAACACTTTCAAAAGCCCTAAGAAGGAAGCAGGAAACTAAATTGAAACTTCTAGTTTCTTTGGAAAGTTAGTTCTATCAAAGGATGTTTTGCTGGGACACACAGGTGAAAGGTTATCTTGCTAAAGCAGACACAGGAAAGCATGTTTTCCTGAAGCAGATACAGGTAAAAGGATGTTTTGATATAGCAAACACTTGAAAGGACCCTTGATGAAGGAATATAAATATGACCCCCACAAATACTGGGAGACAAGCACTGTGCATTCATTGGTTTGGTTTGCTCTGCCTTGCTATTCTTCACTAATGACACATACGTATTTGTTTGCCTTACATAACATTGTTGATCTCCACTAGTGGTGACACCAGAGAGAAACCCACCTAAGAACTGCTCAGGAGGTTAGTGCAGCAGCTTGCAGCTTCCACAGCCTCGCCTCAGGCTGGTGATGAGCCTGGCTGTTCCTTCAGGATTGAACTACAGCTGCTGGTTCGTGTGTGGTGACTGCCCGCCTAGAGAACTGGTCTGCGGCTGCTGAATTTTATTTGATGTTTGCTACAGGACTGAACTGCTGCCAAAGAAGATCAAGCTCGCGCCCCAAAGAACTATTGCTGAACAGGTCCACTTCCCCATATCCTAATAACTCTTCTCTTCCACTACCTCTGCTGGGTGGTGGGCTAGAAGAGAGGTCGATTCCTTCTTAAAAGTAGGTTGCAAAAAGATATGCCTACAGGAAAGCTTAATGCCCCCTGGGCATGGTCAGAGATGATGGTCTCTGTCCTGCCCACAGCAAGCAGGACATCCTCACATTGCTTGTTTACATACCACACTCCACCTTGGGAGCCATCTAGCTCCACACATGCTAACACCAATGTTATTCTTCTTGAGTGGCTGGCTACCCTTGAGTAGACAAACAGGGCTCACACATGGCAGTTGCTCCTCCATACCTGAGCTGTCCAGGGGCTCCAAAGTCTGAGTTATGCACGGAGTCGAAGCCGAGGCAGGTCAGCTCCTTGGACCACACTCCAGTTACTCTACCACACTCCAGTTACTCCAGTTTCTTCCCCCTTTGTGTTTTGCGTTTAAATGAAAGAACACCAACTTCAAGGAGAGGCCAATGGGGGGAGCCATTCAAGCACGGACCCATCGTGGCTCAGTGGCATTGTTCCTTGGCATCATGAAGGAACAAGGAGAGGACACATCTCTGGGGGAAACCAAACCAAGACAGGTGGACCGATGTCTCCTGCTTGATGTCCAGCCATTTTCACACGTAATTGCAAAGGCCCGGTGCTTTGATGGCCATCCAATATCGACTGGCATGACAGGTCCTGACATGTCTCTAACCATCTTAGTCATAAGCATTAAGATGCCATTTATAAAATGAGGTAGCCGTGCTGCACACTGCAGGGAGCTCTCCTCACAGTGTGATCTACAGGGTGCACAAGCACAATGCCAGAATGGTGAAACGCTTTCTCTAAAGATGAGAAGTTGAAAAGCAACCCTCAAAATAAACGGAAACCAGACAAGTTAATCCTGTGGCTTGAAATAGTCATCCTGAGCAACATTATAGAGACTGTGGGACTGCAACAGAATCTGTCCATGGCTATGATAAATAAGTCCATTTTTAAAAAAACCCAGTTGGCATCTCAAGATGACAGAGCTGGTGCTGTCCTTTGTCATCTGCACCATTCTGGGCTTAATGATCATAACCCACCAGGCATGGACAGGTCTGCACTGACCAGAGAACATCCTTCCCACCCCTAGATGGGGATTCCATCCTTCACAACATAGTTAGCTGGAGGCTAACCTGGGCTACATGAGACTATGTATCAAAACACACACACACACACACACACTTACAGGGACCCGGAGTTCAATGTTAGAAAAGAATAAAAATGTCCTAGACAGAAGGAAGAAAAGACAGGGAAATGTATTTAATGGGAGGTGACTTGGAAAGGCAACTGGTTGGGCACAAAAATAAAAGAGATCTGCAGGCTTGCTGGAGGCCACCGGGAAGCCTAGGGCCTGAGCAAGAGCCTGAGAACCAGCCATGGGGTTGGGAAGGTAGAGAGTGGCACTTGATCCAGGAACAGCAGGAAGGAGCCAGGGTTCAAGCAGCTGGAGTGATGTAATGGAATGACAACATTGACTAGAAGTAGGGCAGGTCTTTCTTCACAAAAAGAGAACAAAATTATGTCCATTTTTAAACTGACATGTGAAATCATCCAAATGTGCCTATCGGGCTGGGGTGTAGCTCAGCAGCAGAGCACTCGCCTCACACACACAAGGCTGCAGATTCAGTGCCTGGCACCACGAGAACAAGTGTAACAGAGGAGAATGTGTGCACTGCATATGTGGTTCTCCTCCGTGGCATTTCAGCACATGCCGCGTCTATCTTTGCTGTGTCTCTGAATGAGACGGTTCCTGTGGTTTCGCTTGAATGAATAAGCTTGCCAGATTTTTAATCCATCCAAATACTGTTCTAACCTTCCTACTTAAAAAAAATTAATAGTGAAGTTTTCGATATTTTTTTTTCAGTCTTTAAAAACTATAGTAAAACATAGGCAACAAACATTTACTGGGAGCATAGTTTTTTTTAAGATTTGAAAAAACATTAAATCATATGTATGCGTGCATGTCTACACGTGGGTGTATGCAGGTAAGCATAGGTGTCCGTGGAGGCCAGAGGCATTGGACACCCCTGGAACTGGTGTTACAGGCAACTATGAGCTACCTGAAGTAGGTGCTAGGAACTGAACTTGGGATCTCAGGAAGAGCAGCACATGCTTTTAACCACAGAACCATGTCTAACTGCTACCTAGTATTGGATAAGCAACTGGTGTATTATCCACTGGGGAAGACTATTTCCCCCATTCTCAGCTTTTCGTGCTTGCCTGTAGTGCTGTGTCTAGAGTTGTGAGCTTTCCCCTTTCCATGCAGCTAACACGTTCATTGGTATTATCCTTAATCAGGTCATGTTTGACAGTCGTGTTGGTGAGAATCCATAGGTATAGTTTCTCTGACATTTCCAGGAGACACAGTCTCACAGCAAACTCCCTGTTCCTCTGCATCTTACAATCTTCTGGCCCCTTCTTCTAGAATGTTCCTGAGCCTGGGGAGCAGGAGTTGCATAGTACATGTATTCCCCTGGGGTTGGGCTTCACATCTCGGGCATTTGATCACTTGTGATTTTCAGTAATGGTTTCCATCTGTTGTAAAGAGAAGTTTCCTTGATGAGGGATGAAGACTACATTATCTATGGGTATAAGGAGGAATATTTAGAATGTAGCTAGAGATTATGCTGGTTTAGTGAAGTGGTGATTGGGTTCTGATTCAAGAGCCATGACTTCACTAGCCCTGGGTAGCTGGCTAGGTTTTTAGCACAGGTGTGACTTCCCTCTTGTTGGGTGGCCATGCCTTCAAGTGAAGAGTTCAGAGTCACTAAGTACATCCACTGTGCAGCCACCACCATCCACTCCAGCACTGTCTTCCTGACCTGCATGCCTGTTTCTGTGAAAGAAAAACGTGTCCATAGCCTCAGTCCCTGGCAACCAGCCTCTACCTTGTTCCTAGGTCCCACCAATAAGTGTAATAAGTCAAGCTTGATCCTTTGGGGTTTAGTTTGTTTCATTTAACATAAAGTCCTCAAGGATTATCTACTTCAAAGAATGTTGGAGTATTTTTCCTTTTCAAGGCTGGGTGGTAGGCTATTGGGTGCATATATGCCTGTTTGATTTATTGCTTTGTTGGTGGGCATAGCTTGCTTCCATTTGATTATGAACAATGCTACTACAAACATGAGCATGCGAGTTCGTTTCTTGCTGGTAGTCACAGCCCCCATTCACCAGTGATATGTGACTCACAATGGTCCAGAGCAGGCTAGTGAGTTGTACCTGTGAACAGAGATGCAGACCCTGCTACCAGAGATATACCACACAGAGACACAAATCCTCCATGTTCACACAAACCATTTGGTGTCAGGAACCTGATGAGGACAGACTTTCCAGTTTTCCTCTAAAATTACATACCAGGGAAAGAATGCTTTGTTTAAGTCTTTTGGAAACTCAAACTATGGCTCCAAAAGCTTCATTCACATCTCAGGCTAAAGAAAGACAACAGAAAATGCCCCCCCCCCATCTCTTGCAGATGTGTCTGTCTTTAAATCACATGGAAGGTGACTGATACAACAGGCTTTGGTTACGTCACTAAAATATTCTCAAAGTTTATGTCCTAGCTCCTTGTTTGCATGCTTGTGTGATACGAATACATTGGTGAATAACTATATGGGTAGTGTGTTCACGTGTGTGTGTGTGTGTGTGTGTACATGTGTGTACATGGGTGTACATGGGTGTACATTCTCGTTGCTCTCCACCATACATGTTGGAGCAGGATCTCTCTCCAAACCTGAAGCTCCTAGAGTCTGGATAGACAGGCTTCCCTGTCACGACTACTTGTAGGCAGGGATTACAGCTGGGCCCTCACAGCCACTGGGCTTTTATGTGTGGTCTAGGAATCCATATTCAGTCCTCACTAAAAGCCCTCTGACTTGCCCAGACATCTCCTTGGCCCACTCTGTATTTTTTGTTACTTTTCAGACTTTTTTTTTCTTCAATTGAGGTTTCTTCAATGAGGCTGAACTTAATTAGACCTTGTGATTTGTATATGCTTGGCCCAGGGAGTGGCACTGTTGGGAGGTGTGGCCCTGCTGGAGTAGGTGTTCACTGTGAGTGTGGGCTTAAGACCCTCATCCTAGCTGCCTGGAAGTCAGTCTTCCACTAGCCATCTTCAGATGAAGATGGAGAACTCTCAGTTCCTCCTGTACCATGCCTGTCTGTATGCTTCCATGTTCCCCCCTTGATGATACTGGACTGAACCTCTGAATCTGTAAGCTAGCCCAATTAAATGTTGTCTTTTATAAGACTTGCCTTGGTCATGGTGTCTGTTCACAGCAGTAAAACCCTAACTAAGACAGACCTATTTACAATGCACATTCTATTAAATATACTGTGTGTGTAATATTTATGTTTTGTTTTTTATTTATTTTACATAAATTTATATTGACCAAATGTTTTATTCAAAATGCTTTTTGAAGGCAGATATGGTAACTCACATCTTTATGGCAGCTTCTGGGAAAACTGAGGCAAAAGGACCAACTACTTGGAGTCTAGTTTAACATAGAAAGACGATATCTCAAAACAAACAAACAAACAAACAAAAACATAAATAAAATTTCACTTTGGTATGGTGGCAGTCCATTTATACGCACAAGACCCTGGGTTCAATTCCTAGGACTGAAAAAGTCATTGTGAATAATTTTATTCCTACATTTACATATAAATATTGCTGAATAAGAGTTTAAAATGTAATAATTTTACAAAATGGTGTAATACTGAGAAGAGAAGAAATCACAAGTTTTAATGCTTAGCTGGATAGCTACATACTAATGCAGGATACGTCCTTATTCTGGGCTAATCAGCACTTGACACAAAATAATTCAGTATTACACTGCAGAGGCGGGGCATAGGATGGTTGTTACTAGAGGCTGTCTCAGGAAGGGAGATGGGAGGACAGAGTTTCAAATTTGCAAGATGAAAAATATCCTAGTAGTCAGTCGGCTATGATAGCTTGACAACAATGTGAACAGAGTACTGAAGGACTGGCTTAGAAATGGTGAGATAAAAGCTACGTGCACACTGGACCGCAGTTACATTCTTTCAAATAAGAAGTTCATAGTTATTCAATTAATGCAAGCTAAAACAGTCACTGGACAGGGGCAGGAGACTGCTCTAGGTGCTACATAAAGTAGTCAATCTTCGGCTTTGCCTTCAGCAGATCGATGACAGAAATTTTCCTCCAAGCAGGATGGCAACACCAGGATCCATTCTGCACTCCCCTCTCACACTGCCTCTCTTCACATGTTAACACTCTGATGTTGAGGTGGCTCGTGCAAGCAATGTCAAAAGAAATCTGCTATCTGCCAAGCAGAGGAGCAAACTGAGAAAGAGCTGTGCATGCACCCGCTTAGCTAGGCAAGAGGTGTCTGGGGAGAGGTAACTGCGCCAGCGATGCATGGAGTGAAATCTGAACTTCAATCGAAACATCTGACTATCCCATGAAACACCTTCAACAAGCTTACACTGCGATACGCACTAAGACTGGGCATTACTGGGTGGGCAGAAGGCTGCCTCTCACGTGACTAAGTTCTGAAGTTAAATAAGCATCAGCTGCCAGGTCTTTTAGGGAGATCGTAACACAGTTACGTCAGGATAGGTTGATGAGACCAACTCATCCACAGGAAGGACCATCACCGAACATTTTCCAACACTATGTTCCAGCTGGCTCTCCTGAACAGCTGTTTAATTTCCACAGACACAGAATGCAATTAAGGATAAGGTGAAATTCTTAGATTAGCCAAAGAGGAAAGGCAGGGCATCTGGTGATTTTCAATATGCTTTGAAAAGGCAAGCCAAGGTCAAGACCATGAGCACAGATTACCAGCAGTGTCTAAAGCACTAACAGGAACACAAGGGAGTTCTATGGATGGAAAGAAAGCTTAACACCCAAGCACTGTGCCATTTGCTGGGTTTGGTAGTCACGTTTTTAGTCAGCACTTAGGAGGCAGAGGCAGGTGTAGCTCTGCGAGTTGGAGCCCAGCCAGGTCTACAGAGTGAGTTCCATTCATGACATCACAGTGCATAGTGAGACCCTGTCTTTAATTTTTTATTTTTTTTCCAAAAAGAATGTGGCATTAAAGAAGAAAGTGGGAACTATGGGGACGAATGTCACTTCTACTTGGCTGGAGTTTTCATAAAAGCAACATATACCATGGTTCCTTTTCTAAAATACTTCCTACAAGAGCAGCCTTCATACATGGCCGTACAGTGCCTCAGCTACGAGCCAAGAGACTTTTGTCACACAGCAGTTGCTGATGACCAGATTCTCCGCTACTTTTTATTATTAACACACCACAAACTCTTCTGGTGACACCACAGAGCAGGAGTCCTTCCTTATCATCAGAGGACACACTCCCCGATCCTGAGCGAAAACTTCAAAGTACCTTTCACACCAAACTACCTACTGACCTAGACATCCATACTGCTTTTCATAAATACATATGTCTGCAGTAAATTTTAATTTATAAACCAGGCACATTAATAGGTCAACAACAAAAATTAATAATAAAATGAAACAATTACAATCCTCTATAATAAACACTGTGTGCCCATGGTCTCTCACATTCTCCTCTCTTTGCAGGGTCTCTTCACCCTTGTGCTGATGTTAGAAAATACAATGTGTATGTGATGAGAGGAAATGAATGATGTAGGCAACTGTGATTCAGTGTTGGGTTACTTTGTAGAAGGTGCTGGAACAAGGCACTACAGTACCATCAGAGTCGATGTGCTAATAAGAAAGGCAGCTACCAGGTGACTAAAGGGTGAATGGTATATACCATATAAATACCATGTACAAAGGAACAATTCATGCCCTGAGCAGATAGCATGAGATCATACCAGTCAGAATGGTATACAACATAAAATATACAAACTGTTTATCCCTCTATCTCCACTTCCTGTTTTCAGGTTGTGGTTGACCATGAGTAACTATAAATAAAGAGAAACCATAAATGCAGATACAGTTGTATTTTTTTTCTGTAAATAGCCAAAAGTGGTCACTGTAAATATAATCTCCATTCTAAATAGACCCCAAGCATTGTTGATGCTTAAGCCTGGTATTGCCAACCAGGCTTACCTGAGGAGAAATCATATGCTCAATCAACAACCTGAAAATCCATGTGATATTTCTGCCTCACTACCAGACATTAATATTTCACAAGAATCACAACCCGATAAAGCTGTTGTCACCTTTCCCACAGAACCATGCTGTCTTGACAAACATAGACATCAGATATGACACACTGTGAGATGACTTGATACTAGAAATTCTAAATAAAACATCTGAAATGGTACCCAAACTGACTATTCTAATACACAGAGAAAAGCCCTCCCACACAGCATTTAAGAGGTAAAGTAAAGGAAGCGACTTCTCTGAGGTCAAAGCCACCCAAGGTGGAAGGCAGCAGAAGGGAAATACCAGAAAGGATCAGAAGATGCTAAGAGTCTCCAACAAGAATCTGGAAAACAAACGACTACAAATGGAAGCCAACAGGGGATGGGCAGGAGTAACAGAGGAAAATAATGAGAATGCTAGACAAGGGTTGAGAAGGAGTTTGATTGGGGCTGAAAAGATGGCTAAGCAGTTAAGAGCACTGGCTCCTCTTCCAAAGGACCTGGGTTCAATTCCCAGTATCCACCCCGGAACTCACAATTATCTATAACTCCAATTCCAGGGGAATCTGACAATCTCACACAACAAAAACACCAATGCACATAAAAAATAATAAACAAATTATAAATAAATAAAGTGAAAAAAATCCACATACAAAGAAATCACCACTTTATGAAACTAACAGAAAAACTGGGCAGAGATTCACACATGGGGAGTTCTCAGAAAACAAAAACTAATTTCTGGAAATGAATGAAACTAGAAATCTATTTACAAAGAGATGATAAAGTTAGGACACAGAACGAATGGTGGTTTTAATGATGCAAACAGTGCGGGGTTTGGGGGGAGATGGCGCTGTGGGGAAAGCACTTGTTACATAAGAATAAAGACCTGTGTTTAGATCCTAAGCATCTACACGGGAGCCAGATGTGGCTGGGACAGCGACTGCCACAGGACTGAGGGCGTAGAAACAGGTGACAGTGTCAGTCAGCCTTGCTAAAATGGCTGATCCAAGCTCAATGAGAGACTGTCCCACAAAAGGTAGAGTAATGGAGGAAGATACCTGAAGTCCACCGACAGGCAAGCTTACCCACTCACAAGCACACGCACGCACGCACGCACACACGCACACACATGCCAATCCAATGCTGAACAAGATAGAGAACATTTGTGAGAAAAAATGGTAAAGACAGGTGAAGAAGAGCCAACACAGACACAGTGCGAGTCCTGGCAAGAAACAGACCCGAGGCACTCAAAATGGTAATATGTGAAGCTACTTCCAAAGGTACTTTCCAATCATATATTGATCCATTTTGTAAAGTGGGCAAACAACCTGAGCACACATTCTTGAAAGAAGATGGACTAATCTCCACCAGGTGTAAGAAGAGGGATCCAGCATCCCTAATGAGGAAAAGGTAAAGCAAATCCACAGTTACAAGCTGGGGATGCAGCTCAATTGTTAGGAGCCATGGGTGTGAAAGAGACTGATGTACATACATACATACATACATATATACATATATACATACATAGGTATACATACATACAAAGAGACTATAGAGCATATAAGTAAGTATAAGTGACACGATGGAGAAAGTCTCGCATCACTCTGCAGCACCCCTGCTAGGAATGTAAAATGCTGTGGCCACTATGGGGAACAGTATGCATATTCCTCAAGACAGTAAAATTAAGTTAGCAAGTCCAGTATAGGAGCACATGTCTTTAATCCCACCACTTAGAAGGCATAGACAAGGTAGAGCTCTGTGAGCTCAAGACCATCCTGATCTACTTAGCAAGTTTCAGACCAGCCACAGTTACCTAGAGACTCATAAACAAACAAACAAATAAAATTAGCAGAAGAGCCAAAGGTCCTTTCTTGTTATATACTCAAAAGAACCAAAATCGGCATCTCAAAGAGACATCTACATACCCGTGCACACAGCAACAGCCTTCATGAGAACCTGAGAGAAGGTAGGCCTGGGAGACACTTGCATTACAGTATCACTGAGCCTCAAGAAGGAAGGGAATTCCGACCCCTGCAGCCACCTGGAGGAGCCCTGAGGACAGTGAGCTAAGTGAGTAAGTCACTCCTCAAAGCACACAGACTGCAAAGCACACACAGACTGCAAAGCACACAGGCTGCAGGGCTCCACTTACACAGGCTACATACAAATTCAAGCTCATAGAAACAGGACCTTCATCAGTGGCTGTGAGGGCCTCAGAGGAGAGGGAATAGAGAATGTCTGATGGGGACAGAGTTTTAGTTCCACAAGATGAAAGGCCCCGGGAAGTGACGACATAGCCCATCTGAACAATGTTGAATTCCACTCTTCCTGTCCTTGATAGCCTCCGTGCTGTGTGTGTTCTAGCACAGTTTTAAAAGAGCTGTGTTAATTTAAATTAAACTGTGTATTGAAAGAATGCATCACACATTCAAAACCAATAAAATCCAGACCAGCTATAGCAACTGAACGAAGTTATTAAAGAGGAGAGGAGAATGAAGCGCCATGGTATAAGGGACCCCAATTCCATCTGTTATGCTTCCACTTGTTTGGGAGGAAAACAATTATGTTCCGAAGCAGATAAAAATGAGTTGCCGTTTTCATTACAGGAAGTCCATAATCAGGCACCTCTAGCTCTATCTCTGAACTCACTTGCATGCATATAACAATGGACCATACTTGAGGGATACAATAAAGGGAACCCATTAGCTGTCAGGTTGACAAGCTTGGATATGAACTGTTGTCAGGGCAAAGCTGGACCGGGAGCTCAGAGTCACTGGAGTTTTTTTCAATACCTTCTGTTCTGCCTCTAGTCTGGTGGTCCATACAAGCCCTCTCAGGCTCTCTCCTAATTGTGACCAAGTGCCTATGATGGTCACAGCCTAAATCCTCATACCATAGAAGACAGTAGCATCTGTTCTAGAAACTTCCTCTGGGTCTTGAACCTTGGGTGGTGAGTTCATTCTTTGAGTGGGGTGTAGTAACTGGCTTAACTTCACCAAGATCCCCATGTGGAGCTGGGGTAGAGTCAACTCTAAGAATGAAAAGGGGGAAATAGAAGCAAACACAGGGAAGGGCATACATTGATAATTCCTACGCACAAGGTCCTTCAGAGAGGGGACAGCCGTCAGAGCACTGAGTCAATCAGGACAAATTAAAAATCATTCTTCCTCACTCTCCTCCCCTAACACTTGAAAAAGACAAATTAAAAGGAATAAAAATGGATAGACAGCTTACCAGCTAATGAGCAAGCCTTCACAGAGACAGCCGAGGCCACAGAGCCAGGTATTAGAACTCACTCAGCAAACGTTCCTTTACTCCACCCACAGCCAAGCAGCACTATAAATAATTTAAGTCACTTGGGAAGCTCTCCCAGGAGCTCAGTGAAAGGTTTGTTATCTGGGCATGACACGCTGAAGTCGGACAGCTACCAAAGCAAATAATATTCTCATGCAAATGCTACAACTATATTTATTGAGATGAAACTCCTTGATAACTGTTACATCCTTGGTCTTGTAATAAGCTAATTGTCTGGGTTTTTTTTTTTTTAAGAAAAACTATAAAAATTTTGAAGACTTTACGTCCACTAGAATACAAACACATTTTAATTGAAAAATAATTATAGGGCCAGTGTGGTAGCTCAGCAGGTTAATAGCTTACCACACACGCACACGCACACACAATGACAGGCAGAGTCTAATCCATCAAAATACCAAAGGACATGCACTACCTATATTCACAATGAAGTTACAAGGCAATAAAAAAAAAAAAGATGAAGTAGATGGTTTATGGGACAACAGAACAAACCCAAAATATCTGTGATAACAATAAATGAAAATAAAAGGTCATTATTATTATCTCTGGTAAATGACAAATTACATTCCTAAAACCCACAAAAGAGTAAAATAATTAGCTACTAGAATAATTAAGAGTCTTCATTAAATTGACTATAAAATGTGAAGGTTATCTTTCTCCTATAATCAAGCAAAACTAGCTAGAAAACCCACTGGGAGAGAATTAAAAAAAAAAAAAAATCCCACTCCCATTAACACCTGAAAAGAACTTGTCATATTTGGGCAAAACCATAAGAACTGAGCAATATAATAATTATACTAATATCCTAATATAGTTAGATGATACTTCCTCCAAGGGTCATGTTTCAGAAGCTTGGTGCTGTGGTTTGAAGGTGAAATTACCACAGGCTCACACGTTTCAAAACATGGTTCCCAGTTGGTGATGCCATTTGGAAAGCTATAGAACCTTCAGAAGGCAGAGCATGGATGGAGGAAGTGGGTTCCTGGGGACAGGCCCTGAGATTTCATGGATCCCTTCCACTTCCTGTCTGCTGCCTACCTCCTGACTCCAGACCCAGGTGACCAGCCTGCTGTGTCCCTTCTTAAGCTGTGAGTTAGACTAAGCCAGCCAGCCTTCCTTCCTTCCTTCCTTCCTTCCTTCCTTCCTTCCTTCCTTCCTTCCTTCTGGCACTTTTGTCCTTCATTTTGTCACAGCACAGAGAAAAGTAATTAATATAGTTGGATCCCAGGGTGGCCGTGGTAGGAGGCCAAGGGACAGTCAGTTGGTAGGGCTCAGGCTGTCATCGGGTTAGTTGTAATGAGAGTTATTACAAAAGACCAAGACTGGCCAACCATACCCCCTATCTCCTCACTCCCCACCCCCACCCCTACCCCCGGACTTCCTGTCCTATCTTGTGATCTCCTCTCAGCCAGCACCACAGCGCCATCCACCAAGATATGAGGCAGCCAGGGGAACTGCCCCAGAATGAACAGCATAGTATTTGGACCTTCCACCTTCAAAACTGTGAGAGCTAAATCAACCTTTTTCTTATGAATTATCCATCATTATAGATTTCATTACAGACATGGAAAGGAGACGAATGTGAAATCAAATGAAAAATAATAATATCCTCCCAGAGAAAAGTTCGGAACTATGAAGCTATTAATTCTCCCCTGGATTAACTCATAAATTTACTGCAAGCTAATTAAAATATCAGGGGGATCTGGGAAACTGTTTTGTGGCAAATAAATTAGCAGTCTAGGGGTTGGAACAATGGCTCGGTATCTCAGAGTATTGGCTGTTCTTCCAGACGACCCAGGTTCAACTCCCAGAATCCACACTGACGCTCACAACCATCTGTAACTCCAGTTCAAGATCTACCACCTCTTCCTGGACTCTGTGTGTACCAGGCACATAAGTGATGCAAGGGCAGGCATGCAGGAAAAACACCCACATACAAAACATAAAATAATAAGTTTTAAGTTAGTAATGTAAGAAGAATATAATAAGGCAGTGTGGTCCACCAAATGCTTCTCTAGTTATGACCTGCCTCCACAGGCCAGCAGTGAGGAGGATCCATGTTCCTTCCCCTCAGGTATGGGCAGCTTCAGCCAACATAGGAAATGATGTCATGAGACTTCTGAGACTGGGCTGGAAAAGGCTTTCCCCTTCTGCCTGGAACTCCTGGGTCTCCTGCTCTGTTAGAGGCCAACACCTTGTAAGGAAACCAGAGCAGCACAGCACCAGAGAGGCCCAGCCCAGCTTCCAGCTGGCCCACAGGGCCTGCCAGTCACTTCAATAGGGGAGGCATTAGGCATTTCACCCAGAGACTTCAGATTATCACAATCCCGGCTGACAAAGACAATCGCAAGAGACATTAGTCAAGAACACCCAGAGAGCCTTTTTAAAGTCCTTCTTAACAAAGCCATGAACAGAATAAAGTGCCAGCTTTAAACTGGGGCGTGTGTAAAGAAGCAGACAGCCCAGTCAACTGAAAGGTGGGAAGAGAAGGGGGAAGGAAGAGAGGGAAAGGAGGAGGAGGAGCAAGAGGAGGAGGAGAAAGAGGGAGGAAGAAAAGGGGTAGGGAAAAGGAGGGAGGAGGAGGAAAGGGAGGGAGGGAGGGAGGGAGGAAGAAGAAGGGAAAGAGAGAAAAGAGGATGAGGGGAGAGATGTCAAGAACGGGGAGGGGGGACGGGGTGGGGACAAAGGTCAAGAGATAGAGAAAGGGAGACAGGACCTCACACACAACCCATCAGGATCAGCCTCTTTGCCACTTCCTCTGACAAACTGATGTGACAGACATTCTGGCACAAGAGCACACAAAACCTACATATCTATAGAGTTTGTATTAGTAAGAAAGACAAATGGAACCAGGTGGTATAACCTCTCAGGAAGAAGATAGAAGCCTGAGTAACTGACCAGAAAACCCTGCTTCAGACCTAAGCAAGGCACACCACAGGAGGTGAGGAAGGAGGAGTCCAGGGTATGGGGGTTGTTCATTCACCACTGTTGCTGCTGTTGCTGCTGGTCTGCTGACTGTAGAGACAGGCTGGTGTGGTCTGAACTATGTATCAATCTACATCATAAGCAACCCTTGACCTAGAAACCTCAGAGGACCTAGGAATATCCAACCACCTTTCAGGATATATTTCCAAGGGCAGTATGGTAAAAAAGAGAACAATACCCTGGCCACTACAGATGTCCCATTGAGAGCCAGGAAGACTTTCAGAACTGTATGAGATACATACACTAAAGAAGAGTGAGCTGGGAGACCTGATGTCACGGGGCAGTAAAAAGGTACACAGGAACATTGTGTCTTCTAACCCACTTTTTACAATCTTACTCTTTGGGAACTTCATATGCTGTAGTTAGATCACAGTCATCAACTCCCCTCCCTAACTCTTCCCAGACCCACCCCACCTACCTACCCTCAAATACATGGCTGTTTTTTTTAATAACTTATTGAGTCTAATTTCTACTGCCCACATACTCCTGCTGTGGGCTCACCCACTGAAGCTTCATCAACCTACCAGGAGCCACATCCTTAAAGGAACCCGACTGTCCCACCCCCAGAAGCCATTAACTCTCCACAGCTCCTCAGTTAGGGGTTGAGGCTCCTGAAACCCTCTCAGCCCATGCCAGAGTGTTGGTGGCTTGTAGTTAACACAATTCTAAAAGACTAAGTCTGGGAGCATAGTCACATTGGTCTTGAGGCAATGCTCTCTTCCTATGGGAACACTTCTCAGAGAGAAGAGCTTTGGCTCTTTGTCATTTGGCTCAGCATCGTTTGGCTTTCTCCTGAGATGCTATAGAGGTCTTACTCTTGTCTTCTCAATGCCTTCGGGGGTCACCTAGGCTGGATGAAGCCAGCACATGACAGTTTCCAGCAAGGGAAGAAGGTGGTTGCCGGAGGCTGGGGCTCCCTTTTTCACTCATTGTACCTGAGTGGCAGATTTTTTTTTTCAATAAGAAAAATTAAGAAAGGAAACTCTCATGCAACAAAACATTAAACTGTGCTAATAATATTTTCATTCTATTTATTATATAAGAAGGACTCCAGAATTCTACTGTTGCATCCACAATGAGCCATAATTTAGTACATATATGCCACACTTAAACACTGAGCAAAGACATAGCAGCTGGGCCACAAGCTACCACCCCTGCCTGGTCACTTACATCTTCCCCTTACTAGAATCTTGGTGTGCCATGGTTTCCTGACCCTCAGTAAACAGAAGGGAGCACCCTCCATGACAGTAGCCTACCAGGGTGTGAAAGAGAGCACAGTCATGCAGCATTCATTAATTTGAGTGTTAGAATTGCCCTAGTTTGTCACTTAATTAATATTACTTATGACGATTTAGTCAGGACTGGTAGCACAGATCTGTAATTACAGATATTTGAGGCTGAGGCAGGAACATCACAAATTGAAGGGTATTCTTAGCTACCTTAAAGGTTGTTGTTAATCTCTCACTATGGCTAATTTGTAGGTTAAGCCTTACGGTGTGTGTGTGTGTGTGTGTGTGTGTGTGTGTGTGTGTGTGTGTGTACAATTGTGGTATATATTAGGGTCTGCATCCATTGAGGGACTTGGATGTATCTCCTTGTATCTCCATGGATACAAGGAGACATCTGTTTTCTAGATTTGCTGCTCTAGCCAAACATTCCAGTCAATTTAGAGCTGGAGCAGACAGACAGACAGCAGTCCTCCTGCCTTCCCTCTTACCTCCTGACCTCCCTCTTCCTTCTAGAGCTTAGTTCTCTCAAACAAGGCCAACCCAAAGTTGGGTACAAACAGAACAGCCCAATACACACCAGTGCCTCAGCTACCCACCCATTAACTCCTCCTCCAAGGTAGTAATCCCCTCCCAAGTCCCCAAAGCGGAGGAAGATAAAGAAAATACTTCCTACATCATGGCTTCTTCCAATGTTTTCATCCCCCGAAAAATATCAGTAAAAGTTTTTGCCCAGAGTTGTGGAAAGACATTTTCTCTGGGCCTTTCTGGCAGTCTTCCAGGAAAGCCACCTGAGTATCCCACAGATGTTGTCTTTCACATCTTCTAGAATCATCTCTGCCACAGGTTCTTCCTCCACCCAAGGCTCTTTCCCTACCCTATGCTCTGGCTCCAACTTCGGGTGGCAGCTCCCTAACCAGATACCTGGCCTTTAGATTCTCAGCTGGGAGACTCTAAATATGTCACTCACTGGGGACCAAGAAGGCGTGGCTAACATGCCTCCAGGGTCTGCATGATGTAAAGACCTCCTGGCTCTATCCCCCTGGATGTGGAGGTAGGAACTTGCATGTTCCCGAATTCCTGCTATTACCTCAGGTGAGAACTCTTAGACTCAAAAAACAGTGCTCTGAGAAACCTGTACCACCAGCTCCTGTTTATCTCGGAACAACAATACTGTGTTATCACTTGATGAGGGACAAGATGGGTTTGGGGGTTTTTACCAGCTCGGCAAGGTCTGCTTGAGAGGAAGCACAGATTCAACCACTCCTGCCACAAATGACAAAAGAAAGAAAGAAAGGAAGAAAGAAAGAAAGAAAGAAAGAAAGGAAGGAAGGAAGGAAGGAAGGAAGGAAGGAAGAAAGAAAGAAAGAAAGAAAGAAAGAAAGGAAGGAAGAAAGAAAGCTCCGAAAAGTCAAAGAAGCACTTCTCAGTCATCCCACGAACTTTCTTCACCATCCACCTGAGCCAAGTGTTCTTCCACCCCTTGTAAATTCACCCACCCACAACCAGGAAGCAAGAGGGACAATGGATGGGGACACGTGAGCTGGCAGCCCTCTGATCCTTCTCTCTCCACTCTTCCAGCTCAACAGACTGAGATTAATTTTGCTGCTGGCACACATACCTCCCTCCCTACCCCCCACCTCCGCCTCTCCACTGGAGCATTCAGGACCACCAGGTAGGAATATGTGAAGCCTTGTGGATCTCCAAACACACATGTGGGCTCTGCTGATTATGCCCGTGTCCCTGACCCCATCGACATGCCCAGCAACCAGGCTCCAAACCCTTGCTCTCTATATCACCATCCAAGGCAACCCTGCAAATCTCCTATTTTCATTTGTTCTCCTTGAACAGATCTCCACAGAGGGAATACACCTGACAATACCTAACCTTCACACAGGCAGAAGGCACCAACTCAGTCCTCAGCGGATTACTGAAAGGTTTGAATGAGGTAGTGTATGAGTCTCTATGAGCAACGTCCCAAAGGACACAACAGTAGCAGGCTTTATGTCTATCCTGATTTGCTTACACCATGACCACCCAGACACATCACTGCATTAGCTGTCACCTGAGCCAGTCCCTAGAAGTAAGACTGTGGTGACAGCTCCTGATATATTCGGATTCTGGCAGACCTGGGTCCCACCAGGCTGAGGCATAGCTAGACTGTCCATATTTCATGCTTGGGTAACCAGGACAAAAACTACTGTCTTCTGTTTGTCCCCATATCCCCCTGAATTTCTCAACCATATCTCTTTCCCACTGCTCTTCAAATAAATTACCATCCTACTTGCTTCAAAGCCACACCACTGGTTCATACCACAGTTCTGGGAGTCAGAAGTCTAAAAATAGGTCTCACTCAGCTATGTCCAAGGTGACAAGATGTCTCTGCCACTCCTTGTTGAGGCATGAACAGAGAACTCTTCTCCCTGTCTTGAACAGAGGACCATCTCCTGTCTTGAACAGTGAAACATTTCCCTGTCCTTGTTTCCTGTCTTCCCCAGCTTCCATGGCTGCCTGCAGACTTTAGCATGTGACTTTCCTTCATGACATCATACTCTCTAGAATGTCATCATGTCTTTTGACACAGACGTGCTCTGTCTCCCTCCCTTGTACAGACACTGAGCCCACAGGATAACCCAGCATGAGCTGGCCATTGTAACACCTATAACTTAATCACATATGCAAAATATCTTTCTCAGACAGGACACACATTCACATTTCAACACTCGTCCCTGTCACCCTGATCTCATCGTCCAATGTATAGAATCCAGATGGCTCTCATTCATTGCAGAAATAGAAAAAAAAAACTATCCTAAAATTCACATGAAAGCAGAAAAAAAAAAAAACCATAATAGCTAAAACAGTCCTGAACAACAACAACAAAACAGTGGTGGGCGAGGGTGGGGTGGGAACCATTCCAGATCTTCAGATATACTACAGAGCCATCCTAATAAACCAGTGTGGTACTGTGAACCAATGTAGACATTTAAACAAATGGAACAACGTTGAAGACCCAAACATGAGTACATGTAATATTAGCCACTTAATATTTCTCAAAGATGCTGAAAGTATGCACTGGGGGAAAGAAAGCATCTTCAACTAAGGGTGCTGGGGAAACGGAAAATCCACATGCAAAAAGAGTAACATGTGACTCACATTTGTTACCTTTTACAAAGACTGACTTTAAGTGGATCAAAGATGCCAAACATGCGAACCTAGAAACACTGAAACTGACAGAAGACAACATAGGCAGAACCCTGTGTGACAGAGGTGTGGTCCTGAACAGGACTACATTTGCTCAAGAATTAAGGCCAAAAACTGACAAGTGGGACTTCACAAAACTAGAAAGCTTGTGCTCAGCTAAAGGGACAGTCAACTGGGTAAAGCAGCAGCACACAGAAAAAGAATCAAAGAAACAAATGACTCATTTGGAAAACAAACAAAACCAAAAACCTGGTTTGGGACCTGAACAGGCAGTTCTCAGTTCTCATAAAAAAAAGAAAACAAATGGCTTAGAATTATCTCAAAACATGCTCATCCTCCCTAGAAATTACGGAAATGCTAATCAAAATAACCTGTGGTTTCACTTTACTCTGATCAGAATGTATGTCAAAGATCAACCAAACAGTGAAAACATGTGGTGGAGGGGGAGTGGGGATAGGGGAGCCCTTATTCACTGTCCGTGGGATTGTGCTTGTGCAGACACTATGGGGATGACCCTTATTCACTGTCCGTGGGATTGCGCTTGTGCAGACACTATGGGGATCAGCATGGAGAATTTCCCCAAAGCTAAGAGTAAACCCACCATACGACACAGTGTATCACTCCTTGACACATGCCCAAAGGACTCAACATCCTCCTCCACAGATACTTGCTCAGCCGCGGATCATTGTTGCTACAATCACAATAACTGGGAATCGAAACAAACTGTCCTTCACCTGCAGACGGGATAATGAAAATGTGATACATACACACCACGAAACGCCATTCACCTGTAAAGAAAGATGAAATCACGAAACTTGCAGATAAATGGAATGAACCAGAAAGATCATATGGGGTGAGGTAACCCAGACACAGAAAAATAAGCATAGCATGTTCTTTCTCATCTGAGGCTCCCACCTCCAAATCTTCAGACCTGAGTTCATAGCCTGGAATAACTGAAAAAGCCAGGAAAGTAAGAATGGACCATTGCTGGTGTAAGGGAGCAAGAGAGAGGAGAACAGCAGGGGTACTAGTGGTCTGGTGGGTGAAATGGGAAATGTGTGGGTGCTCCAGTACGGGAGTGAGACAGACACAGGAGAAGGAAGCGGTAACATAACAAGGGTTGTAGTTGGATCTGGTCCTGGATGATTTTTTTTTTTAGCTGGAAGGCTTTCCATAATTATTTCAGTCTCATTTGTTATGGGTCTATTTAGGTTGCTGAATTCTTCTTAATTTTGATGGTTTATCTGAATCTAGACATTCATTTATTTCTCTTAGGTTTTCAAGTTCAATGGGATACCAGTTCTAAGGGTGTTCCCTTACAGCATTCTGAATTTGGTGTCGGTTGTAATGTTTTCCTGTTCACTTCTGATCCTGCTCATTTGTATCTTTGTTTTCTTTTGGAGTTGAGCCAAGAGCCTGTCAATCTTGTTTATCTTCCCCCAAGAACCCCGCTCAGGGATTTATTGATCCTTTGTATTTTTCTTTTTTCTGTTTCTGTACCATTAACTTCTGCTCTGGCTTTTATTATTTCTTGATCTCAAGTGGATTTGGGTTTGGTTTGTTCTTGTTTTTCCAAAGTTTTGAGTTTCATCATTAAGTCATTTATTTGTGTTCTCTCAGACACTTTAATGTAAGCACTTAGGGCTACAAATTTCCCTTCCAGGACCCAGCTTTCGTGGGTCCTAGAGATTCTGCTATGTTGTGTTCTCATTTTCATTTAGTTCAGGAGATTTTTATTCCTTTCCCAGTTTCTTCTTTGATCGGTTCATCATCATACCTGGTTGTTTAATCTTCATGAGTTTGTGTATTTACTAGAGGGGTTTTTTTTCCTGTCAATTTTAAGTTTTATTGCATTACATTCAGATAACACAGAGTTATTTCAATCATTCTGAATTTATGAAGATTTATATTATGTGCCAGGATGTGATCTGTTTTAGAAAAGCTTCCACGTGCTGCTGGGTAGAACTGATTTCAACGGATCCTGATGTTTCTCTGCTTTTGGTCTGGATGACTTATCTATTGGAGAAAGTGGAGTACTGGAATTGCTGCCATTGATGGGTTGATGTTAGACTGTGTCTTTGTATCCAGTAGTATTTTTTATGAAATTGGGTGCACCAGATTGCACATAGAATGCACATATGTGTTAAGGACAGCAATGTCTTCTTGGTTTACTGTTCCCTTGATCAGAATGAAGTGTCTCTCTTTATCTCTACTGAATAGTTTTAGTTTGAAATCTATTTTGTCACCTGCTTCTTTCCTGGTCCCATTTAATTAGAGTACTTGCATGTAAAAAACCCCGAGCTGTAAAAGCCCCATGCTAACTGTAAAGGACCACTCTTCCCACGTTTGGGGGCCAAACTATAGCGGCCCGCTCTGTTCCGCAGGTCCGGGTTTAGCAAGAGAGAGAGTGGGGGGAAGAAGGGGAAGAGCCGCGAAGAATAGAGACAAGCCAGAGGATCTGTAGTAAAGTCTTCTTTACTGTCTCCACCGTACACACACCACTACACCTACTACTACTACACCCCACACACATACATACACACACACACACACACACACACACACACACACACACACACACACCAAGGAAATCCTGGATATTTATAGACTTTTGCCACGTGCCTTGTAGGCGCGTGGATACCACGTGCCTTGCAGGTGTGGATATGACGTAAGCCTTACAGGCGTGGACAGCACGTGTGCCTTACAGGCATATATGGCGTAGATAGCACGTGGACAACACGTGCACCGCATGCCTTGTAGGCGTGGATACCACGTGCTCCTTGCAGCTGTGGGCACTAAACAGCAAAACAAGCTATGTGGGATATCAGAGTGTGCTTCAGCTGTTGTAGGCTGTTGAAAACCAAGTCTCATGTCAGGGTATATGGCTCAAGATGGCTGCAAAGCTGATAGCTGCTTTCTAGCTGTTTTTTCTTGCTTAAAGTCGGCTCCCAACACTTGCATCCACTTTTCATCTATGGTGACCTAGCTTTAAAGCTAAAGTATATTTCTGTAGAGTATGTGGGACCCTGCACCAGACAGGCATAAGAACCTTCCCTTCCTGGGTATTCTCACACCCTTCCCCCAAGAGGCATATAATCCCTGGGTCAACCAAAATAAAATGTATGCATTCGTATCCTCCTCCAATAAAGCAATATGAACAAGCAATGATTGTCTCAGAGAGATACTTCATTAAGATTGCCTTTGCCTAAAAATCTCCAGAGGAAGGGCTTTCCTGGTACTTAGCACTCACTCCCAATCGGACTGGACCCTGCTTGTCTACGGCTCAGCTTTTCCCTTCCTGCCTGATATACCGATGCCCCCAAAGAGAAACGTGGACCCTGGACTTCCAAGCTGTGCTCCTGCAGCACCTGGGTACCCAGAGAAGAGCCTGGGAACCACAGCATTCAACCGATGTCCCAAAGGGAAACACAAACTGTGGACTCCCCTTTTGGGATTTTGCTCTGCCTTTTCCAGGCCAGTGTGCTGGTGGTGTCTGGACACCCCTGGCAGAGAGGCAGAATGTGGTAGGAGGGATTCTTGTAGGAAACGGATGTGATGTTTTGCTTCTTGGTCCTTTCAGTCAGTTTGTGTCTTTTGATTGTAGAACTGTGGCCATTAAAGTAACTATTGAAATGTTTCTGTTAATTGTGGTCATTGTATAGGGGGAGGTGTTGTTCTAGTTTTTGTTTTGCTTTGGTGATGGTGTTCTCAGTGGTACTTTTTGTTTTAATAATTACGGCTTCATATTTCTTTCCAGTCTCTGTTACGTTTATTTCTCTCTTCAGCCTGAAATATTGCTTCCTATGTTTTCTCCAGGTTTGGTTTGTTGACTATATTTTTTTAGGTTGTTTGTTTTGTGGAGAGTTTTTGTTTCTCCTTCAACTACAAAAGATAGTGATGGACATACTAGTCTAGATTGGCTTTCATGGCTGTTTAAGACTTGGAGTGCATTTCTCCAGAGTCTTACGGCTTCCAACGTTTCAACTGAGAAATCAGCTATTCTTAGTCTGATGGGTTTGCCTTAATGTGCTTTTTTCTTGTGAAGCTTTCAATATATGTTCTTTGCTCTGTATACTTAATGTTTTAACTATGATATACTGAGGATTTTCTTTTTCAGTGTTGTATATTTGGTGTGTTGTGTGGTTCTTGTACCTGTATGATGTGTATTTCCTTAGCTTGGGGAAGTTTCCGTCTATGAGCTTGTTAGAGATCTAGTCTTTGCCACTGACTTAGGATCTTCTTCCTCATCCCTGCCCATATTTTGAAGACGTAGCCTCTTCATGATGT
The DNA here is from genome assembly GCA_030674055.1 of Rhabdomys pumilio. NCBI lineage: Eukaryota > Metazoa > Chordata > Mammalia > Rodentia > Muridae > Rhabdomys > Rhabdomys pumilio. The sequence goes on from JANHMN010000003.1 coordinate 59,933,383, forward strand.
CCTGCATTCCCTGTGTGTTCCTTCCCCGCAGTTTAACTTTTTATATTCCTTGTTTATTTGTAATATATCCTCTGCTTTATCTTTGAGTCCTGACATCTTATCTTCTGCTTAATTCATTCTACTTCCTTTTAAACTTCCTAGTTGAATGTTTGGTTTTTTTTTTTTTTTTTCAGTTCCATCTTGATTTCAGCTTGAGTCTTCTTCACTGTTTCTATCCCTATTGAATTCCATTTCCAAATCCCAGCCTGTCTGCATCAGCCTTACATCTGCATCCTGTCCATCAGCCTTATGTCTGTGTTTCCTTGACCACCACTCAGGCATTCACTCTCCCCAAGTTCTCTCCCTTTCATTTCATTGAAATGGTTTTTTTGTGTCTTCTTAAAACTCCTTGGATTCTTTGTTGAAGTTCATGATTGTTCTTTGAACTTCTGTGTCCTTGGCTTCATCTAGGTAATTCTCATTGGCAAAAACTTCTATGGGACTAGTGGGCTTTGTCGAGGATGTATATGCTTGGTCTTTCATATCGTTTGTATTTTTGTGCTGAGATCTAGGCATGTGGACTTCTTTTGTTAGTTCTGTGTCTGATATGGAGAGAGTGGGTGTGAAGGCATGTTGGACCATGAGGCTGGCGATGGTCTAGGTGTGATGAAGTCAGGTGAACAGGGGAGGTGAACTGATGTGTGGGTGTGCATCCTGGTACAAGCCTAGAGTCTGGTGGTACATCTGACTGGTTAGAGAGGTTGGGTGTGGCTTGGGAATGGCCTGAGGGTCAGGAGTAGTTAGGTCTAGTCTTGGAGAAAGACTAGCAGTTGGTTGTGGCACAGGCAGGGGTGGCCAGACTAGGCAGGAACACTGGGTTTGTGACCCAGGCTAGGTCATGTGGCTTGAGAAGGATGAGAGAAGGGAGGGTCAGTGGACTCACTAGGCTAGACCCTGGAGAAGGATGTTTAACCTACCTTTGATATGTCCCACACAATATGGAAACTCCAGATATTATTCTTGTACATACAATTCATAAGAAATTTAGAACTAGAGATGTTGACACATCTGCTGCATTGACACATGTGTTACTGAGCGTTGGCTATTCGTTTGCTTATGCACGGCCAGTGGCTGCTTTCTCATTGCAACAGCAGAGTTAAAAGTTGCCACAGAATCCCCCACATCCCACAAAGCCTAAAATATTTACTATCCCTGTGCAGAAGAAGGCTTAACATCTCCCACCCATGAGATACCTTATGGCTCCTGCAATAGACTGAGAGCACAGAGTGTAAGAGACACCACTGATGGCTGTTTACCTATCTGCTGTCTACTGTGTGGGTCCAGTAGAAGGCTCCTTCCCTTTCTTCCTACTTCCTGTTCCTTTTCCTTCCATCACATCTTCCATCCTGTTAACATGAGACTTACAAATCAAACCATTTTCAAGCCTTCTCTACCTTTGCTCTCAATATACAAAGGAAAGTTTCTGTAACAATATTCTTTTTTTCCCCTTGTAATAAATCCTGTTTTTCATGGCTACAGTCTCTCTAGAGACTCAAGAAAGTTAGCTTTGGGACTCAAGGCAAAGTAATGAGTTCTTTGTTCTAGATAGTCTCTGCTCTTCTCCCAAAGCAACAACTGCCCTTGATTTAGCTGGCACGACGCATGGTAACACGCTTCCCGGGAAGAATGAAAAATGGGTCAATTCAAACTTTCAGAAATATCACCCTTTCAATAATTATCATAAGGGCTAAAACATTTCCATCGAGCAGCAGGAACTGAGACACAGAGTGCATAGGAAAACTGGGGCCATGTTTGAGAGACAGCCGCTGGAATCTGTTAACCAGCCCTGGACTCCCCAGAAGTCCTGCTTCATTCCATGACAAGGAAGACAAGTGAATATGTGAATGAAAGCTAGCATCGGTTATGGATAGAGGTAGTAGAGGGGAGAGCCTCAGCTCACGCCTTGAGAGACTTTGGAGGGGTGCGATGTCTGTATCCATAAGTCTGTATGGCCTGCGGGTATGAGAGTATATATGTACCTCAGCCCCTCATACCCCTGGCACTAACATCACTAATGGGTGTTCCAGAAGCCAAATGAACAGTCCTTCAACGAGAAAACGAACCTTCTGTCTCCAAAGCGAGAGGTCACACCACAGAGCAGGTTCTTCAGCTTATCACACACTGGTTCAAAAGAGCAGCTCACTAAGCCCAGCCCGAGTACCCTCAGGTGAAGCCTGCCAGATCATGAACCCTAGGACAGGACTAAGCCAGGTCCTTGTTCAATGGAGAAAGAGAGCGTGTAAGAAAACATGCCCGCATCTCTTCACATCAACCATATAGACATTAAAGGAGAATCAAGAACCATGAAGCCATTAAAGAAAAATGAAGTCACAAAAGCTCCAGAAAAAAAAAATAAACAAAAATTATCCCTGGTATAAACAAAAGATTTATTACACTCAATTCCAATTAAGGCTATCAAGGAGAAATGAACAAATAATACAACCAGAAAGTTATACAAATACCAAGAAAATTAACATAAAATATGAAAGAGAACAAAAAGGTACCTCTGACTATTGTCCTGGTTTGCTTTCTGTTGCCGTGAAAAAACATAGACCAAAACCAACTCGGGGAGGAAAGGGTTCCAGTCTATCAGCCAGGGAATCTGAGGCAGGAACTCAAGCAGAGTCCATGGGCAAGCATTGCTTACTGGCTGGCTCCTCATGGCTTGCTCAGCTGACCCTCTCATACAACCCAGAACCACCACCAACAATGGGCTGGGCCCTTCTACAGCAATCATTAATCAAGAAACTATCATACAAACAAGCCCACAAGCCAATCTGGTGGAATCAGTTCCTCAACCGAGGCTGTCGCTCCCCAGATAATTCTAGTTTGTGCAAGTGGCAAACATTATACAGAACAATTACTCTCTGAAAGAGCAGATGACTCACCTGTTCTGCTGCCCCAACCACCCACCACTTTGTATGAGCCTTGGATAGCACAGTCATCATCTTCAGCTAAGCCAGAAGGATGTGCCAATCAGCAATCCTTGTCAGCCTCTGCTATGGAGGATCTGAGACAGCCCAGAGGGCAGCCCATAGCAACTGTCAGATGTTTGCAAAACCGGCATAGTAGTTTACACCTGTTTCCTATTAGTCTTTGCCTGAATTGGTCAAGAGTTTTGTGTTTCACTACATATCCAGAAAGGCAAAAACATCTCTGCTGAGCCTGTTGCTCCTAGAAAGGACCCTGAGAGTCTCGCATGGGTGACCTGGACCCTGAGACTTCCTGTGATTCCCCTACTGCCCCATGCTCCTTTAATAAAGTTTTACACAACCATACACTCACTGTCCAGTCTCTGTGCCTTGTGACTTTCCTGAAGAAGACATGAGGCACCAAAGAAACAAACCCACCCAAATCGATCCCAGAGAACCTGTGAGCTCACTGGAATCATATGCAGGAGTACAGGTTGGGAGGTTGCTCCCAGAAGCTCGGTGACTCAAAGGCAGCTGCACCAACCAAAAGCACACTCCAATGCGGGTGACAGAAAGCAGCATCTCTGGTTGTCCCTGCACAACTGGCAGGCAAGCCCACACAAGTCTCCTCTTCTCCAGCAACTGTTAACTGCTTACAGAACCTCACAGAGGAGCCTAGTCTTGTGGGCTTTCTAAGCTCCCTGAGCTTCCTCAGCTTCCTCAGGCCAAGGATCACCTCCCCATCCTCCAGGAGGAAGTGCTTCAAGTAGGAGGAAGAGCAGAGGCCAAACACTTCGGAGTCCTTCCCATCATTCATCCCACTGTCCTGATGCAGGCATCATTGAAGATTTCAACTGATGGTCCAGAAGATGGATCTGAATAAATGTCCCAGATAGAAAAGCGAAAGGCAAAGAAACAAAAACTGGAGGGAGAAAAGAAGAAAACCCTACATGCTGAACACGGAAGGTCAGATACTCAGCTGGAGTTCCCTTCAAAAGCACAGACTGCACAGGTCAGAAAACAACCATATAACAGAGCCCACAGCACCAAAGAAGCGATGTCTGAGTGGCTATGGCCTCCTGAGAATGTGGGGAAATATACATGAGCACCTAAAACCAGAGTACCCCAGACGGGAAAAACAGGTTAGACGACCAACCATAGGTCAGAGGTATGATTTTTGCTTCTGTGGTGTTAGATATGAAGTCGATGATGCTCGGGACACCAATGAGGAAGAATAAAGTCCAGAAAGACTGATCTTTGAGCAGATGAGAGCAAGCACACGCTCAGGACCAGGTTCTGCATTTCTGCTTGTGCCTCTGAATTTTAATTGCCATAAACATATATTAGAGTCAGAATTGTGATCATTATCACGTTCTTAAATATATCTAGTAGCTTCCACTTTGCTTTCTGGGCTTTGTTTCCCACAGTCAATCATGGTCTGAAATACTAAGTAAAAAAATTCCAGAGACGATTGGTGAATTTTAAACTGCATGCCGCACTAAGAGGTGTGTTGGACTCTCATACCATCCTCTCTGTCCTGCCAGCAGAGATAGGGATCGTCCCTTCATCCTATGCATCCACACTGTCGACTCTGTGGCCATCTAGTTACTAAGCCATGTCAGAAGTTGTGGTATCAAGCATCTGTATTGAGGTAACCATTATTTTACTTAGTAACAGTCCGACACACAAGAGTAGTCATGCAGGCAGCTCAGATGCAGCAGAAAGGAGGTAGAAAGTGCTTCCCTGTGTAAACAACGGAAAACTCTCCATTTAGTAAGGAAAATATATGTGCTAAGGCTGCTACAATGTACAGTAAGAACAGATCTTCTATTCATTAAATTGAAAAGGAAACATTTAATGCCGGCTTGATGTTAGATCTCAAACTGCCCACGTTATGCCTATGGTGCAAGGTAAGTACAAAGAAACACACAGTCTGCAAAAGGCTGGACACTAGCCAAACTTCAGGCATCCCCTGGGAGTCTTAGGCAGTATCCCCAGTGGATAAAGCAGGGCTGACTACACCACTTCCAGTGCCAGAGAGTGCATGGTGCCAGGTTCTTTCTCCACAGCAGAGCACAGCTTGGCTCCCTCATTCCTTGAGCTCTGATCCATCCCTATCATTGAAATCCATGCATCATCTGGACTACTAGGAAGAACCATGAGTGTAACTCTCGACATCACTGGCACTAAGGATATTCTGGGATTTCTCTATAGTTATAGTTGGTTGAGTGGCTGGTGTTTGGGTACTGATGATAGAATCTCTCACACACACACACATACACAGAGAGAGAGAGAGAGAGAGAGAGAGAGAGAGAGAGAGAGAGAGAATAATAAAGTAATAGTGTGTATATTATGTATGTATGCATGCAGGCATGTATTTATATGTGTGTATGTGCACACTTGTATGGATAGATATATGCATGAATGTGTGTATATATATGTATGTATGTATGTATTTATATATACATGCATCTATGTGTATTTGTATGTATGTATGTATGTATGTATGTACGTATTTATATATACGTGCATCTATGTGTATTTGTATGCATCTGTATGTGTGTGCATTTATGCATATATGTACTTATATGTATGTGTATTAAGCATGTATTTAGATGTAATATGTATTTGTATGTGTGTATGTCTCTAGATCACAAAGAACACGACAACCTTGAGCACCAACTGTATACTACATGTCATGACAGACTGGCTACTCTGTCAATCTATGGTATTTCTTAAGTTTGCTTCCCTCCTGTTTGAAAAGGCAATACTACTGTGTCCCAAATCCTCTAATGGTACCCAATGATGCTGGTAAGCCAGGAGAGGGGATCTGTTGACACCAAGTCCACATCGGATGTGGCAGGTGTAAAACAGATACTCTGTTTCTGCCGACATTAGGTCAAAAAAAGTCAGTTTCTATAGAAACTGTCTTTGTGTGTGGTTGAAAATAAATCTTCGGTGTAGCTAGAAAATAATGGTTTGTGAAATCAGAAAGCACGTTTATGATCATCAAGACCAGGGTACTTAACAACATGTTAATAGGTGCAGTCATTAAAGTCCTTCCAATTTCGCTTAGCTCTAAACTTGTATCTCAAAACCACCATGTATGTTCAGTGAGAGCCACCATAGCTGTCCCTTGGTGTCCCTTAGTGCCTGTGGCTGCTCCTTTATGTCTGGGGATGTTCCTCAGTGTCTGTGGTTCTTGCTTTGTGTCTGTGACTGTTCCTTTTTTGTCTGCAGGGGCTGTTTCCAGGATTCTAGTCCCCAACAGGCACCAAAATTCATGACTACTCAGGTCTCTTATATAAAATTGCATAGTGTGTCTAGGAAGATGGTTCATTTGGTAGCAGCACTTGCTACACACATCTACATGATTTAGGATCCCCAGCACCCACATAAAAGGCTGAATGTGGCCATGCACACTTTTGTAACCCCAATACTGTAAAGGATAAAGACAAAGGATCCTTTGCTAGCTTGCAGCCTAGTTACAGGTTTAGTGAGAGACCTTGACCTCAAAGGAAAAAAAGCAGAAAATGATGGAGCAGGACACTGGATATTTTAGTCTGCCTTTTCAGGCATGTTCTTGAAAACACACACACACACACACACACACACACACACACACACACACACACA
>JANHMN010000003.1:59945868-60013368 GCA_030674055.1 Rhabdomys pumilio
TGTGTGTGTGTGTGTGTGTGTGTGTGTGTGTGTGTGTGTGTGTGTGTTCAAATATAATAAAAGAGAAAATCTAGATTAGTAAAGATGTGGGTATAAAAATAAAAATCTCAGAAGGGAAATCTTAGGACTACTGGGTGACCTAAGTAATCATAACTAAGGGTAAAAGATACAGAAACTCTGAAAGTGAAAAGAACATGTTACTGCGGACGTCTTAAATAGTGCAGAAGACAGCAAGACCTGAGCCCAGTGAGGAGGTATTTGCAAGGCATAATAAAGTGGCCATGAAAATTCACATCAAATGAAAACAGATGCCAGTCTTCTTCCATCAGATTAATAAGAGCACTCAAGGCTGCTAATATCCTATGTCTCAAGAATGAGGAAAGTCAAATCCTTGGGCAAGGCTCCTGGGGGTGAGAATGATTTTCCCTCAACTCATCTAACAACACCTAACAAAATTCCAATCGGAACAGCCTTTGACTACCTGCAAGTCTACTCCAGGGGCTCACTCTCAGAAGCAGGCACTGACCTCTAGGGCAAGCAGCATCAGATACAGAACCTGCATCGCCAGAAAGTTCACAGCAGCAGAGAAATGGAATAAACCATAATAATCTGCAGTTTGGACTGCTATTACACACCCACGAAAGAATGGATTCAAATTTATCACCAGTTATGGGCAAGGGACACATCACATTTCAAAGGGAGCTACAGAGTAAAATGTGGGTGGCAGACTCCCATTTTTAAATTCTTAAAAGAAAAGGAAGCATTTCACATGGAAGAATTCTGATATACTTGTGACTGTGAAGTTTGTGGAGGGACATTAAACACCACCGGTGATGTCAGCTACCTATCGACAGAGCACTGATGGAGAGGAAAATGCATGTTTGTACATTTCCTGGGTTTTAGTTATGGCAACAATTACATACTGCTTTAGGAATATTTTTAGAATTCTAGCAACATCGCTCTTAAAGGGGACACAAAGACAAGCTTCTTTGCCTGCAGCGGCTATGCAGGGGATTTCCAACGCACTTATTCAGTGTCCTGGACACTGGCAAGATTAGAAAGAAAAGAACGAGTCGCCTCCACTCAAAGGTCAAGACGCCGCCCAGGTCTGTGCTCTTGTACAGTCAATCACCACAAAAATGAGCCAGAGGTTCAGACGTAGGGAGGAGATCCATATCCTAACATGTCAGACAGTACAGCCTAAGGCAGGGAACTCGACGACGAGGGTGCTCCTCAGAATCAAAGCACCATGTTGCTTTTGTTCATCACTGACCTCTGGCCACAGCTGCTCCACCTCACCAGCCTCCAGCTTTGCCAAGCTCCCCTCCTACAGTTTAGAACTAGAATGTCCCCTAAAGGCCCATGTGGTAAAGACTTGGTTGCTCCTGGCACTGCTAGAAGGAGGTGGAGCCTAAAGGGAGGTCTTGAGTGACCTAGAAGGGAACAAGTGGGTCTCAGCCTCTTCCTCTTCCTTTCTCTTTTTGGCTATCTGGTTCAAAGTAAGCAGGGTATACACTTCTACCACCACGCCTTGTCACAGACCTGCCTGAATAGCACCGACCAGGTGGCCAGGGACCGAAACCTCTATGTGGCAATCCTGTGTATCCACACAGACACACATACCTACACACACACAGAGAGACATATACACACACATATAGACACATACAAACATATACACATATACAGATGGATACAAAAACAGACATACACAAATATACAGACATATACATATATATATATATATATATATACACACAGATATATACACACAGATACACATATATACACATTCACACATATACACATAGACACATGCATGTACATACACACAGACACACACACATATATATACACATAGACATATATTCACACATACTTATACATACACACATACACACACAGAGACACATATAAATACAGACACACACATACACATATACCACACACAGACACACATCTTGACACAGATACAAATACACACATATATACATATGCACACAAACACACATATGCACAGGCATTCATACACACACATACATACACATGAACACCTACATATATACATCTCACACACAGACATACACATATACACATACACACACATACAGATAGGCAACACACAGAGAGAGAACTTTTTAAGTTTTCTTAATGTCCCCATTGTAATGTGTCTTCAAATTTCTCTTGACCCTTCACCTTTCAGGTCTGGTTAGGAGTTTTCCTAAGAAACAGAGGGTGTGGTTGCCTTGTCAAGGTGATTTCTTCAGCAGCAGGCTTTCTCTCACCCTCTGCCACATGGACAGTTGTGTGTCATCTTCAGTTAGGCACCTGGTATTTCTAAAGTGAGAGCAGCTAAGTCAAAGCCACATCCTGGTTCAGTGACCTTGGGGCAGTTACTGGTGTCTTCTTTATTCCTCTCTCAGATCACTCACCAGGAGTTGCCAGGGCTCCTCAAGGAGCAGGCCTGAAGAGAGGCTGGTGTGGCATTCCCCTGGCTAAGAGAAGTGAGATGCATGATGGAAATCCAAAGGGAGGAAACTGACCAAGGCCCTGAGCACCAGGAGGTACGGTCCACTGGGCTGCCAGTGAAATGGGCTGTGGTCCATGTAAAAGGGATTGTCAGGTCCAGTACATAGTAAGTGCTCAATAAAGTAAGAACTGTTTTTCTTTGTATTACTTTTTCCTAAATAGAAGAACTGTTGCTACAAAGATTCTTTACCAGGTCTAAACTACAAATGATCAAGAAGTTGGAAGCAGCAATTAAGTACCCAGCATCCTCTCAGAAGATTCATAGAGCAGAGTCCAGCACTAAGCCCAGTGTGGGTTTCCATAAAAGCCCGCCATCTTGGTCACCTGTCTTAAAGACCTTTCAAGGTAGTTAGGGCAAATATATCTTTTATCATGGGAGACTGATCTCAAAACCTCCAGCACTGGAGGTTCAAATCCCTTCTATGTCACACAATTTGCATATAACCCACACATGTTTTCCTGTGTGCTTTAAAATTGTCTCTAGGCTGCCTAGACTAACTAATGCAATATAAATACCATGCAAATGGTTTCTATATTTTATCGTTTGGGGATGAACTGACCAGGAAAAAGTTGTACATGCGTCTGTACAGATACAAGGTTTTCTGGATATTTTCAGTCTATGGTTGATTGAATCCTTGGCTACAGAGCTGCTGATGCTGAGGGCAGGCTGTGTAAGGAAGGCAAAGAGCCCATGTTACTCACTCACAACCACATCAACATTCGAACCTGTTCCAACTGGAACTCATCATTCTTTCTGCAGGGCAGAGACAACGTGTGAAAATCGCTATTCACTGTATTGAAAGAATTTAAAGGCTGGAGACGTAGTTCAGTAGGAGAGCACATGCCTAGTATGTATGGAGATGTTCCATTCCCAGCATTGAAAAAATAATTTTCAAAATACTTGTAGCTGGTTTAAGTATGAAGGTTAAAAAGAAGCCTGTGGGAATACAGATGGAGGGACAGAGGGAGGGAGGTAAAATGTGTAAGTATTTTATGCTGGGTTCATCATCACTATTCTCCAGAACTCGGAGAAATGGGAGTCCACAGCCTAAAGCTGGGACAGGACTCAGAACTGTGGGAAACTAGAACTAATAACATATAGCGTTTGAAACACAAACCGCATTCCTGTTTTACATATGTAACTTAACTCCTGAAACAAAATGCAGGGGATGTGTACTCTTTACATAAATGTTTTTTACTGCCTCTAACTAATGTTTTATTTTTGAGGAGATAGATATAAAAGATATATATCTTAGTTCTCTTCGAACACCCTAGGGAATCCAGCTAAGACTCTGAGGAAGTGGGGGAGGCTCAGGAAAGAGCCAGGAAACCTAGCTAATTCACCAGTCTGCCACCTGTAGGCTGGTTCCAGCAGGCTGAAACTCAGTACCCACTAGACAGACATGAAAACAACGCATATTAAGTAATGCTAAAAACCGAGCAACAGATGTGTGGAGACTATATATAGGGGCGGGTTTGGACCACGGCTCTCTCGGGAGGCTGCCTCCCACCTCCTCTCATCGATCTGAACACTGGGAGCTGTGACCACACGTTCTGCCATCCTATTCTGCTCTCCCAGATGAGTCCCCACCCCTGCCTGAAATAAGCTTTGAAAATTAATACCCCCATTAGGATGAACAGCCACACCTGTATCGATCCTTGTTTCCAGGGTATTTTTGCTAAGATCTCATTTTAAACCAGACAAGAAACTTGCAAGAACAAAGGCCATTACAAAATAAATAAATAAATAAATAAATAAATAAATAAATAAATAAATGCAGGACTGAACTTTTTTTTTTTTAATTACAAAAGTTAAGAACAAACAGCGAACATTAATTACCAAATCTTGTTTGGGGTCTGTGTACGGGGAATTTAAACGCAGAACGTTCGCTGGAAGCCTGTAATGTATTTGTGCACCATCGACTAAATGTGCTTACAAATGTCAAGAGTTCTTGAAACAAGTGCCCGTCTTTATAAATACCCGTGCCGCATTTACCTCCTATTCCCATATGTCCATACTTTATTAATATAGAACATAAGCAACTTTCATCAAAACGATACAAAATGCCAAAAAAAAGAAAATCATCTCGGACCAATCAATCGCTTCTTTAATAAATGTTTCCAGCGGATGATTTGAGGGTCAAGAATCTGAAAATCAGTCTGGAGTTCAAATAGCACACTTCTGGCTCCGGATAACCAGTAGGTCCAGCCGGACCCGTCCTGGGCTTAAGGGAAAACAAGATACCCTTGCGCTCGGAAGGTGAGTGGCCACAGCGGGGCCACTCGGTTCCCTCCAGACTGACCCGCACCACTGCGCGCCCCCAGCGAGGACCGCAGCGAAGGGAGCCGCGCACAGCGGGTTCTGCACCGGGCTCGGGCGCCCCCGCGCCGCCTGGTCACGGTCGCCCGCTGCCCGCGTCGGTCACCGGCGGCGAGTGGGGATCCGGGCAGCTGTCCGACCAGCCACCGACTGCTACCCACCAGGTGAGGAAGAGAGGGAGGCTGGCTGTTTTCCCCTCAGAAAAGTAACTCCGGGCGCAGCGCTTTGGAGCGGCAGCGCGACGCGCGGCGGTCCCCGGAGTTCCCCTGCCTGGACTTGGAAACTGCTCGCCGAGCCGCAGCTGCCAGACCCGGGCGTCCGCTCCCCCACTCGGCGCGGGCCGCGTCCCCGCCACTGCAGCTCCCGGTCCCAGCCCGCGCCGCCGCCGCAGACACTCACCGAGAAGCCGGCCCAGAAAGGGCAGGAGTGGCGCACGCGGGCGGAGGTGGTGAGAGCCAGCGCCGCGAAGCTCACGGCCACGATGAGGCATCCGAGCGCCATCTGCGTGGCCCCGAGAGCCAGCACGATGCGGGAACGGCCCGGGCACTCGCGCAGGCGGGACAGGCTGCGGGGCAGCGCGTGCGGGCGCGGTGTCCGGGGGCCACCGGCGGGAGGCATCGCGTCCCGCAAGCTCTCTCCGAGCTGAGCTCCTCTCACCGAGGCGCCGAGGCAAGTTGCGCCGGCTGCGGGGACCGCCTCCCCGCGGGCAGCAGAGGCTGCGGCGCGCGGCCGACACGAGCGGCTCGGGCTGGGCGGAGAGCCGGGCGCCCGCAGCCCGCACCGGTGCCCGCGCCCATGCCACCGCCGCTGCGCAGGGCCGGCCGGCCGCGCTGCGCCCTCTCCCGCTCGCCCGCCCGTCCGCGCGCTCCCCTGGCCGAGCGCGGGCGCGAGCCGCGGTGTCGGGCGCGAGCCGCCGCGGGCTTCGGGAGCGAGCCTAGCCGCTGTGCGCGGGGGGCCGGGAGAGAACCGGAGCCGAAGCGGGGACTAGGAGGGGAGCGGGGAGCGGGAGAGGTCGCAGGTGTGTCCTCCGTGTTGGCGCCTCCTCCCGGGCCGCGGCGGATACTGGGGAAAGGACAGACGGAGTCGAGAGACACCGACAAGGACAGCGGGCTCTGAGGGGAGACTTTGGCCAAGGCGTGGGAGCCTGGCTGTGGGACCTGCGGCTATGGATTTCCTACTCTGAGCCCCAGGCGTGGAGGCCTCCAGGTAATAAGCCTAGCCGCCTTCATGCAGTTCCAGAAGCATCCTAGAAGCCACCGAGGACACTCCCAGGCCACGCAGTTGCCTTCTATCCACCTCTCCTTTGCGGGGCTTTTTTTTTTTTTTTTTAATAAAACATACCCTAAGTTTGGCCTTTAAAACAATATGCAAGAGCGAATGTAAATGGACGTTGTATTAACCTATTAAACAGCCTATACTCCTTCTTGCCCACAGTTTTAATAACTATTGGCTTCCTTGGAATTGCAAGGAAACCTGGAAATTCGGTTGTCCCAATGCCTTCGTGGCCCTGTTAATGAGACAACTTTAAGCCTATTAATGTTGAATGGGACCTGCAGCGTTGGAAGTTTGAAAGACTGATAGAAAAGGAAAGTTGAAAAGAATGAAAGCCAATGGCCATTTCTTCCAGTGACCTCTTGGCTGGACTTATGGAGTCGTCCGTCCCTGTCTGCCTCTCCCCACCCCAACCCCCACCCCGTTGAATTGGAAGTACTGAACATTGTCCTCCCGAAAATATCTCAATTGCTGGTGCTTGAAATTTCAGCGTTAGAGATATTGATTCCTTTGGGGCTTGACGAGCCCCTATTAAAATGCAAATTCCCCTTGAAGGGGCAATCGCTCAGCCTTTATCAGCCAACACCTTACCAGGGATGGGATTTATTTTCCAATTTAACTGGATGACCAAGGGATGAAGCGAGAGAGTGGGAATCCCAGGATAAAGTGGATGACCTCCAAATATTGGCCTGTGGCCAACTGCTGTCGTCTCTCCCAGTTCTTTATAAAATGAAATAAGCCTCTGACCAGGTGTTTAGAGCGCCCTAGTACAAATTCCAATTTCCTGGAGGTATTTTCTATCTAGAAGTTCTCAGGAAGCATTTTCGTCAGTGCTTGAAACAATATCAAAGTGTGATACTCCACTGCCCTCACCTCCCTCGCCCATTCAAGCATTTTTTTGAAAACCGGTTCAGACTAGGGGGTCTAAGCAGAACCATCCATTTAAGACTCTCAGAGGTAAGTACCTCAGCAAACAAAAACCAAACAGAAGCCTTGCCTCTAAGACATCAAAAGAGAGATAATCGGCATTACAAATGAACAAATTACTTAGCTTATCCACATTATATATTAGTCAAAATTATGTTTAAAATCCCACTGTTTGCCACAGAGAAGGTTTGAGACAAGCAAAAGCAGGCAAGCCCCCTGGGGGCCTTTTTGGTCTCCAGGGGACTTTGTCAGCACACAGATAATTGCTCCAAAGTCAGTTTGCATCTGGGTTCAGTGGGATAGAAAATACTGCTACACCTGCCGCCCCAGTGACTGGAAAGGAGCTTTCTGACTATACTGTAGTCCAGATGCTATTGCTATCAGCTTGGCAAGAGGTGGTGGTGATGGGGTTGGTGTAGGGTAAGGGGAGGTAGTAAGGCGAGTGGGGGGAGGGGAGTGGGGGGCAAGATGAGGCAAGAGAGGGCAAGATGGGGTGACGGGGTAAGGATGGTAGTGATTTGAGTTACAGTAGAGACTTGCAGATGTGGAGAGTATTTGGAACTGTGGGTGATGATCTAAACACGAGGAAGTGCTAAGGGTCGGTCTCCAGGAAACTCTCATTTACTAATTAAATTGCTTCCAAAGTAAACATGGAAGTTTTTCAATTTATGAATGGCATGCTGTCAGTCCTGAAGCAGGAGGCGTGTGTTAAGAGGGTTACAAACACCTACCTCCTCTGAGACCTTTGACGTGGGGAGAGTCAAAGAGACTGATCCAGAAATCAAGCTTACTTTACTGCTCTAAAAATGTGTCCTATTAGTTTAAAAAAAAAAAAAAACATGCTCAGGACAAAATAATTTCACAACAAACTTGAGTAAAGAACAACTTGTGATTCAGGTATCCCTCAGAGTCAGAAGTGCAGAGAACCCTCCTCTGCAGCACCAGCAATGTGGAGAAATAGAAAGGGGTGAAGAAAAATAGCAACCAACCAAAAGGCTGATGGCTTCAAAATGTCTTTCCTGGCAAAGATCAAAGAGGAGATTCATCATGGAGTCACTGAAGCCGGAGTGGCAGACATGTCCCAGGAAGTCAAACAAACAAGTCAGCTTCAGCATGGCATTTCAGCATGAGCCACACCATCCTGGTTTGGCCTGTTGTGACATCACATGGGAGCCCAGTCTATAATTTTGTTGAACATTGTTTCACAGAATTTTAAGATTCTGTTGACTGGGGTGGCTGCAGTTATCTTGGAATTTAGAGTTATAATTAAACTGAGCTGATTTCTCAGGCATGAAGCCATGAAGAAAGAAGGAAGGGAGGCTTGAAAATAGAGGGGGGGGAAAGGAGGAAGAAGATGGTGCTGGCATAAGTCTACCCCCTGCTCTGTCCCTGACAATTCACCATCCCCTTTGATCCTCAGGATTTGTCTCTATTAAAATACAAGTTAGTGTCAGAGCAGAGCATGAGTGGCCTCCAGGATCAACTTAGGACAACTTCATCTTCTCCTTGGGTTAGACTATGTGACTAAAGCATTGCTTTTGACCAAAACAAAACTCACAGCTGCACTTCTTGATGAGAGCCAAGTTACTCACCTTTTTGCCATGAGAGACTGGGTAGCTGGGCAAAAACCCCTTGCCATGCCATGCAATTAATTCAGACCTGCTCCCTTTGGCATGTTCCTTTCTGTAGATGGATAAGAAATAAATGTGTCCTTTCGTGACCTCTCTAAGCCAGAGAAACTTGTGCTCAGAGTCTTGGCCCTCAACAAGTACTGGTCCAAAGGACACTCTCCACACATAGACCCAGATGATGCTATGTGACTTTGCCCCCCAAGTTATCCCTGATTGGTGAATAAAGATGCCGACAGCCAATAGCTGGACCGAAGAGACATAGGCAGGGTTTAGGGTTCCTGAGCTTGGGACGGAGAACCACAAGGGAGGAAGAAAAGAGATAAATCCTGAGGTAAATAGAGGAGAAGAAGCCATGGGGTAAGAATCTTAAAATAATGACCACATGGGTTGACTAATGGGAGTTAACAGCAGCCCAGACGAAACTTGGCAAATTATATAATGGGATTATAGGCTGGGAAATAGACATAATAACATCGAGGACCTACCCACTCTTGTGCTGATTAAGGCTTATTGTAAATATAAAGGTTTGTGTGTCTTTTATCTGGGGACTGAATGATCAAAGCCTAGACTGACATTAAATATTTCAGCAACATATAGGCACCCATCATGGGGTACCAATGTTGTTGGAATTATAGTTCTAATAAACCCATATAAAGACACACAATCTAGGTATTTTATTTCTAAGCCAGATGCCTAGATTGGGCAGATCTTGGGCTATTCGAACTTATTTCCAGCTATAAAGTCACGTGTTACTTGCTGTTCCTCCTGGCCACGTGGTTCTGGTCTGTGGCAGTGGCTTCCTTTCTATCCGTACTCTTCTCTGCTCCTACCTGCAACTTCCTCTGCAACCTCCAGTCCCACCTTACTCCCTCCACTGCCCAATCACAGGCTGTAACCTTTTACTGACCAGTTAAATTGGGGAGAAGATTCACATAGCATCACTTGAATATGTGAGCATCTGATTATCAAGGGCAATCACATCTTGAGAAGCCAGTTGTAGTTATAGGATACAAGCAGCATCATTCTGACCCACTACATCTAAGCTTACTACAATGCTGAAGTAATCAAAATAATATGGTACCCTCAGAGGGTAACCATACACACCATGGAACCATGAGACTAGAATTAAGAATCCAGAAATAAACCCACACATCTAAGACCAACTGATCTTTGATAAGTGTCAGTCAACTAACACCATTCAACAGTGAAAAAATAAACTGATATTTCTGAAATAACTGTGTTTGCATGTACAAAATAAAAGGAAGGGGTTCAGTTTCCCATCATATACAGAAATTAAACCAAAGTGGATCAGACTTCTCAGTATAAGAGCAAAACCTATAAAACTCCTAATAAGACAAGATTGGTATACAACCTTATGACCATGGCCCTGACTTGGACTCTTGCATGTGTGATGTAGTTTGGACATTGAACATTCCACAAAGGTCCCTGCATTAAAGGCATAGTCCCCAGAGTGGCGCTGTTGGAAGGTAGTGGAGCTTTTCAGTGTGAGGCCTTGGATATGTTGTTAGGTCATCAAGGGCATGCCATTTTAATAATTAAGTTTAACTGTCAACTTAATGAACTCTAGAATCACCTGGGAGACCAGTATTTGAAAATGCATGTAGGCGATTATCTTGACTGATAATTGAGGTAGAACTGTCTGTCTGTTGTGAGTAGCACCATTCCCTGGCTGAGATTCTAGATGTATAAAAAGGAGAAAGTAATCAGAGCACAAGCATTCCTTGCTGTTTCTTAGCTGTGGATGTAATATATCCAGCTACGTGATGCTCCTCATGCTCTGGCTTCCTGGCCATGATGGATAATAACAGAGAATTATGAACCAAAATAAACCTTTTCTGCTTTAAATTTTTTTGTATAGATATTTTATCACAGCAACAGGCAAAAAAAAAAAAAAAAAAAAAAAAAAAAAAAGTACAAGAATCAGTACCAGAAGTGGGGTTATTACTCTGATAAACCTAACCATATGGTTCTCAAGCCCTTAGAACTACTTGGTGGCTAGAATGTGGAAGAATTTGATACTTGGAACTAGAAAAGCCTGTCATGCTAGAAGCAGAGTTTAATGACCCATTCTGACTGGGGCTTAGAAGAAAAGAATGCTAAGAAAGGACCCATGAGATAGTGCTTCAGATGAAGGTCTCTGCTACCTGACAGTCCATGCTGGATGACCTGAGTCCGATTCCCAAAGCCCATATAACAGCAGGAAGAGAGAATTGATTTCTCAAAGTTGTTTGCTGATCTCTACATGCATACCATGATTTGTATGTGTCTGTGTGCATGTGACCTACACATACTCTACACACAAACATACACATAATAATAATAAATCCTTTTACCCCTCAAAAGATGCTGAGAGGAATGCAGACATTAGAGCCCGAATCACAAAGTTTTAGAGGTGAACAAGAACTATTGGGAACTAGGTTCCATGATACATGCTGTCAAAGAAACTGGCTACAATCTGCCATGTCTTGAGAACTTGAATGATGTTGAGCTGAAAAATAAGGGACTAGTTTGTTTGGCAGACTAAAGTATCAAGACAGTAAAGTATCCAGGCCAGTGGTAAGAAAGCTGCTGTAATTATGAAAGAGACAATGCCACTGAAGAGAATCCTCATGCACTGAACTAGGATACTTGGAGAGATATCCTTAAGGTAAGGGAAGACCCCACACATCTGAGGCTCTACCTTGTGAAGATCTAAATTCATTTGAAAGAAGAAAGTCAGAGCTAAAGGGTTCCCTGCTCTTTGAAGATACGTGTCTGAGGACACATTTCCCACAGCTCAGCTGTGGTCTAAAGCACCTGTGGTCCAAGGGTATCAGCTTGAGTCTCAAACTGGCAACAGAACTTTGCACCATCATTCACAGGAACTGCCTTGGGAGGTGTGGACAATTGGGGGAGTATAGGGTCCTATTCTACTGGTTAAGTGATCAATGGAGGATAGGGTTTGAGTCCCTACAAGAAGACCCCAAAAGACCTCTGTGTGACATTAACCTTAACCTAGGAAAGTTAAGTCAAACTTGTAATTGGAACCCCAGGATATTGCAGATGCCAAGGGACATCCACTGATGAAAGCTGTAGTCATGGAGTCGGAGTAGAGCCAGTCTCAGAGAGAGGCTATGTGTGGTGCACACAAAAAGGCTGAGAAGTGGGGCTACCTCAGTCCTTTGGAGCCCAGCCAATTTCATCAAATGCCAAACATGGAGTTACAGGATTTGTTTTTTGCCCGGCTGGATTTTGATCTTCCTTAGGTCCAGTCATTCCTCTGTTTTACTCCAGTTCTTCCATGCTGAGTGAGAATGTATATTTGTGCAATTGCACATTGGGAAGATGTTATTTATTTATTTTATTTTATAGCAGTTCGCAGTTAGGCTCTCACCTTAAATCTCAGATGAGGTGTGGACTTTGGGGTTTAAACAGCTGGAATTGCTAAAGACTGTAAGCACTTTGAAAGTTGGATTGTGATTTGCATTATATGATAAGCATGGGATTCTGAGGACAGGGGGTGCAAGGGTATGGTTTAAAATGGCATCTTTGGGTGTCAAATTGGCAGGGAGTGGAGCTGTGATGGTTAATATCAAGCCACAGCTTGATGAGCTCTAGAATAACCTGAGGGTTCAGCCTCTGGGCATGCCTGTGGGGAACTGTCTTCATTAGGTTAACTGAGATGGGAAGACTTGCCCACTGTGGGTAACTTCATTCCCCTGGCTGAGATTCCAGACTGTGTGGTCTCAGCACAAGCATCTTTTGTTTTCTGTTTGCTGACAATGGCTGTGATCTGACCAGATGCTTTAAACTCCAGCTGCTGTGACTTCTCATCATGGCAGACCACAACCTAAAGCTATGAGTTAAAATAATCCCTCTATATTTAGGCTCCTCTTGTCAGGGCACTTATTACAGCAATGAAAAAAGAAACTAAGACAATGCTCAAACAAGTTTGTGGAGCCTGGAACCTCCATTTTTCTCTTTAATTTTCTGGAGATGAGATTTGCTTCACCCCGTAATCCCTACCATTGTCATCCGGGTACCATCCAATAGATGTATCAGAAATGCAGAGCAAAGAGTCCACTCTATTTTGCATCAGAATCCCCAAAACAATAGGCCAAAGTAAACTTTCTTTATAAGCTAATTATTGTATCAGGTTTTTCACTGTAATAACATCTGATTGGTAAATCATGACAATAAAAACATAAGCAATAAAGAAAAAATAGATTATATTCAAGGAACTAAAACCTTTTTATGAATCAAAGAACATTATTTAAAAAAATTAAGCCTAGGAAATAATATGTATGATCAAAGATGTGGAAAAAATAAGACCAGCTGTACATTGCTACAATGTAATATAGAGCCGCTGTAGAAAATGACTATACAGATTTCCCAACAAGGCTAGAAATAATTATCCTGTGATGTAGAAAGGAATTTCTACCTAAAAGAAGTTGAAAGCAGAGACCCAAAGAGATATTTGTACATTCAGGTCACAGCAGCGTTGCTCACAATAGACAACTCAGCTATCCTGGAACAAATTAGGGGAGTCTAGGAGGTAGATCAGTGTGGGAAACACTTGCCATGCATGCTTGATGACCTGAGTTCAGATAGCCAAAAACGCATGTAAAAGCCAGAACAGTGTACAAGTGTCTGTACATATGTGGACACACACCCGTGAGGAGATGGGAGAATTGAGACAGGAGAATTGCTGGAAGTAGTTATCAAAAGAGACCCCATTCCAAACAAGGTTGAAGATGAGAACTGTTACCCAAGGTTGCACTCTGATCTCAACATGCATGTCATAGCATATGCATTCGTAAACACACACACACACACACACACACACACACACACACACATACACACACTATAAATGAGTCAACAAAATGTAATCTATACAGACAGAAGAACAACATTCAGCATTAAAAAGTGGGAAATTATGATGCACATTGTATTATGGGCAAGAAGCCTTCATCAGATTATGCTAAGTGAAACAAGCCAGTCATAAAAGAACAAACAGTTGTTTTGTTTATAAGAAGAGTTCAGAATAGTCAGACTCAGAGAAAAAAAATAGCTGTTCTGCTCCCTGGAGGAGGGGACAATGGAAAGCTGGTGTTGAATGGGTACCAGGATTTTACTTGGGAAAGCTAAAAACTTACACCATATATGATGGTCATACAATACTTTATTGTACTGTATGCCACAGAATTGTTCACTTATAAATTATTAAAATGGTAAGCATTGTGTTAAATGTACTTTACCACAGTAAGAAAAAGACAGGCTGAAATGCCATTTCCTATTCACTAGAATGGTTATAATTTAGAAAAAAAAAAACAGGAAATAATTGTTGGGTAGGAAGTGAAAAAATTGAAGCTTATTGCTATAGTGCAGCTGGAAACAGTGTGGATGCTTGCCCCTTCCTAGGTATGTGCCTATAGGGGCTAAAATGAACCACCAGCATCCCCTGGTTTTCACCACCAACTCTAGAGCTCACTGGCTTAGACAATCACTGTCAGGGAGTTAGACACATGAGAGTCCCGGGGCACTGATGGAGAAGAGAGTTAGTATGAATGTGGCTAGTTTCTGTTCATGTCTTTAAAAAAAAATGTCTATCCGTTTGCTGCCAAAATAACCGCAAGGTAGCCAAGACAATGTACAATATGTTGAACCACAGGGGTTAGGTATAGAGTAATTGACTAGGGGAGACAAATCTTGTTAGGAAAGGGGCTCAGAATAGACCATTATGGATGGATGAGGGGGCTGGAATGAGAGGATCAAGTGAGGAGCAGGAGGGAAGAAGAGGATGAGAAGGAATAGAATACAGGGAGAGACAGCTAAAATTAAGGGCCATTTGACGGGTAGTATTGAAATCTAATACAGTAAAAGCTCCTGAAAACATATGAAGCCAATCTAAATAAAACTGCCAAATAATGGGGAAGATAGAGCCATCTCTTGTCACCAAATGAAGCCTTGAGTTTGTTCTGGATAGCCCTGGTGTATATATAAGAGGATAGTTTTTCGATAGTATACAAGCTAAACCAGGACACCCAGATATGGAATTATAAGCCTTTTTAAAGTTAGGATAGATGGCGGGATGCTTTATTTAATCACAAAATTGATGGACTGGGTGTTAAGTGTATCTTATATTTTATAAATTACAAAATGCTCAATTTATATCTGAGATAAAAGAGCCTTTTAATTGGACAAAAGAGGGGAAATGTTGTGGATACCCCTGGTGCTGTTTGTATTTTGATGTTAATTCTACTTCCCCAAGAGGGGCTGCCTGGGACATACTCAGATGACTTCATGTGAACCTTCCCCTAATGAATAAAGATTTCAAGGGACCAATCACTTGGCAAGTAGGCAGGACTTCCAGGTCAGAGAAAGAGACTGCAGAAGAGGAGAGGAGACTTGGCTGGTGGATGGGAGATGATGGAGACAGAAATGTAGCTTGCAATATCCAAGATACAATCCACAGACCACGTGAAGCTCATGAACAAGGAAGACCAAAGTGTGGGTGCTTTGGCCCTTCTTAGAAGGGGTAACAAAATACTCATGGGAGCAAATATGGAGACAAAACATGGGACAGAAACTGAAGGAGGGGCTGTCCAGAGACTGCTCCAACTGGATATCCATCCCTTGTGCAGTCACCAAAGGCAGACACTGATGTGAATGCTAGGAAGTGCATGCTGACAGGAGCCTGATATAGTTGTCTCCTTAGAGGACTGCCAGAGCCTGAAATATACAGAGGCGCATACTCACAGCTAACCATTGAGCTGATCATGGGGTTCCCAATGGAGGAGTGAGAGGGAAGACTGAAGGATCTGAAAGGGTTTTCAGCCCCATGGGGAGAGCAACAATACCAACCAAACAGAGCCCCCAGGGTCTAAACCACCAGCCTGGGAAGGGATCCATGGCTCCAGCTGTATAGTAGGAGAGGATGACAGTGTCAGGCATAGGTGGGTTAGGAAGCCCTTGGTCCAGTGAAGGCTGGACACCTCAGTGTGGGGGAAACCGTGGGTGGGGAAGTGGGAGGTGGGAGTGGGAGGGTGGGTGGGGGCATGTCCTCATAGAAGCAGGAGAAGGGAGGATGGGATAGGGGGTTCCTGGGTTAGGGGGGTGGGGAAAAGGGATTATATCTGAAATTTAAACAAAATACCCAATAAAAATTTTTTAAAAATGAAAGTAGCAGAACACCCCACGCCCCACAACCCACCCCACACCCCTGTTCAGATGGCAGATCCACCAGGATTCGCTACCGGAGCATTTGTAACTTAAAATAGCTTACAACATTAGGATGCTAGTTGCCGGGCCCAACGGTTGTGTTGCATTTGATTCTAAACTAAGATTGTGTGGTGTTTTCCTTCACGGGGAGACTCAACTGAGTTCAAGAGAAAAGGTACAGTGGTGGGGCACCCTAGCCAGCCACAGGAATTTGGAAGCATGGGGCTGGCATAGCAGTGGCTCACCATGGGAACTTGGCAAGCTGAGTGGAAGGATTTTGGAGCTCTGAGACAGAGGGTCTGCCGGGCTGAAAACAGGCCCCGCCAGTCTGCCGGTGCCTTGCCAACGGTAGCGTGGGTGCTTTTTTTTTAATATTTCACGCTGCACGAGTTCCAGGATTGGATTATGTCTAATTGAGTTTTTGCCCAAAGGAGTCCCATGGGAATGCTCAAACAACCCAGTCTTGTCGTTAATGCCCCAATGCTGAAGACAACACCTACACAACTCATTGAACACGAAGAAGTTGAGCTGGTGTCTACACAGAGCCTTTACCCCTACGTTCCAGTCTTTAGTACTCTGTAGGCTATAAAAAGAAAAATCCAAACACTAAGATCGCCACAAATCCTCTGGTCTACAATGCAGTCCTGCCTCCAAGGTATGCCAGGCCGATGCTGGCACAAACCTTGTAGAAGTAACCAGCCAATATCTGATTTGACTGAAGGTCTACTCTTTGAGATGGAACCCACTATATCTGACATTGTTTGGATGACCACGAACCTGAGATTAGATAAACCAGAGACCTAGGGGGAAACCGACTGCTACTGTTCTCAAAAGAAATGCAGCAATATAATAACTCCTAATGACACTGTATACTCATAGACTGTTGCCTCACTCAGCCATCATGAGAGATGCTTCCTCCTGCAGCAGGTAGGGACAAATACAGAGAACCACAGTCAGACATGTAGAGAGTGAGAAACCTTAGAATACTCAACCCTAAAAGGGATGTATCCATCCAATCCATTCCCTCGGGGCTAAGAGAATCCCATGAAAGAGAAGGAAGAAAGAGTGTAAGAGCCAGGGGGATGGACAATTTCAATTAAGAAAATCAATATAAAGAAAGTGTATGTGAACTCACAGACACTGAGGCAGCAGGCTCAGTACCTGAATGGGTCTGCACCATATCCTCTGCATACATACCATGGCTTCTGAGTCAGTGTTTTTATGGGATTCCTGGGAGTCTCTGATTCTTGTGTCTTCTCTTGGGCTCTTTTCCTTATGTTTGTTTTGCCCGGTCCCAATGTGCTAGCTTTTATTTTATCTCATTATACTTTACTATTATCCCTTAGGTGCTTGTTTGTTTTCCTAATGAGAGACAGACAGGAAGTGGGTCCAGATGGGGGGGACCTTGAAGGAGGATAATCAGAATATAGTATGAGAGGAAAAAGTATTTTAAATAGAAGGAAAAAAAATAACTGAAAGGAGAGCACTCATCCCGACAGACCCTGAGATTATTATTACTTCACAAGCTCTGTGATGACTTTAATTCACCATGAGTAAGAGAGGAAACACTGGGAGCCGAATGACGAGCAGCCCTGGTCCACTAATCTTGAGCCCAGTCCAGTCATGCATGCCATCCTAATGTACCTGGCACAGCCCTTCACAGATAATGTTAGTCACTTCTATTTATTAAATTAACCTCATACCCTAAGCTCTGTGTTGAAATGGAAATTCTTATCACTTCCAAGCTGCTATTGACTAGAGTTTTCCGAAAATCCCCTGAGAAATAACTGATGCTGGATTATCCGGAGAGGGTAATGAGGCTAAGAAGGAAGTTCCAGTTAAGTTAATTCAACCCGCATTATTAAATCGGGTTATTAGAAATCTATGTATTCTAATGATTTCATTAGAATAAGAAGCTATTCATATTCATACACGCTGATTCTGACAAAATTATACATGAAGGAAATGTTTTGCCTTTAGGAAAACTATCAAAATTACGAAGCAAGCCACATGAGACTTGGTGATTCTCATCCATCAACTGAACAGAAAATAATGAAGTGACATTTATCATTTGGAGTTGAAGCATGAGAGTCACCTTCAACCAGAACTCTTCCACTAACAATTTTTAAAATAAGGAAAACACTTTGCTTGTGGATAAACAGAAAGTCTCCAGAAAACAGTCACTGGGATTCACTATACTGTCTTTCATGTTTCCATATAGCAACGGTGAGATGACAGAAAGCCTGAGACCTAATCATCAGAGAACGTGGTGGCCTTTCCATTCACCTAATCTCGGGGCTTAGTGGAAGCAGCTTCTCTCTCTACGCTCCATGAGGTTTCCCCAGTTCACTGCTCCAAAACATGCCAGTCTTTCCTTTTATACTTCCAGAAATCAGTGGGTCATTCTTGCTGAGGATGGGTTTCTTTGACCCCTATGTGACCTTTGTCCAAGTGTTGAGGCTTTTCTTGTTTGTGAAAGTTAGGATAACAAAAGAGGCCGAGCAGAAGTTGGGGCCACTCTGCTTCATTGCCTTGTCGTGATTCGACATCCCTTGGAAAGCACTGATGGTACCCACCTCTTAATGATGTGATAGTGTCGAATCCTTAAAGCAGCACCTGGCTTATGGCACACCCTAAGAGCCAATCATCTTTCTATTGTGTTTCTATTATTACTCATCCCTAAATTTACCTCTCTGGGCTCCAAATTCTCACAAAAAAAAAAAAAAAAAAAAAAAAAAAAGGTAAGTGGGAGAAGAGCAAATGGTAACTTTGAATCTGCCACAAGTGGAAACAAGAAGAAATACTGCTATAGTTTAAGTCTCACATTCACCCTCACATACTGACAGTGGTAACTTCAATACCACACTCTCACCAACGGACAGGTTATCCAGGCAAAAACTAAACAGAATGTGGGAACTAACTGACATCATAAACCAGATGGACGGACCTAACAGATATTTATAGATTATTTTACCCAAAATACAAAAGAATACATTCTTTTCAGAATCCCCAGGACATTTCTCCAGAACTGACCACATACTTAAGACACAAAGCAAATCTCCACAGGTATAAGAAAATTGAAAAATTGATAGGTGGTATCCTATCAGACCACCACAGATTAAAGCTGGACATCAACACCAGAAAGAACAGAAAGCTTACAAACTCAGGGAAACTGGAAAACTCTCTACTGAATAAAAAATGGGTCAAGAGAGAGATTGGGAAAAAAATTTAAGTTTCTAAAACAGAATAAAAATAAAGATGCAACATACCCAGACTTATTGGACACAATGAAGAAAGTTCTAAGAGGCAAGTCATAGCACTAAGTGCCTACAAAAAAGACATTGGAGTGATCTCATACTAGTAATTTAACAGGACACCTGAAAGATCTAGAACTTTCAGTGCTAAAAGGGATGTCTCCACCAAATCCCTCCCCCTCTGTGAAGCAAGGCATCATGGCTCCAGCAGGCCACGCCCTTCTCCCATTCCCTCTGTCTTGCTAAAAATCCATTAGGTTATATTCCTAAAGCTAGCCACCAAGGTCCATTCCCTTGGTCTCTTCCTCCTCCTGAGGCTGACTCCCAATGTCCAGCTATCAAAGTATTGAAGTCAAGCAATCAAAAGCCCCCTTTGGCTCACCTAAGTAACATGCCCAATTAAAATTAAACACCTCATCCTAACACAGGCTTTTCCCTTTTGCCTTTATAAACAGCCATTTTTTTTCCATATGCCATGACCATCTCCTCTCTATCCAGAGTCATTCCTTTGTCCTGTTCTTCTCCAGGACAAATATCCCTCCCGCTTCTCCCTTGTTCCTTTCCCTTTCTCTCTCATCCTCTATCTCCTGTCTTTGTCTCTTATTCCCTGTCTTCTGTCCCTCTGGGGTAAATAAACCTTTTGTGTGATGAGAACTTGGTGTTGGGCGTCCTGACCAATACCATTCTTTACATGCAGGGCTCAGGGAACTCTGTGGAAGAGGAGGCAGAAAGAGCCAGAGGGGATGGAAGACACCAAGAAAACAAGGCCATCAAGATACAACACGGTTGGAATAAATATGAAGTCACAGAGACTGAGGAAGCATGCACAGGGCCTGCGCAGGTCTGCACCATAGGGTCCCAGAGCTGAAAGAAGAAGTGGACACATGACCCCACTTCTAACCCAGAAGCTGTCTCCAAATGATAACCATTTGTCAATCAAAAGTTATTTGTCTCCAAGAGAGTCTCACTGGGGATTTAAGGGTAGGCCCCATGCCCAACACAAAATGAACTCCATGGCTGGCATCTTGGGAGGTTCGAGAGGTTCTTTGTCTCTTAATGTTAAATTAAGAAGCTGTTTGTTTGTTTGTTTGTTTGTTTGTTTGTTTGTTTTCTAGCCTACAGGATCTTTGCATATATATTATGGCTTCTGTTTTTTTTTTTTTTTTAATGGGATTACTGAGTGTACAAAGGAGTGTGTGTGTGTGTGTATCTATGGGTGGATTTTGTATTTTCCTTTGTTCCTTTTTCCTGTTTGGTTGTTTTGTAAACAGAAAGAGAGTGGGTCTAGATTGGAAGGGAGGCAGGGAGGAACTGGGAGGAGTAGAGAGAGGGAAATTTTAATCCGAATATACTGTATTATAAGATAGGTTTTGGAAACAGAAAATGCTGCTCACTCAGATGTTCCTCAAACAAAGCTAGGGGAGGTATGCAGACCAACGCTTGCAACAGGAAAACACAATCAACAAGAAAAAGCAACCCAGCATGTTCCCCAAAAGTGTCAGAACTCCTCACCTCCTAAACTCAAGAATAATGAAGTGAGTCAAATCTTGCTCGAAGGCTTCAAAAGTTATTACTATGAATTATCAGTTGGCCTCAGAGAGGATAAGAACTAACACATCAATTAAATGCAGAAACGGGAGAAGAAGCCAACATAGAGGAAAAGGTCACCAGTGTGGATAAAGTAATCAACTACAGATGAAACGTGTAACAGCCTGAAGAAAAAAACCCAGAGAGGAAACATAAAGGAAAACTCAATGAAGCAAAAAAAAAAAAAAAAAAACATGAAAAATATATCAAGACTTGAACAAGCAAAAGAAAAAATATCAGGGATAGAAGACAAGACTGAGGAAATTTTAAATTTCAAATGTCAATAGAAAAAAAATAAGACAAGTATGGCCACGATGTCCAAGAACTCTGGAATATCAAGAAATCAAAAAGAAAAATACAAATCTGAAATAAAATCTAAAGGCATAGAATATGTATTCAATGAAACTATAGCAGAAAATTTCCCAAATCTAAGAAAAGAAATGAACATTCAAGAACAAGAGTATAGTGAGAATTCTGGAATTTTTGTTTCTTTAAAAAAAAAAACAAAGAAATAAGAATGTACTTCTGCTTTAATCCCTGTGATTAAATTATGATTATTTAATCGTAATCTGCTGTGAGAATATGGGGCCTCTTCAGATTGTCCACGGTAGCTGACTAGGGTTTGCCTAGTACTCTAGCAGGGGTGTGATTTTTGCCAGCTACAGATAATTTCTGCGATTGTGTGACATTGGAATTCTGGGGACTTTTTCGGAGTGCATATAAATGCTAGGGTCCCAGAGGTTGGTTGTTGTGGGTTGTTGGTTGTTGTTGGTCATGGTTTGTTAAGTAGTCGTATGCAAAAAAGAAACAAGAAGAAATTAGATATCCTGACAGTGAAATCAAACTTGCCCCAAGGAACTCTATGCCCTAACCAGCAGGAAGTACTCTAACAATAGCATTGCCCCTTTCCAACCCTGGACTTTATTCAGGGATCTCTTTCCTCTCACCTTTACGCTTTTCTCTCTTCAATCTAGTGTTCGGGGCTGAAAGGGATAGAAAGGGTGGAAGAAAGAAGAACCCACAAGGTAGCAAATGACCAGCCATAAATGGTGGCGTAGATGAGGACCCAGGCAGAATAGGAAATTTAATTTTAAATGTCATAGAGGAAATGACAGGGAACAAAGGGATGGATTTTTTTTTTTTATCAAGAGGCCTATAAAAAGTTTATTGCAGCTGTTACCTCTGGGATATCCCCCCACTTCTCTCCCAGAGGGGTTTTTTCTTCCTTCCTTCCTTCCTTCCTTCCTTCCTTTCTTTTTTCTTTTTCTACTTTCTATCTCAATTCAAAAGCTGAAAAGGCAGGAGGACATTTTGAGAGAAAGAGTTAATCTCAATCCAACCACACTGCCAGACGGGTAGGAAGGGAGGCCCGGGAATATAAAATCACCAGTATTCCCAGTAGCCGCCATACAGCAAATGCCTGCTAACAAGGTTATGATGAGATAGGATGGTGTCCTATAGAAATGACAGATCTGAGCTGTTTTAAAGAGGCCATGGTTCCATATGGAATGCACTCGCCTATGGAAAACAAATTCTGAGTAACTGGGCTACTCAAAATAGAATTGTTCTGCACATCTGGATGGGATTGATACAGCTGTACTAGAAGCCAGCCCTTACTTGCAATGGTTTTTATGGTGGAGGGAAGAAGCCTTGAATATTGAACAGCTAAATAGAGCAAGGGGGATGAATACAGTAAAGGATCAGCTACTGGGTGAGGGCTGGTACCCTGATGTACAAGAACAGATTCAGTTGGATGACACTGCTACAGAGCAGTGTTGTTTAGTGGCTTTAAGAGCTTAGGGCAAAGTTGAGTCTGGCAAAGGTCTGTCTGACCTTCAGAGATTTTACAAGGCTCTGGAGAAGTCTTCACTGTTTTGTTTTTTTTTTAATCAAATATTAGTCTTAGCTGTGAACAAAGCTCTATAAGACTCTGACACAAGATAGGTATTGATAGAAAACTTGTCATATGGAACATATGGGAATACTGAATATACAAAAGTTATTAGACCATTAAAGGTGTGAGCAGCACCTATAGGCGGGTGGATAAGGGATACAGTGGATACTGGTTCTCACAGGTACTGTGCTAATATCATAGGTCAAGCTATAGATAGAGGTCTCAGATCTCAAAATGCCCAGTGCTTTAATTGTGGGAAATATGCTCATTTGTAACAAAATTGTGAACAAGGTAACTCTAAGAGTAATGGTTTTTCTAAATTTATATCAGAAGGAAGACCTAGGTTTCTAGGGCTGTGCAGTCCGTGTGGCAAGGGTTGCCACTGGACCAACAAGGATAGGTTCAAGAGAGATATCCAAGGTGATTTCTTAGTGTCAAGAAAGAGACTTGGAGACCTGGCTTGAGGCCCCGAATAAAAAAATGCATGCTGTTCCAGCCAAGGAGTGAAATCAGACTATATACTATAATGGAAGTCCATGGAAATCAGAATGGAAGCCCATGAACGTTTTGCATTGGGAATGCAAATTTGTTTATAAAGCTGTGGATACCATCAAAACTGATAAAGAAATGAGCAGGAAAGTCCTCCTGAAAACCTTGGCCACTGAACCAAAAAGTACTTATTTCATTTAAAATGTCTCTGTTCATGATTTCCCATTGCTTGGTACAATTAATGGCTTAAAACAAAAGGGGGGAAATATAGTGAGAATTCTGGAGTTTTGGTTTCTTAAAGAAAGAAGAAAAGAGAGAAAGAGAGAGAGAGACAGAGAGAGAGAGAGAGAGAGAGAGAGAGAGAGAGAGAGAGAGAGAGAGAGGACAAACCACAGAAATAGGAATGTGCTTTTGTTTTAATCCAAAGTCTGGGGACATGGGCTGCAAACTGTCCATAGCAGTTGCCTCATCTCTAGCAGGTACATGATTTGACCAGCTGCAGATGCTTTCCACAACTGCATAACATAGAAAATTCTGAAGACTTTTCAGAGGGTGTATAAATGCTCGGGTCTCAGAGGTTGGTTGGTGTTGGTGGGTTGTTGGTTGTTGGTTGTTGTTGGTCGTGGTGGTCACAGTTGGTTAAATAGCTGTGTGCAACAGAAAAACAACAACAAGAAGAAATTGGATATCCTTATGGCAAAGGTCAAACTTGCCCCTAATCAGCAGAAAGTGGTCTAATGATACCATTGCCCCTTTTGTGACCCCTGGCTTTATTCGGGGATCTCTTTCCTCAACCCCTCTACCCTTCTTTCTCTCCTATCTAGTGTTAGGGGGTTGAGAGGGTGGAAAAAGGTGGAGAACGGTGGAAGGAATAAGGACCCACAAAGTAGTCATAGTTTAGCTACACAAACGGCATGTAGGGCTTAGCAGACCTTGACAAAACGTACCCTTCATCCCTGGAGCAGCCGGGAGCCCTGGGCAATGCGCTGGAAGACCCAATAGATGAGGAGACTGGGAAGACCAGAAAAAATGGCTCTGGGATCTACAAGATGGTAGGAAATAATATTTGGTTGAAGAAAATAGAAATCAGTATTGCAGAAGCAGAATGGAGGATCTGCAAGAAATGCTGTGAACATGAAATTAACATTTGTGCTTACGTCATCAAGACTTGGTCAGCTGACATGCCGACAGTCAGTAGGTTCCCACAGAGGTACTGCGGCAGCAGTACAGCGAGTTCCAGCTATTGGGAAGCTTCCCTTTAGTGTGCTGCCCACACATGTTGTGCCACCTCCTCCAGAAAAGCAAGCAGAGTTCCTGTGGTATAAAGTCTCTGCTGACCACATGCACCCAGACGTGTGGAGAGACGATGACAGAGAAGATTAGAAAACTTTCTCTTAAGGGTCTTTTCACATCTGGCCCTTTGTCGAGACAAGATCTTCTATTTGTTTTTAGTGCAGGACTGTAACTGGAGGGAGATGGAATGAGATGGCATTTAAGCTGAAGGGTGACTCCAGGTTAAAAGCAATTAATGCAACATTCAGAGTGAAAAACCCAGACAGAATCACTGAGCTGACACACTACAGCACCAAGTTACAGTCTGTGATCTCACATTCCCTTTGAGTAAGAGCTGAAGTAGGTGTACTCTATGGTATGTATAAAAATGCATGGGGATTATGGGACAGTTTTTAGTGAATGGAGCACCATCAGGAAAAAAAAAATGGTCGATGGACAGTAGAGAGCTGGGCATCACAGGGACATGTATGCGTCTTCTACCGATGTTTTGGGAGATAAAGAACACTACACAGGTCAGCGAAAGGAGTAGAAGCTCCTCAGGCTGCCTGCAGCAGGAAGCATGAGCTTATGCAGTGTGACTTGGAGATGGCTGCTCAGGACTTGGCTTCCAACCACTGGGGAATGTGAGAACACTCTTGTCGAAGGGAGTGACTATCAAACTCTTTGGTTGAGGAGCTCCAGAGCAGAGAGAAGCCAAAATAAAGAATTGATGAGTGAAGGAGAACAGCAGCTGGAGTCTAAAACTCTGGAAGGCAGAGAATTTGTGGAAAAATGCATGGGCTAATACCAAATGCTTCACGGAACAAAAGAGCCAGGGCCTGTGGGAACCCCTCATCAACTAGGAGGACATGCAGATCAGCACATGCAAAAAGGGAATTCCCAATGCCAAGAAATGCTTCAGCAAGATGTAATCCTGTGAGATGACTTTATCTGCAGAATACCCCAAAACAGAGGCACAAGTCAAAAGAAATTCAGTTGCTACCTAACATACAAAAAGAAAATGTATAGTAAATTGAATAAATCAGCTTTCTTTAACCTAAGTATAGTTGTGTTCATATAATACAAAATGATATATTTTGATGAAGACTAAATATTACAAATTAAGTTTGGGGTGACCAGTGCTGATTCCACAACATTTAATAAGATATAACAATGGATTGTCACACTTCTGAACCATTAACTGAATGTCAGGATGTTAGTTTATTTCCACGATCCTCTCATCCCCAACTGTTCCAGATTTTTTCATGTAGGAAATCTTCCAAAGATGAAATTTCCATCATTACCTGGGAGAATCCACTTCTGTACCAGTCATTTTATTCTGCCTAAGAGTCTAGCTATTTGGTTTGACAAAGCTCAGCAGAAACTTATTGTGAAATCTGAGGTTTCCCTCCCCATTCGTAGATCCCTGTACCATCTGCCTACACTAGCAAACGCCTTCAGTGTGTATTTCACCCAAATTTTGATACGAGTTAGAAATTTTATACTGCTAACAATGAAGTCTCAGCTTCTCAGATACACAGTGGAATCAATACATTATTGTAATCCAGGAATTGCTATATAGAAAGTTTTACTCCATTATTAATATTATTATTCTTGATAATTGTTCACCTCAGCAACAAGTCTCAATGTTTTTCTCCTTGGCTCTCTTCTGTGCACATGGCATTTTAGGGTAGGAGTTATAGAATTTCTGTGTGTAACACACTCATAGTGAACACATGTTGATAGCTTCATCGTTAATGTGCTTTTCTGTTGCCTGGCTGTGATTTTATAAAGATACATTATGCTGTTGCTTTGAAGATGTGTTGTATAGTCCATGTTCAGAAGCTGTGCACTGTTCCTCTGATAGCTTGCAGAATCTTAACTATGCACTCATTGTTTCTATTGCTTTAAAACTACTCAGTACTGTTTAACATTTGACATTTTTATATGCTTAAAATCTTGCTAGATTTTGTGATGTTTACCAAACTTATAAAATAAATAGAGGTGATGTCATATTGACTTTTAAGTTTTATAAGGCAAATAGAATTGCACAGCAGCATAATCACAGGTGACTCTCTAGATGGCATGTCACAGTCACAATGTTGAACTACAGATTATAAAAGTATTAAAAGCTATAAGAGGAAAAGGCCAACTCACCCACAAACACAGCAGAATACCACAAGAGACCCTAAAGCCAGGAGGAATGGAATGATAGATTTTTCAAGCCCTGAAAGTAAACAACTGGTAACAAAGATTTCTATATCCAGAAAGACTGTCTTTTTAAATTAATGTTAAAAAAAAAGAATTTTTAAATACAGGCACAAACTAACACAGGTCATAACCACAAAACCAGCATTGGAGAAAGTACAAGAATGTACAAATAAGAAAGACAGTCTCAACCTAGAGACTAGAGAGACTAGGAAAGAATACATTCATGAGAAAGAGGTGCCTAACAAGATATAAGAGGTATATGGGACATGACAGGGCCAAAAAGAATACTCCCACAACACATAATAGTCAAACCATAAAATTTACAGAACAAAGAAAGAATATTGAAATTTGCAAGAGAAAAAGACCAAGTCACATATCAGGGTGGACCCATTAGAACAACACCTGAGTTTTCAAGAAAGACTCTGAAAGTCAAAACAGCCTGGGTGGATAATCCCAAAGCTCTGTGAAACAGCAGACTACTATACCCAACAAAAGTATCAATCGCAATCAACAGACAGAGGAAAACATCTCAGGATAAAAGTAGTTTTTAATTTTTAAAAAGGCAATTTATGACCACCAATTCAACCAGCTCTGAAAAGGGCACTCTATAGAAAGATTGAGTGTGGAAGAAAGTTTTATTATAGAAAAGATAGCAAACACAGCAAGTCATTCCAGAAGAGCTCATCAGAGGAAGGTGGGAGCAAACACCACAACAAAATGACAGAGATCAATAGAGACTTCTCATTAGTAGCTCTCAATATTAATGGTCTCAATCCCCCCAATAAAAAGATATAGATTAACAGATTATATTAGAAAACAGTATCTATCTTTCTGCTCTATCCAAAGATGACACATCACCACTAAGGATAGATTATCACTTTATGATAAAAAGATGGAAAAGGGTATTCCAAGCAAATGGAGCAAAGAAGCTAGCATGTGTAGCCATTTTCATATCTGCAAAACAGACTTAAGAACAAAACTAATCAGAAGAGATAGGAAAGACACTACACACTTATTAAAGAAAAAAATTCAGTTCTAAACATTTATTCACTAATCTCAAAAGCACCCAAGGTGATTAAGAAATAAAACAAAAACCCACCACTACAGCTAAAAATTACATACATCAGATGACCTTCATACAGTGATAGTGGGTGGCTTCAATACCCCACTGTAGGCAATAGACAGGTTATCCAGAGTGTTAGTTTCAATAAGAATTGCCCCCATAGATCTATACATTTGAAAGCTTAGTCACCAGGAAGTAGCACTATTTGAAATGATTAGAAGGATTGGGGGTGTGGCCTTGTTTGAGGGAGTGTGTCACTGGGTGTCAGCTTTGAGATTTCAAAATGCCATACTAAACTCAGAGTTGCTCTCTCTGCCTACAGATAAGGCTGTAGCTCTTAGTTTTTGCTCCAGTCTGCAGGTATGCTGCCATGCCCCCTACCAAGATGATAAAGGACTAATCTTCTGAAATGATAGCAAGTCCCCAATTAAGTGCGTTCTCTGGTAATAATTGTCATGGACATGGTGTCTCTTCATTGCAATAGAACAGTGACTAAGACATCCAGACAAAATCTAACAGAGAAATGCTGGAATTAAATAATATCATAAATAAAATAGACCTAACAGACACCTACAGACCATTCTACTAAAGGGTATGCTTTACATACTTATAGAATATGTATAGAATATACTTATACAAACACTAAAGATTATACTTTCATGAAGACAACATCCATCCGCTTGATGCCAGAGGCCTGCTTGCCTCCACACTATGTAGTGGTGCCCATAAGCAGAGGACACTCAGAGGCCAGCCCACCTGTAGACACACAGAGATCCACCAGCAGCCACACCAAAGGTGTGAGTGCATAGAGGATACCCACAGACCTGTCTGCCACCATAAACACAGCACAGGCAGAGAACAGCAGCCAGAGACCCATTAGCCACCATGCCTGTGCAGACACACAGTAGCTCGCCTAAAGGCATGCCGTATGGTACAGGCAAGTAGAGAACATCCAGAAACCCACCAACCTTGTGGTCTCCCCACAACAGCAGGAGCTAATGAAATATGCAAATATGTGATGGACAGACAAAAGAGAAAGAGAAGCAGAACAGTGTGAGTATTATGAAAAGATGTGGAACTAGAGACACAAGGGTGGGGAGAAATAAACATGTTGTGAGCAGCCAGGCCTGTCACTTGAGGCTACGGTGAAGTCCCAGCCCATGCTGCTGCTGAGAGCTCTGTCTAGGTCCAAGACCATGAAGCAGCAGGAGTCTGTGTTGATGTTCATGACTAAAGACTATGTGGACATCTCTGGTCTGGGCTGCCTCCTGGGACCAGGTGGATGTTCAAGGGCTGTGAAGAACGGGCCGGGCCCTGCCCCTCACCAGCCTTGGCATTCTGGAGAGGTAGCCCCACCTTTCACAGCTGCAGCACTTGGGAGAATGATCTCTGCATCTCACCTGGGCAGCACACTAGAGCTGACTCTGGTGGTAGGGATACAGATGAGCCTGTGTGAGCACAGGAGAGCTGGCCCCACCTGACATTTGAGATTTGACATTTGACAGTGTGGGTCCCTTACCCCTCACCATCTGCAGCACTCAGGAGTGGGACCAAACCTCAGCTGGGCAGCACAGTAGAGCTGGTTCTGGTGGTGTACCAGACTCCAAGGTCAGCTGACTCCAAGGGCATGAGAGCAGAAGAGTTGACCTTGCCAGCTGCAGCATTGGGTGTGCTAGCTGGGACAGTGCTGGAGAGCTCACCCTGGTGGTGCCAGTATGGGAAAGCTAGCAGGCTCACCAACTCAGCCATCACCTAGGCTCAGATACAGGGTTTTCAATTAGCCCACCCCAAAATCTACCTCATCTGCAAACTGTTGGAGCAGGTGAAAGGGCCAGTCCTACAGGTCCAAAGCTGCAGGATCTCCATGACACAGGGCAACAACAGGATAAATGAGAGGAGTCTTGGACGAGAGCCAGTATTGATGGTGTAGCAGAAGCCAGAGGCCTCGGACCAGACCAATGGCTCATTGCAATAAACATTTGCAAGAAAAAATAGGTGGACAAAATGGTATACTGTGGGACACACTGTGACAGACAACAGCTTCCATGATAAGATGTTTTCTATGCTTTTTTTGTTGTTTGTTACTTTCTTTTGAGAAGGAGATTGCAGGGCAGAGGGTGAATAGGAAAGGGACAGGGGAGGTGAATGGGATTGGGGTGCATGATGTGAAACTCAGAGAGAATCAATAAGATCAAAACTATGTACTTCCTTCTCAGTATTCCATGGAAATTCCTCTAAAACTGACTACATATTACTACACAAATCAGGTTTCAACAAATATTTTTTTAAAACTTGAATTAAAACTCTGCAGCCTAACTGACCACTGTGAATTAAAGCTGAATATTAACATCAGAAATTTCAGAGAATATACAAACTTATGGAGGCTTAATGAACACTGGGACAAGACAGAAATCAAGAAGGAAATTTAAAACTTTTTAAAATGGATGGAATTGAAAACACAACATATTACAACTCTTTGTGACACAATGAATTCAGTCCTAAAGGAAAATGCCACACAGCACTAAATGCCTACATAAAAAGAATAATCTGGAGAAACCTCACACTAATAACTTAATGAAACACTTGAACGCTGTAGAAAATCAAGAAGAAATATTGCCCTGTGAGAGCAGAGAAGAAATAATCAATCTCAGTGCTGAAATCAATGAAATACAAACAAACAAACAATACAAAGAATCAATGAAATGAAGAGTTGGTTTTTTTTAATAAAAAATTAACAAAATTGATGACCTTTAGACTAATTAAGCAAAAATCTCACAGA
The DNA here is from genome assembly GCA_030674055.1 of Rhabdomys pumilio. NCBI lineage: Eukaryota > Metazoa > Chordata > Mammalia > Rodentia > Muridae > Rhabdomys > Rhabdomys pumilio. The sequence goes on from JANHMN010000003.1 coordinate 59,976,321, forward strand.
ATGAGAATCCAAATTAGTGAAACTAAAAACAAAAAGAGGAAATTACAACAGATACAGAGGAGATTCAGAAAAATTATAAGGGTGTATTTTTTTAAAAAAATAATATTTAATCTACCAAAATGGAAAGCTTAAAAGAAATAGATGCAATTTCTTGATATATACAACCTACCCAAGTTAAATAAAGTTGAAATAAACTATTTAAACAGACCCAGAAACCCTAGTGAAATAGAAACAGTAATTTAAAATATCCCAACCATTAAAAGCTCAGGAGCAGATGGAGGCAGACCAAAATTCCACCAGTTCTTCAAAATACTAACACCAATCCTTACTCTTCAAATAACTATGCAAAATAGAAAATGAAGGAGAATTTTCTAATTCTTTTTACAAAGCCATGATTACCCTGATACCAAAACAACACAATGAGAAAGAGCAAATAATAAAAGAAAATTACAGACCAATATACTATCTTATATGAACACAGATGCAACAATTCTCATTAAAATTCTTGCAAACCAAATTGAAAAACACATAAAAAATTATCCACTATGAACAAGTTAACTTTATCCCAGAGCTTCAGGGATGGTTCAACATGTATAAATTGATAAATGTAATCCACTACATTAAATTGACTAGAAGACAAAAAAAGTCACATTATCATTTTATTAGAAAAGGCATTTTACAAAATCAAATATCCATTCATGGCAAAATTTCTGGAGAGGCTATGGATACAAAGGACATATGTCAATATGATAAAAGTGGTTTACAGGAAGCCTACACTCAACATCATCCCACACAGAAAGAAACTCAAAGTATTTTCAATAAAACCAGGACTGGGATAAGGATGTCCACTCTCTCCATATCTATTCAATGTAGGAACTGGAGTCTTAGCTAGAGCCATAGGACAACTGAAGGAGATCAAGGGGATAGAAATAGAGAAGGAAAAAAATCAAAATATCCTTATTTGCAGATGATATTATTTTATACATAAAGGACCCTTAAAACTCCATCAGGAAACTTCTACACTAGATAAACACTTCCAGCAAAGTAGCAGTATACAAAACTAACTCACACAGTCAATAGCCTCTCTATACACAAAGGACAAAGGGACAGAGGGGAAAAAATCAGGGAAACTTTTTATAATAACCTCAAAAAGAAAAAAACAACAACAAAATCCACCCTCTGTGGAGTAGTGGACTGTGCCAGGAGACTTGGTAAGGTTGAGTGGGTTTGGATACCCTGGCACCCAGGCACCCGTCTGAGGATGGTAGGCATCTCTCTGCTCCTTACCAAAATTCCTGGTCCAGAACATTGACTACACTCCTCCCAAAGGGATTTGACCAATGGTCATGTAACCCAAAACAGAATTTTCCGTGCTAATAAGATATCTAGAGGCCCTGAGGGTTTAGTCAGAAAGCTTCCCTTCCCAGGCATTCCTCCCTGCAAAAGATATTTAATCTCTGGTCCACTGTGAGGAGGTAGTATGTACCCATTTTCCACAATGAACAGTCAATAAACAGTATGGATAAGCATGGATCTCTCTTATCAAGAACTGCCATGGGGAGCATGAAGCCACACTGCCTAAGTATCCAACAGAAGGCCCCTCCACCTTCCAGGCCTCATTGCTGCTTAGCTAAGCTGAAATTGCCCATTCCTCAGGCCTAGAGCTCATTCTCAGCCCACAAGATGCATTCTCCCATCCCCCAGAGCAGTGCAGTGCATTGGCACTTCCCACAAACCCAGCACCCAGTGACTGTGTTGGCTAAAGGCAGTCTAGCGTTCAGCATTGTGTCTTCCTTGGTGGAGTTCCCACACCCCAGTGTCGAGAAAGACTTGTATAAGAAAGTCTTTCAGACATTGAGAAAGAAATTGAATATTCTAAAAGATGGAAAGATTTCCCATGCTTATGGATCAGTGGGATTATCATTCAATGGCCTCATCCTACCAAAAACAATCTACAGATTCAACAAAATCCCCCCCCCCACCAAATTTCAACTCAGTTCCTTACAGAGATTGGAAAAGGAATCTTCAGTTCTGTATTGAAATGACAAAAAAAAAAAAAAAAAAAAAAAAAAAAAAAAAAAAAAAAAAAAAAAGCAAAATCTAAAACCAAAAACAAGTGAAGCAAAGCAATCCTGAATAATAAAAGAACTGTTGGAAATACCACTACCCACCTTTCAAGTTGAATTACTGAGCCAGTATAGTGGAAACGGCATGGTGTGGGTATAAAAATAGGCATGCTGGTCGATGGAATCAAACTGAAACCCCAGATATAATTCCACACACTTATGGACACTTGATTTTTGAGAGAGGAGCCAAAATCCACACTGGAGGAAAAAAAAATACAGCATCTTCAACAAATGGCACTGGTCAAGCTGAATGGCTGCCTGTAGAATGAAAATAGATTTGCATCCACCACCCCGCCTAACTCAGCTCCAGATGGATCAAGAACACAAGGCAAGAACACTCTGCATTTGACAATGTGAGGCGTGGGCTTTCTGAACAGGTCACTAAGCACAGGCACTAAGACCAACACCAGACATCAGGCAGCCGAAGACATTCCAGGTAGCAAAGGGTACTGCCACGTGGGCAAAGCAACAGACTTCAGAAGGGAAGAAGGTCCTTACCAATTATCCATCTGACAAAGAGTTAGTATCTAGACTATATAAAGAATTTAAAAAGAAACCTAAACAAGAAAACAAATAATAAAAATGGGATCCAGAACTAAGCAGAGAATGAAATACAAGCACCTGAGAAACAAAGAAAAGTTCAACACCCTCAGTCATCAGATAATGCAAATTAAAACGACTTTGAAACTTCAGTTTATGTCAGTCAGACCTGCCAAGATCAATACAATGAATAACAGCACATGCAAGTGGGGACGCAGAGAAAGGGAAATGGCTGTTCATCACTAGTGAGAGTGCAAACTGGTACAGACACTGTGGAAATCAGCATGAGGATTCCTCAAAAAGCTGAAAATTGATCTACCACAAAATTTAAGTACACCACGCTTGGGCATGCACCCAAAGGACTCTACATCTTACTGTGTAGACACTGGCTCGTCCACAGTCATTGTTGCTGTATTCAAAATAGCCAGACATTGGAAACAGCCTAGAGGTCCATCAGCTGAGGAATAGATAATCATCATGTGTTATGTGTTATACTTAATGGAACATTAGTCATCTGTTAAGGAGGATGAAATTTACAGGTAACTACATAGAAACTTTTTCTAAAGTCATCCTGAGTGAGCTAACCCAGACTCAACAGAACAAATATTTCATGTTTTCTCTTATGGGTAGATATTAGCTTTTAGATTTAGATATGTATGTTTCAATCCAAATAACTGTAAAGGTTAGGAGGACAGTAAGATGCTTAAGATGGGAGATGGGGAGGGATCTTCAAAGGAAGAGGAGATGGAGTATATTGTTATAAAAAGATAGAAGGATGATTAAGTGGCAAGAAGATGGAAGGGAAAATATATATGAAAGGAATTTAAGTGGGTTGCTGTATGAGTGACATAATGCCCTACCTAGACATTCTATGTCACAAAGTAAAATCCCCAGTGCCAAAAATAAGTCCCACCCATCTTGTTGACTGATTAACCAAAAGAGTCTCGTAGAGCCCACCCCACACATCATAGACTATTCATTGGTCACTCTTTATAACCTGATGGTAAAGCCCTATTGCTTAAGACATCATTTATTTCTCTTACCAGACACAAAGAAGTCAATCTGGTGTCCAGATGAGAGCTTTACCCCTACTGACTAGCATCCATGGTTCTGGAAGTTGCTCTGCACACCACCAAAGAAAAACAATATCATCCAGATACAGCCCCTGCAACCTGTAGTGACCTGCCTGCAAGAGATACCATTGCATTGGTGGCACAGATGTTACAAAAATAAACGGTCACTTTTTGATCGGATTTAAGGCTCACTCCATGAGGTTGACCCCATATCTGACAATGCTAAAGTGGCCAAGAACCAGAGACTTGACAGGTCGTGGGCCCAGAGGCCAACCTGGGAAGATAGCAATAGAATTCCGCCTTGTGATGACATACTCCTACATGCACAGATCCGCGCCTCACTCAGCTCGCATCAGAGAAGCATCACCTTGCAGTAGACGGTAACTAACAAAGAGATCAACACCTGGGTGATGAGCAGAGAGAAGCACTCAGCGCTCATAGGATGTTTTCATCAAAGACGCTCAAGGCTCAGAGGTCTGTGTGTAAGAAGTAGAAATATTTTAAGAACCAGAGGTGATGGATGACTCCAAGGAAACTATGCCTTCCAGACATAACAACACTAATATATATATGAACTCACAGAGATTGTGTAAGCCACAGAAAACCTACACGAGTTCAAACCATAAAAAATCCCAGCACTGAGAGGAGGAAGCAGTCACAGTCCCACCCTAAACACCAAAAAAACTCTCTGCAACTGATGCCTGCTGGGAAGGGAAAGTCAGTTTCTGCAGTGGAGTGCCAGTGGGTCTATCAACCACAGCTTGGGGGGCACATGCCAGCAGCAGTTGACTGACACAGAACAATTTATTTGGTTTGGTTTTATTTCAGGTTTTGTTTTGGTTTATTTTGGTTTGTTTTGGTTCTTGTTTTGAATTATTGATTTTTCTTTTTTTAGATTGTTGCTTTGATTTTGGGGGTTTTGGAGGGTTGCTAGTTTTCTTGGGTTTTGTTTGTTTTGGTGTTGGTTTGTTTGTTTTTTAGAAACACAGAGAGAGGAAAAAAAACATGAAGTGGGGTAGGTAGAGAGATGGGAAAGATCCTGATATAATGAGAATGGGTTATATGATAACTCCACTTAAATTCCATATATATATTAGTTTGGGGTTTTTTTAGAAGTTTCTAAATATGACTTTGCCCTCACATCTCCCTGCCAGTCTTGATATTATGTATGTCCCTGGTCTTATAGTACCTTGTTATGCTTTGGTTGATGTCCCTGGTACTCTTTTCGGAGGGGAAGGGCAGATATAGGGGAGGTGGGGTTTCCACTGGGGGGGAAGGGAGGGAGAAAAACTGCCGTTGGGGTGTAATAAATGGTAGAATTTTAAAAAGTGGGTACAGACATGCATATCTTGTCAAAGATGGACAAACCAGTAGGAGGGAAAGGGTCCCACAAGTAAACACAAGAGTCAGAGACAGCCTCACTCGCACTGTTAGGATTCCCACAAGAACACCAAGCTACTCAGCCATAACATATATGCAGAAGACTAGGTCAGACCTGTACAGGTTCCCTGATTGCTGCAAGTAACCTTAGCACCGGGAAGCTGGGAAAGACAAGCTAGAAAAGACAAGACAGACAGATTCTTGCCACTCACGGTCCAGCTGGCCTAGCCAAATCGATGAACCATAGATTCAATGAGAGACCCTGTCTCAAAAAATAAAGTGGAGAGTAGTTGAAAGACATGCAACATCAATTTCTAACCTATGCACGCACACTCTCATGCAACTTCACAAGCACATGAACACACACACAAACACACACACACACACACACACACACACACACACACACACACACTATAAAGGGCCAGGGAGATAACTCAGCAAATAAAAATGCTTGCTAAGCAACCAAATGACCTGAGTTCCATCTCAGAATTCACATAAGACTGAAATCAATGGGGAACATCTGTAATCTCAGCATTCCCAGAAGGGTAGGGGGTATGTCATAAGTGTGACAGTCAGAGGGTAACTTTCACGGGTTAGTTCTCTCCTTCTACTTTGTTTCTGAGTCAGGGTCCCTTTTGTTTCTATGCTGCATACTTTAAGCTAACTGGTCTGTGGACTTCCATCAATTATCTTGACTCCACCTCCTACCTCACCATGGGGATGCTGGGATTACAGATGTTCTATAATCTTAACATTTTGCAGCGAGATCAGAGACAGAGACAGAAAAATAATCTGAAAGCTCCTGAGTCAGCTGTTCTGCAGTACATGGTACAGAATACTCTGTCTGTAATTGTGTGTGTGTGTGTGTAAAATATAATCTTTTAAGGAAGTTACTATATTTGTGAATATATATGCACCAAGCCTTGAGGCTTCTCTTATAAAAAATGACACTAGGGAACACAAAAGGTCACTAGAACCTGATATAATAGGAATGGGCTATCTCAGTGCCTGACTCTTATCCTTACATGGTCATCTGAACTAAAAATCAATAAAGAAACCTCAGTTAAACTATGCAATAGATCAAACGTGCTTAACAGGTGTATAGTGACTATTCTCTACAACAGACACAAAATATGCTTTCTTCAGAGCAGCCCATGGCACCTTCTCAAAAACTGACCACACTTCAGACTACTACTAAGAGAGTCTAAACAATTGCAAGAGAATAAAAATAAATATTGTATCTGATCACGGTGAAGGGAATAAAACTAGAAATCAACAAAAACTGCACCAATAATGGAGCCTGAGCAATACACACTTGAAGGACCTGTAGGTCTGTCAAGAAACTGAGGAAGAAACTTAAAGATTCATAGAATCAACTGCTAATGAGAACACAACTTATCAGAGACTTTGAGATACAATTAAGGCAGTTCTAAGAAGAAAGTTGATGTGGTAAATATTTAATCTCAGTCAGGGGGGTTAACAGCCATAAATGCTTACATTTAAAAAGCAGAGGCATCTCAAATAACCTAATGATGCACATTATAGTCTTGGGAAAAAAAAAAAAAACAGAATGAGCCGAAACCCAACATCAATATGTAGAATCAACATATATAGAATCAATCAAGTACTAAGGTGGTTCTTTGAAAAAAAATAAACAATATCAACAAACTCTTAGCTAAACTATCCAAAACAAAGATCCAAATTAATAAAAATCAGAAATAAATAAGGCTGTCATGACAGATCCCTAGGAAACTCAAAAGTTGATTAGCAAATACTTTCAAAGCTTATGTATTTCTAAGCCTGGGAAATGCAGAAATAATGAATAGATTCCTAGACAAATCTGACCTGAAATCTTGTCAAGAAGATGTGAAAACACTAAAAGATTCACAACGAGCAATGGGGGTTGAGGCAATACTAAAGTCTCCACAGAAAGAAAAGCCCAACAGGAAGTTGGTTTCGTTGGTAAAGAGCTTGTGAGAGCTCAGCTCTCCAACACCCACAAAAAATCAGGCACAGCACCGTGCAATGGAAATCCTGGTATGCGGTGGGCTAGGGTTGAGGGTACTGTCTCCAAAACAAACAAACAAGATGGAGAGTGTGGAGAGACAAAGACACTTGACCTTGATCTTTAGCATCCACATTAAACAAATAGTAAAAGTAAAGATAGAAATAAAAGTTTGGGACCAGACATATTTATTAACAAATAAATTCTATCCAACACGTAAAAGAAAACTCACATCAGTACTTCTTAAACTGCTCTAAAAAAATGGTAAAAACAAAACACTGCCAGATTAATTCTGCAAACCAGTATTACCCTAGTACTAAAACTTGATAAAGGCACAACCGAGCAAACACAAAACTATAGATTAATTCCGCTGATAAATAAGGCCACAGAAATTCTCTACAAAATATTTATGAATTGAATTCATGAGGGCTTGATGAAGATTATACTCCAGAATCATCTTGGTTTTACTTCAAGGACTCAAAGTTGATTTCAACATATAACATATGCATAACATATTGTGTGTAAGATAGCACATAAATAAACTTAAGGACAGCAATTACATGATTAAAAGGTTTGTGAAATCTCCTCTCCAAATGCTGTTTGTTCAGCATTTATATTCTTGGCTTGTTTAACGTGACCTTCCTATGTGATGACTTTTGTGCTTGTGTTGGAAAACATGTTTTTAAACAACTCAATTTTGTGTCTGACATCACTGAACAAAGATATATGTGCTATTCCCCTGGAATCTGCCTCCGTGTGTCTTCATTCTTCATGGAAAAGTGGCTGCATATCATCTCGCAGATGGTGCTTGACAAGAGAACCCTTTATGTAATGAAAGGAAACCAGGGGCTGTGAACACCTCCCTCGGCTCTCTGGAGCTCTGGCACCTCTGCAGCCTTTGAGATGCTAACACACCGTCTGCCTACCATAGATTTATAGCTATTATAATGTCACCTCTCTAGCCTTCCTAGTTTTAATCTACAGATTGATCGACAATCACAGCCATACAGATTGGGTTGAAACAGTAGGCTCAGAATCTAAACATTGGCTGCCCTGGCAACTTCACCCAGCAATGTAACCAGGGGCAAACAATTCAATACCCTTGCATCCCTTTTCTTCTGCGGATGTGGTGGTGAGGCCTAGGGTTGCCGGGTGGCTTAAAGGACAGAATAGATGGAAAGGCAGCTTGATACATGCTGCCACTGTGAGATGACATCAGGATGGTGAGTTTCTTTCTTGGTGTCATTTTCTACAGTCATGGGTAGATTTTAACACCTTCCCACCAGATACCACACAAAATAAAGACAATAATTATTGCCATAAGACTGTGTCACATTTAGAAGCTGAAGATAAGGGAGGTAAGACCTTAGAATATTTCACAGTCATCCTGCCCTGAGTGTCACAATTCTTTTGAAATGTGTGAAACGTTTCTTCTGATGATCCTGGCTCTTCCTGGCCAGCATCGAGAACCACTGACAGATCAAGAAAGAGGCAGGCACTAGGCCAACCCTCTACTTCTGCTTTGGCTGAACTAGCTATGTGTCATTTAATTGGTTTCGTTGTTTGTAGGGTTTGGGGGGAGGTTGTTGGTGAGGGTTCTCTGTCTGTTTGTTTGTGCAGAGTCTTACTGTGTAGCCTAGGCTGACTTCAAACTCACAGTCCACCTGCCTCAGCCTCTTGGGCATAAAACTACACACATATGCACCACACGCCTAGCTCATCCAACCTGTTTCTATATGACACACCTAAGAGTCCATGTTTCCAGATTGAGGGGGGCATAAAACAACAAAAGGTAAGTGTTCTAATTCCTGTTTTACATCTGAGAACTGAGACCTAGAACAGGCAAAGGCCGTACACTAGTGCTGTTTAGGCCAGTAACTACAATGTATTCCATGCTAGTATCTTCTCCCTCCCTCCCTCCACCTTATGACTAGAAATGAAACCAGTCACTGGCCAACAGGAGCGAGAAGCCACATCAAAGACTTCTAAGTCAAAGAAGCAATGACCGTGAATGAAGGCAGTTTAGCTCACCTTCGCCCACCAGGACAAGCATCCTTGCCGAGGGCTGGTTCCTTTGCACTTTCCAATTAGCATAAGGATTCTGTATCAGCTAGCCACAGCCATGTCTCCAGCATGACCAATGCAGAGTGCTAAAGTCCTGCTTTTTTCTTCTGACGCTTTCAGAGAGTTCCCAATCCAGCCTGCCAACATGCTAACTCCCAGAAATAGGACACAGTGAGTTTAAGATGAAGCCAATCTGTTTTATGGTTTTAAGGTTTTTTGTTGTTTGCTTGTTTGTTTGTTTGTTTGTTTGAATAAGCGTGACTTCCAAGTTAAGTAGGACTGGAAACTGTAATAGCTAGCGTAGGCCACTAGGGTGCCATTAAGGAAATGACTTCCTCTGTAAAATGGTGTAAATTACCATTGTAATTTAGTGAGAGAAGCCTACTCTTGGGCAAATTAGTGCTTCAAGGCAGTGGGCTCACTTAATGCATGCAGCTGAGTGGCATCCTTGTGACCTAGTGATCCTCAATGCTCTTCTAAGTGGTCCACACAAAGGAGGCATTCCTATTGGAGAAAACATCCAGGTTAATTAAAATCTGTGGAGAAGAGAAAGACCAAGCATCTTTCGGAGGCCACAGACTGCCCTCTGTCTTCTCTAAGTAAGACTGATCTCAAACCACCACAGACATACTGTCTAATTGTTTCCAGGGCAGAAGATGCAAAGGACTAAGCAGCCCCGACACTTTCAGAAAAACAACCTTGAGAGCGGGAAGGAAGGGAGTTTTGCATGGTTGATGTAATAGTAGATTTTAAATGACTCCAAATGGTCGTTCATGCCAATAATAAGAATGCTTTAGAAATGTCCTGACACAATTTCCTGTTGGTATGCAAATAATGCCCAGGAGACCTGGGATGAGATTCTCCTCAGCTCTGCAAACTGCTGTGTAAGGAGGTAACTAGTAATACTTTCAACATTCATCTTATACATTAATTATAGTCCAGTCTCCCAACAGATAGCAGTAAGTACAGTTTTGCCTTCCTATCTTTCTGAAAACATTTATCTTTCTCCCTAAAGTAAAACAAAAACAAAACAAAACAAAACAAAAAAAAAACCCAAAACCCTAACATACCAAAACACGGGAGATTATCTTTCTTTTCTAAATAAGGCTGTGGCAAATTAGTCCTTTCTAAATAATGAATGTTCTTGAGATGGATGCCTACGTAGTTTCTCAATCCTCTTTTAATGAAATCATTCAATTTAGGAGACTCTTGACAAGAGGAAACTTTCTCGTCTTCACAACCCAGAAAGGGAATTATCAAAGCACATTTCCACCCCCTCTCCCTCCCTCTCTCTCTCTCTCTCTGTCCTTCCCTTCCCTCCCTCCCTCTCTTTCTTTCTCTTACCTCTTCTCTCTCCCTCTTTCCTTTTCTCCCTCCCTCCCTCCCTCCCTCCTTTTTTTTCTCTCTCTCTCTCTTTTTCTCTCTTTCACACACACACACACACACACACACACACACACACACACACACACTTCACTACCCCATAAAGGATGACTATTTACCTGATCTATGATCAGATAGATTTTCTATAGAACATCCATGCACCATCTAATCTGCTATGTGCTGGGTCATATGCCTGAAGTTTTAAACCCTCTCGTCTTGTGGGTGTGCCCTTATCTAGAAATAAGATCTTTGCAGAAGCAATCAAGTTGAGTATGCTGGTGAGCTTTTGTCAACTTGACACAAACTAGAGTCACATGGGGAGAGAGACTCTTAATTGAGGAACTGGCCTATAGGCAAGCCCTGTTAGCCATGGTCTCCTAACTCCCTGGAAGCTTCATCCCCATGTCCTTCTCCACCTCACTCTAGCTGCCCCCCTCCCGTAGAATCTTCTGTTCATCAGAAGCAATTCAAATTCCAAAATACAGAATACATGAAAGCCATCCCTGTCTCAACCTGCAGTCTGCCCACCACACGGCGTCTACCCTTCACCTGCATTTCCACTCTGGATGGGAGTGTTCGTACTTCCTCTTTCCCACCTCAGTTCCACCAGAGCATGTTCATCACCTTTGCCCAGGTCACTCTAACCATGGTGGTGACAAATAAAGGACAGTTGCAAAACCACCATCAAGTGGCTACTGTGAAGAGTGTGTAACTGTAATTCAGTCATGGTGCAGGTGCAGCATCCTTCCCATGGGTTACATGAGTCTGTGTGCACATGATCAGATTGCATAGGAACACACACGCACACACACACACACAAAGTGTGTGTATAATTACTGAAGTTTGAGCAAGGTTTGTGGAGCATATCACTGTTATTTTTAGGCTTGAGGTTATACTATAGTTACAAGATGACACACTGAAGAAACTGGGTGAAGAGTGCATGGGGCTTTCCTAAGTGTTCTCTCTCTCTCTCTCTCTCTCTCTCTCTCTCTCTCTCTCTCTCTTCTTCTTCTTCTTCTTCTTCTTCTTCTTCTTCTTCTTCTTCTCTTTCCCTCTCTCTCTTCCTCTCTCTCCCTCTCTCTCTCTCTTCCTCTCTCTTCCTCTCTCTCCCTCTCTCCATCTTTCTAGTGATTCTATAATCATTTCCAAAAAGCTAAGTTATTCAAGTATTCAAGTTTCATTCCCTGACTGTGACCAGTGTTGACTCTGCAGCCCAGAGCCTACTGTATCTCTCATCTTCATGTTGATGAGAGGGAACAATGAGACCAGTCATGGCTCCCATCTCTCTTGGAGTAAAATAGATCCTGAGATCCCAGGCTCCACAATAGGCTCCGCCAACCTGTCTATCTTGCCACCACTCACTCTTCACCAATCGCACTGGAGAGCAGCAGCCTTCCTTCTAGGACAGTTTCCATCTTGCTCACCCCTGAGAAGCCCCTGATGGATTCTGACATGGTAGGGTCCCTGACCATGCTCTCCTGGCTTCTTGAATTTTTTTTCTTGTGTGGAAGAACAACAACAACAACAACAACAACAAAATCTCATCTTCTTTATTACATGACAGACTCAAAGTTATCTTTAATCATGTTTAAATCCTAAGCATCTTGTGACAAGACTAGAAACTAGGAAGCATTCAGTAGGATTTTTTTTTTTTAATGAATGGGTGAATGACTGGAAGGGCTTTAAGAAGGGCAACAGTTGGGCTTGCTGTTTTAAAAATAGACTTGTTTTAGAACTCAGTACAGAATAAATACAAGAATAGAGCAATGCTCCTGTTTCCTCATTATGAACCTCTTACTTCAATGTGATAGACGTGTCACAATTACTGAACGGGTATTGACATATTAGGATGAAATGAGTTCCTACTTCATTCATTCACGTTTTCCCCCAAGGGTTAGCCCATAGATACATTGTATCTACTTCTCATGTCTCCTTTGACTTTTTACAGGTGTGACAATTTATCAGGCATTTTGTATTTTTTTAAGGCCTTTATATTTTAAGAATTTAGAACTAGTTGTTTTCTATACTTTCCATTGGAAATCTGGGTGTGTTTTCCCTCACAATTAAACTAATGTCTTTTGAGGAGGAAAAGTTTTATACTTACATTGCTAAGAGATTCTTATCACCAAGATTAGATTTAGTATTTTCAAACAAAACTGTGTGTGTGTGTGTGTGTGTGTGTGTGTTGATTTTGAAGATTCCATATACCTCCATCTATTCATCCATTCTGAATTGACCCAAAATCTTGACCCAATCTGGTAGTACATTCTGAACTGATATACACGCGCAAAAGTTTATCTTTTTGTAATGTGCTAATAACAAGTGTGTTATTTTACTTAAGTGTCTAGTTAGCCATAGTTGTTAAATTATATCACTGAAGTTATCAGCAGCATGCTCTCTCTCAACACAGGCAGAAAGCGTAAGCAGGGATAACTGAAGGCAGTATTGATCACCCACTTGATTAGACTAATAAGGAAAGATGGTTTCAACTCATTCCCAGTAATGAAGCCCTGGAGAGGCACACCATGACGTCCTGCTTTCCACATACCCATAATCATGCTGGGCCACATCCATTGCAGGCTGATAGCTGAGGTTCTCTTTTGCTCATGGTTATGAGCAAACAGTGGTGCATGGAGTAGAGAACAAACCATCATATGAGGCATTAAATGACTGGATCCTAACCTCTGTCCTTCCTGGGTAAGCTACTTCAGCTTGCCAAGCCTGTATCTTCTTCATACCTGTTGTAACCTCAGCTTTATCAAGACCAGATAAATGATATGTATAAAACATCACCAGCATCTGGCAGAGCAGTTGCCACTGGCAGCCTGAACCAGCACAGGACTGTGCTGTTTTCTGTGCCCAGTGATCCATTTTTTTTTTCAAAAGTTTCAGTCAAACTTTTCAAGTTAGGAAATTTCACAGAAAGTCAAGGAGCCTAGTTTTAAAAAGAAAGGAATGAATGAGTCGTATACTCCTGGGTCTAGGTGTTCAAGAGCCACGTAGCTACCCAGCTCATAAAACTCAGTAGCTCTCCAGGATACCATAAATCTGAACCTTCCCAGTTGTCTCTGTTTTGTTATAAAATCATAAGAGAACTATGTTAAAGGGGACTTGGTTAGAGAGGACTTAAAGCCTGAGCATCAGCTACATGTTATTCTGAGTAGGACTGAGGGGACCAACCCTCTAGTGCAGTGTTCCTCAACCTGGAAGTTGAGAGCCCCCTGGGGTTGATCAACCCTTTCACAGGGGTTACCTATCAGATATCTTACATATCATATATTTATATTAAAATTTATAACAGTAGCATGAAGTAAAATTTTCTGGTTTTTTGATTTTTTTTTTTTTTTTTTTTTTTTGGAAACTCAGTTGGGTGATATGACGTTTTTCTGGAAACTGTCTTGTGAGAGGATCTTTTTGCTGAAGCAGACATGTGGGAGGATGTTTTGCTGAGAACAGACACATGGTTTTTTTGGAAGCTACCTGGAAAAGGGGCATGTGACATTTTGCTAGAGCAGATACTTGAGAGAACACGTGCTGTTTGGAAAGGGTAAAGATATAACCCAACAGACAGTGGACGACACCGTGTGGTATTGGTTCTCCTTGTCATTCTTTGCTGATCGTCATTTGTTGTGACTTTGTAGAGAAAAATGCATCAAAGGACTTCTGGTGGTGTTCTGGAAGCTTCTTGCTGTTTCTACAGACTCGAAATTGAAAGATCCTTGAGGTGGTTTTTTTGTTTTGTTTTGTTTTGTTTTGTTTTGTTTTGTTTTGTTTTGTTTTGTTTTGTTTTGTTTTTGTTTTTGTTTGGATCAAGCTGCCATTGCTGATTCGCAAATGATATTTGTGAGTTGATTGAGCCACTGCTGCTGATTCCTGTGAACTATACTGCTAGTATCCTGACAATGTAGACTGAATTAGTCACTCCAAAAAACTATTTCTAAACAGGTCCACATCCTCCTTTGCCCTATTAACCATTCCTTTCCACTACCTCTGGTGGGTGGTGGGCTAGAAGAGAGGTTAACACATTTAAGTACACTAATTCAAGTAGGTTAAAAAAATAAGCCCACAGTAGCAAAATTACTTATGAAGTAGCAATGAAAACAATGTTATGGCTGGGGGGTCACCACAGCACAAGGAACTATGTTAAAGGGTCCCAGCATTAAGGAGGCTGAGGACCACTGCTTCAGAGTAAGAGAAGACACCTGTGCATAATTCTGTCAGCTAAACACCTGATTTGTCCTCAGTCATCTATGGCCTTTGTGATCTGAACATGTGCAGTTAGAAAACTTGCTTTCTAGTCCTGCACTCTGACATCAAGAAATTCTTAAGGGTGAAAATGTCAGAGTCAAACAGTGTCTCCTCCGACATTGAAGAGTTACTGTGAGCTCTGTTGCTTTCTTCTGTCACTTTGCTGCTCTCTTCCGTTGACACCCTTCTTTCACTGTTCTGTTCAAATTGAAAATCCCAAATCTTGTATCATCATCACCATCATCACCATCATCACCATAATCATCACCAACACCATCATCATCATCATCACCATCATCATCACCAACACCATCACCATCATCATCACCATCATCATCACCATCACCAACACCATCACCATCATTAAAATCATCATCATCACCATCATTATCACCACCACCACCACCACCACCTTCATCTTCTCTCAGTCAGTTGATTTCTCCCTGCTATGAGTTCACAAGGAAATTCATATTTATAACAATTATTTTGTGTCAGAAACAGTGGCACAAACTTTTAATACCAGTACTTGGGAGGCTGTGGAAAGAAAGTTCAAATGTGGCATACCTGGGCCACATTGCCAGTCTTTATTTTTTCAAAGGTATTTAATTAATTAGCCATTAATCCTAGGTTTCTTTGATGCCTGTTGTATAATGTCTTATTGTATGGTCTATAATTTAACTCTTCACATGAAGGTGATCACCTGATTCAGCTAGAAGAGAAGTAAGAACAAGTTCACACGTAGACAAAGAGTTAAATTATAGACTATGATGATAGCACAGAACTATAATAATGGCCATGAAATCTGAAACCACACAAAGAAATATTATTAATCAATAGGAAAAGCAAGGCTTTTCAATGACATTGAAAAATGCTTGTCAGAACATTAAAAATCTATCTTACCAGCAGTTTAGGAAAATGTATAGAGAAATTGGGTTAGGAGTGTGGCCCAATGACAGAGTGCTTGCCCAGCATGCCCGAGGCTCTGGGCTGGATCTAAGCACCACAAAAATGAACAAATCAGGGAGACAAATAGAATACGAACATTTGTTTCAACACATTATAAATTTAAACAATGGAATTTGAAACCTGAAGTTCTTCATTTCTTTGTTAGAAATTTGACAAGACAGACTGGACAAGCACAGCCTACCTACGCACTTAAAAGGGTGACAGGGCAGAGCAGGTGACCTTGCTCAGTGAGCTGGCACACCCTCCTAAGTGGGGATCCCTCCTGCTCTCCTCTGTGGTTTGAGTGTCACTGGAGTGTATGGACAGACTCCTTTCCTGTGAATAGCCCTTTTGCTTGCATTTGGAATTTGCTGACCTTCCTTTCTCTGGAACACGCCCACCCTTGTCAAATATTCCCTCTGCTTTTACGTCAGTTGGACATCAGCAAATCCCTTCTGTATTCATCCTTAGGGTTCTCCAGAGGTGGAAGGATTATTGAAGTGTCAGAGGAATCCCACAGGTCCAAGTGGAACAGCTATTTCTCTTAAGCTTGTCATTTCTGCAAGCTTATCACCTAACTAGCATAGGCTCCAAAGGACACTTAAAAGGCCAACACAGGTAAGAAGCAGCCTCCTCCCCAATGGGGCAATGACATCAGTTGTCCAGCCCACCCAAACTATACAGTTCAAATCTGCCAACACCCAATGTGACATGCATGTTCCCAAAACCAGTGGGCACATGATAAACTCTTCCCCAAGGTTTGACCTGGATCCTTCTCAGGAGTCTAACCATCCTGGCTGGCTGAGGTGGTTTGAATGAGGAATACCCCTCCACTGGCTTGGGTATTTGAACCCTTGGTTCCCAGTTTGGTGGTGCTGTTCAGGAGGTGTGACCTTGATGAAGGAAGTATGCCCAGGGAGGGCAGGCTTTGGCACTACTTAACCTTGACTCTGTACCAGTTGTCGATCTCTGCTTTGTGTCTGCGGTTGAGGGCATATCTCTCTGCTTCTGGTTCACCGCAGTTGCCCCTTGCTGCCCAGTGTGATGGGCTTCTGCCTCTGGAACCATGAGCCAAAATAAACTCTCTCTTCTTTAAGTTGCCTTTGCTCACGATGGTTTATCACAGCAACAGAAAAGCCACTAACACAGTACCCTAACACCGTCAGGGAAGCAGACTGAGTTTCTTCTCCTCAAAGAACCTGGGAACGTTTATGAGGAAATGGCCTAAGTTCCTGACCTATATGACGGTAAGCAGCTCAAATTTCACCTATGTCTTCCTTACTTTTTAAGATATATGCTTTGATCGGCCAACTTTTCCTTTTGGTTGCCCATTCTTCTAACATGTTATGTAGACTCACTCATTCCTGAGAGTAACAAGGGATTAGAACTGCCCAGTGCCCACAGTGAATGAACAGCATACTCTGTGTGCAGAGACCGCTCTGCAAAAACTGTGGGAGGAAACGGTGTGGTCCGCCCTTGACTGTGATCTCAGTCCGTGGACTTGTGGACCCTGCACTTCCAGAGTTTGTTTGGACTCTGCAGTTTGTATTCTCAGCTAGTATGTCACGGCAACTGAAACCGGAGCCAAGGTTTTGGGAAACTGGAGTTACTGAACTAAACCATAATAACTGAACTTCATGCATATCAGAACCATGAAAAGCGAAGACTGCCAGTGTTTGCGTTTTGCCTTCACAGATCCAGTATGAGCCCGAAGCCAGCAAGACCCTAGACCTGACATGTAATCTGCACACGCCTCCCACCCTGACCTCCAAACACCTACCATAGTACCAAATACAACCAAACCAAACAAAAACCCACTCCATAAGATTACTGCTACTTCCTTCATCAGAAAAAGGACTGTACAGATGAAGCGTAGCATCAGAAGCCAGAAGGCCTCAGTTCTCGCACATAATCTGGCGCTTTCAGGCTCTCCATCTCAAAAGTGACAGAGTACGCACCTAGTCTTTATGTAGTACCTATGGATGTGATCGGAACCCTAGCAATTATAGTCTCTTAGTCACTTCAAAATGGAGAAGTAACGCCCCGGCTGGTGGAATTAAGCAGCGAATTCTGATAAAATTACCCTGTGTAACAGATCTCACATCGGAGGTTTATTAAGAGGGGTAACGGGGCACAGAGGCTGCCTCTGGGTGGAGGAAGGGAAGAAGGGGTCGAGGGAGGAAAAACATGGCTTTTTATCGGGTGTGGTGCATGCGTAGGAGGACATGCGATGGCGGCGGCAAAGGGAATGTGTCACTTCTGTGCAGCTAATGAGTGACATGCCTTTTTGTTGCCAGGTCCTTCAGGGCTGGCCGTGGAGCTGCCCTATTGCTAACACTGTCCCCTCTTTGCTTCTGTCAGAAGTGTAAACAACACAGCCCAGGGGTTAGCTCTGCCTACCCTAGAAGAATCCTGCTTATACTCAGTGAGCCTGCTCTACCAAAAAAGGCACCATTTGGTCAGTTTCCATTCTCCACTGAGGCTGGCCCACTCGCCTAAGTCTCCATGTACTTAATACATGCAGTATGTCGCGCTGCTGCCCCTAGTACTGATAGAAGAAAAGATTTGCTCAAATCGCAGTCCGGAGCCTCGACATTCATGAGGCCCAGAGCCCAAAACCTTGTAGAGCTCCAAAGTAGCGCCCCCAAGCGGCGCTAACGCGTGTACATTTCCCCTAAGGCTAAAATGACACCTGGAACTTGCTGGGGACTTTTAGATCTGAAGCTAGTACATAAATGTTGGAATGAAGTCTTTTATGATTTATAAAACTAATTAAAGCCCAACTGTAGCACCCGTGAGTGATATTAATTATGAGTTCTTCCAACTGCTGAAATGAAGCTACTGAAATGATGCCGCCTTCGCATTTTCCCACAAAGCATGTGGATGCAGTAGGTTTAGTCATTTGATGAAAGGCTGAGCTATGTAAAAATTACAGCAGACACAAATGACAGCTCGTGCCGGTGAGGACGAGAGAGAAGCCCCCTTCATTGCTGGTGAGAATCCTAACTTGTACAGCCACTATGGATATCAATGTGGTGGTTCCTCAGAAAGTTGGGGATTGATCTACCTCAAGACCCAGTTATACCACTCTTGGGCATACACCCAAAGGATGCTCCATCCTACACAAGGACACTTGCTCAACCATGCTCATTGTTGCTTTATTCACAATAGCCAGAAACTGGAAACAACCTAAATATCCTAGTATCCAATTTTTATATTATAAAATTTTTTCTCCATCTTTGTTATACTTTGTTATACTTTATTTTGTCATGTTTGGTTGTCATCTTGTAGAAGCCTGTTCCTTTCTAATGAGAGTCAGAAAAGGAGTGGATCCCGATGAGAAGTGAGGTGGGGGGGGGGACTGAAAGGAGTGGCAGAGGGGAAACTATAATCAGGATATATTGTATGAGAAAATAACCTATCTCTAATAAAAGGATGAAAAAGCTTAAACCAACAATGAAAAAAGAAAATATCAATATACTTTCAAAGAGATTTTCTTTAAAAGAGATGGCCACCTTCTATTGCTTTGCATATAATCCCATTAACTCGCCT
Organism: Rhabdomys pumilio; assembly: GCA_030674055.1. Lineage (NCBI taxonomy): Eukaryota > Metazoa > Chordata > Mammalia > Rodentia > Muridae > Rhabdomys > Rhabdomys pumilio. The sequence continues at coordinate 59,995,640 of JANHMN010000003.1, forward strand.
GTAATACCGTGAATGCACCTGTGATTGACATGCATCTCTGTTAATTGGTTAAACTCCGTGAGCCTTATTTGTGCCACATCTGTATTTGTCCAAAAACTTAACCGATAAAATGACACAAATCCACTGACAAAATAGGCATATATGGTGTTCATCCCACTGTCTTTCATACGTTAGACTCAAATGCTGGTTCTCTTACATGAGTTTTGGAAAATGGTTCATTAGCTTGCTGCAATTTCTGAATTTCCTCGTAGAGGAAGTATTGTAGGTTTGTTCCGCAAGATCTCTATAATGTCATCTGTAATCTGTGCGGAAAGTAAAATGTCCACATTACAGGCAAAAGCATGGCATCGAGTGTTTAAAATTAAGCTTTGGAAGATGTCCAGGGTATTTCAAAACTTAAGGAAACCCTCTTAGAAGTTACAATAGAGAAACTGAACCAATGGAAGAAGTTGTCATATCCTGAGACCTATCTGTCTGTCTATCTATCTATCTATCTATCTATCCATCCCCCATTGTGCTTAGTTTCACATAAGTAAACAGAGCGGAGAACTTCATATCACTTTATTTTATCTTGTTTACCTATATTAATTTCTACTTATGGCTACTGATAAAGATTTTCTGTTTAATGTATTAATTTAACAATTTTTATTTTAAGCTATTTTTTTTTCTTTTAAAGTGTCAGAAACTGTACCTGTAAAACCCTCACCAACATGGCTGCCTAAACAGGACCAGAGAGAGGATGTTGTCAGCAGGCACGCTGACGTAATGAGAGGGAAGATCACGAGTCCTCAACTCACGAGAGAAATGACTGCACTGAAGGAATGCAGGGCATGGGAGGAAAACGTCTTCCTTAGCAAAGAGCACCTCAATCAATTATCCAGTACCAGCCAGCCAGCCCTGACAACATGGAAGTAACATGACATACACTGAGCAGGCTGGATGTATGTCTTACAGAATATACATATATATTGGTCAACAATTAATGTTAAAAGAGACAATGAATTTGAAAAAGACAAAGGAGAATGTAAGAGATGGTTTGGAGAGAAGAAAAGGAAGAAGGAAGTGATATAATATAATCTTAAAATATAGGGCCTGCCTGCACAGATGTAGCAGATGTGCAGCTTGTCTCCATGTGGGTCCCAAACAACTGGATCGGGGGCTAACCCAAAAGCCGTTGCCTGTACTATATGAGAGTATGTTCTTCTGACTGGGATGCCTTGTCTGGCCTCAGTGGGAGTGGATGCCCCACCTGCTAGGAGGAGAAGAGAAGGGGGCATAGGGAGAAGGATTGTGGATGGGGGTGACCAGAAGGTACGCAGTGAGCGGGACGTAAGGTGAATAAGTAATAATAATAATAATAAATTTTTAAAATAGATAAATAGTCGGGCGGTGGTGGCGCACACCTTTAATCCCAGTACTTGGGAGGCAGAGGCAGGCAGATTTCTGAGTTCGAGGCTAGCCTGGTCTACCGAGTGAGTTCCAGGAGAGCCAGGGCTACACAGAGAAACCCTGTCTCGAAAAACCAAAATAAATAAATAAATATATACATACATACATACATACATACATACATACATACATACACAATAGGAATCACACATTTATCTTGAAGAATTTAACTTAAAGTACACGGAGTTGGGTGGGTAGGGATGGTAAAGGAGAAGTAAGAAGAGTTGGGAGGGAATATAATCAAAACACATTATGAATATTTGCAGTGAACTAATAAAAATTTCAATATCCTAATCTCAATAAATACAAGGAATAATTTTTTGAAATGTCATCTAAGGTGGCCCAGACCTGTAATCCCAGAATTGATGAGGCTGAGGGAAAAGGATTCAGAGTTTCATGCCCACAGCCCTAGGGAGCTCTTGTCCCTGCCCAGAGGCTTCACCTCAAAGTAGGCATCCAGTCAATGGAAGGATGTGTGATGGGTGAGGAGGGTGAGGGGCCATGTCCCTGGCTCTCAAAGGTCATCTGTATCAATGCCTGCAGCGTTGTGGCTCAGAGAACACCATTAGAAAGGAGGTAGAGAGAATCTAAGAGCTGGAGGAAGGAAACCAATTCTAAGAAACGCTATATTCTGTACATGACATGCTTTTTGCACTCATGGGCTCTGCACAGGGCCTGAATAAGATCAGTCAGATAAAATCCTAGGATAGATGGGTTAGGGCTCCAGGTTACAGGCATTGCTTGGGAGCTATTGGTGGTTAATAGGTGCTGGAGAAGAAAAAAAATCTTTTTGAGGATGTGGCCACGTATAGGTTTCCCATGCCCCAAAGGATAGACCCTCATCCATGCATGGATGGGCAATAACAACTGGACCTGGTGGGTCATCAAACAAATATGACATTGGGAAGGGGCAGTCTGCGTGGACATGAGGAGAGCTGGAGAGGGGAGAGGAAATAGATAAGATCATATTCATAACAAAATGTATGGCACCCTCGCCATCAATGTCTGTTTTCTTTAAAGGCCATTTCCTCAAAAGAATTATGTACTGCTTCTTAGGGTGCTCCTGGAGGCCACCTAATGAACCCCAAATGTAAAGCTGCTTAGTCATGAGATGTTGGCAATCAGTAGCGTTAGTCTGAGCAGAGTTATCTGACACATGTTGAGAGCCGACTTTAAGCAAAAAGCGGCTAGAAAGCAGCTATCAGCTTTGCAGTCATCTTGAGCCATATACCCTGACATGAGACTTGGTTTTCAACAGCCTACAACAGCTGAAGCACACTCTGATATCCCATATAGCTTGTTTTGCTGTTAAGTGCCCCCAGCTGCAAGGAGCATGTGGTATACACGCCTACAAGGCATGCAGTGCACGTGTTGTCCACGTGCTATCTCCGCCATATATGCCTGTAAGGCGCACGTGCTGTCCACGCCTGTAAGGCTTACGTCATATCCACACCTGCAAGGCACGTGGCAAAAGCCTATAAATACCCAGGATTTCCTTGTTGTAGAGGGTATATGTATGTGTGTGTGTGTATGTATGTATGTGTGTGTGTGTGAGTGTGGGGTGTAGTAGTAGTAGGTGTAGTGGTGTGTGTATGGTGGAGACAGTAATGAAGACTTTACTACAGATCCTCTGGTTTGTCTCTATTCTTCGTGGCTCTTCCCCTTCTTCCCCCCACTCTCTCTCTTGCTAAACCTGGACTTGTGGAACAGAGTGGGCTGCTATAGTTTGGCCCCCAAAAGTGGGTAAGAGTGGTCCTTTACAGTTTACAGCTCGAGTCCTTTACAACATATATACATATACATCATATACATACACACACACACACACACACACATACACACACACACACACACACACATACACACACACACACACATACACATACACATACACACAAACCTCCCAGGAAATGATCTCTAACTTTACAGCTTACCATGCTGACCAAATGCTGCCACCAGGAATAGAGATTTCAAGGTGGCAAAGAGCAGATGCAAAATACCTGAGGTGAGAGACAACACAGCTCTTCCTAGTGATTAGAGGCATATCACAGGTGCTGAACAATGTTCAGAACATCACAAGGTGGTCCCGAGGCCACAAGGGAAGGGTGGAGGGGAAAGCATGCAGAAAGGGAAAGCAGGCAGAGATCCGTTTTGAGCTCTTGACATGGGAGTAAGAGAAGGTGCCCAGACAGGAGATGGTAGGGTTTAGTTCTAGGTGAAATACCTAGGACAGGGACAGATAGACTCCAGGAACCTCAAAATGCCAAACCCACGTTCAGAGAAGCAGTTCTCCAAGTGTAGCCTCCAAAACAGCTGTGCCAGTGTTCGCTGGAAACTTGTGAGAATTAGCTGGTGATCTGCCTAGGCTGCTGACTCTTATGCTTCGGTTTCTAAAGCTCTCGGGGCAGTCTGATTCAGAGGGCGATGCGCCAGCGCTGGGCTTATAGACCTGTGGTAAAGCATTCAACCAAAGGAAGCCTGGGTTTAGTTCTCAGTATAAAAAAAAAAAATTAAAACATGGGACAGGTGTGAGTCTGTTGCCATGTAGGAAATCAACTAAGTACATGCGTGCGCATAGCCTGCGAGGGTCCTTGAGTAGCGGTGTGTCGTGGGTTATCCTTGCAAATTGGCTCCACAGCCTAGTGCCCCAAGCGTTGCCACCCGTGATCTTTCACCGAAGCCTTCAAGAAGTGGCCTCCGCTAAGTGCCTCAGCCCTGAAGCATGGTAGCCATCCCTTCCAGCTGCTCACTTGTGGCTACCCAGGACTACTATTAGAGATGTCTGGGCTCCTTGTCCAATGACAGCTCCAGTGGAAGTGCAGAGTACCCGGGGGATGCCGTGGCCCATTCCTCAGGATCTTCCCAAGACTGACCTGGGCCACTGGTGGGCTAGCTTCTTTTTCCAGAAATCCACCCTCCCATTCATGGCCATAGTGTTGGAGTCTCCTGAGCACTCAGCAGAATCCCCTCAGGCCTCCAAAAGTCTGATCACCTGAAGCCTGACTCCTGAAACCATGAAGACGCAGACTGAACAGACACCAGCAGGAGCCGGAGAGAGCCTCCTCTTGGTTCACAGCACTGAGCTTTCCTGACCCCATAATTGTGTCTTGCACAAAGCAGAAAAATAAACTCAAAGCAGCTATCAAAAACAACAAAACCATGGGATGCTCTGGAGCAGGTGACCACAGAGAAGACTGGAAGGTAAGCAAGGGTATCTAAGCTCAGGGCCCGGCTCTGACTAAGGCTCTCCAAGAGCCAGAGAGTGCCAGAGAGAAGGCGCTGTCAATTACTGAGCAAGATAACATAAAAGCCACCCAGGAACAAGACTTGAACATCCTATTTTTCTCTTGAAGGATGTATTTGATAACATGAAATCTTAATCTTTCTATGTGGTAAGATTTCTCAGCAAAAATTTCAATACGCAACAGAGGTGGTAACAATAGTTGTTACTCTGCGTTTAACAGGAATTTAAAAATGCAAACTACTCATAATATGCAAATAAGTCAATGAAAAAAACAGTAGAAAACTGGATGAAAGGCTTGTACACAAAAAGAGCAAGGTTCACAAAAAGGGAAGGGACAGAAGTGGAAAGCTAGTCACAATGGCCACCAAGGAAATGTAAACAGAACTGGGAACTGCTGGGTGTGGTGACACCACACTTTTGATTCTAGTACTAGTAGAAGCCAGGCAACTGGATCTCTGTGAGTTCGAGGCCCATTTGGTCTACACAGAGTTCCAGACCAGCCAGGACTACATAGTGACACCCTATGTGAGCTGCTGTGACTAGGAACTATCTAGACACAATATTGTTTAAAACTAAGCTCTCCTGGGAAACGAGGGGTCAGAGGTGTCAGAAGAGGCCTGAGAACAAGGAATAATCAATCACAAGGTTTAGGAAAGGAGTTGACCCTGGATTACCTTTCAGATTAGGCTTTATTGGAAGAGAGATTTTGGAGATGGGGCAGGGCATGCTGGAGACGAGAGGCTGGAGAGCTCTGGAGAAGAGCATCACACCAGACCAGCGTGATGCTTTCCTGAAGGGAGAGAGCCTTCAAAGCCCAGAGAATTTGCGAGACAGCGGCCATGTTTAACGTGGCAGGGAGCCTGAAGGAAAGAGCCTCAAATCCCACAAACCGAGGGGGTTTCTGACTCAGATTTGCAGAAGGGTAGCAGGAAGTTCCATAACACGTGACTTTGAAGCCAAGGGAGTGGCAGGCAGTAAGTGGGACTACAAACTTACAGGGGAGTGGCTGAGCTTATTTTTCCATTGAGCTCTGTCACACAGAACAGACTGCAGTGAGGCCCAGCCTGTCCCCAGCTGCTGCATATGACTTTTCAAAATGACTGATCTTGAGATGGCAGGTCTGTGATCTAACCTGTGACAGCCTCAGAGCAAGACATGGCCACCTCAAGCAGTCACGGAGTAGGATGGGCCAGATGCTGACAAGTCAAAATGTCCAGGCAGTGGCTCAACTTGGGCAGTGAGTGCGTAGCTCTCAGAGCTGACTTCACACTTCACAAAGCCCCATCTTGAGTTCAGCAGGTGGATCAACCGCTGGAGCCATGAGGTTTTCGAAATCGAGTCTGAGAACTCTGAGGCTGGTCAGGTGACAAGAAGACCCATCTCTCCAGCAGGCTGTCTAAACGCTTCTCGGATTTAGAAGTACACAAACAGGTCTGCCTGTCGAGCACTGTCTTTCTCTATACCTTTGAAGCATGCTGGAATTAGAACACTCGCGTTAGAACCTTAGCCAGCCCAAAGGGTAGCAAACTGGCTTCTCCGGAGGGAGGAAGAACCTGCCTGGTCCAGGAGACTGAAAAGCCAAGTGTGTCCAGCAGAGGCCTCTGCTGTGCCAAAAAGAGAACCTCCTGAAGTGAAGACAATGCTGGTAGATACTGCAGAACGGGCTCAGCAGCCAGGGCATAGGAAAGACAGTTCACTCGGGCAACTGACCACAGACACTACAGAACAGGCTCAGCACCCAGGGCACAGGCAAGACAGTTCACAAGGGCAACTGACCATGTCTCTATGTCTACCTGGAGGATGGAATTTTAGAAGACCCAGAAACAAACTCTCCAAAATTCATTTTTCTTTGCCCCCTATGTTTCTCTTGTTTATTTATGCTACACTTTTATAAACTTTGACTCTTAGGGGGTGGGGAGAGAGGCATTTTATTGATTGTCCAATCAAATGTATGTTCTCTCTCACTCTTAACAACCCCCATCCTCTTTCATTCATTCTAGATATTCACACAGAGAAATAGAACCCCCATTTCTTCATCTGTACAAATATTGAGACAAAATGGATAAAGACTTTAACAGAAGACCCCAAATTCAGAAACTGCCACAGGAAAACTTGGGGGACCCTTGAGATTCTGCTAAGAGTAGAAGAGTTTTTCCTGGGAAGAACTCCGGAAGTTCAGGAAATAATCTTAAGAACTAATGAACAAGATCATATGAAATTTAAAAGTTTCTGCACGAGCTGGGCAGTGGTGGTGCACGCCTTTAATCCCAGCACTTGGGAGGCAGAGGCAGGCGGATTTCTGAGTTCGAGGCCAGCCTGGTCTACAGAGTGAGTTCCAGGAAAGCCAGAACTACACAAAGAAACCCTGTCTCGAAAAACCAAAAAAAAAAAAAAAGTTTCTGCACCAGTGAGCGCTCCATGGCACAGCACTTGGGTGTCCACCAGCAGAGGGCGGGCGCGCCCCGTCCAGTGCCAGTTCGAATCCCGTGAGGACTCTGTTGTCAAGTCTCATGGGGGGGTGCGGGGGGGGGAGGAGGGAATTTCTGCACCACAATGCCAAGAGTCATCAGGATAAAGTGGGAGTCTATAAAACCAGAGATCTGCAACTGTACATTGAAGGGGAACTGACACCCAGAATCTATGGAGACTACTCTGAATTAAATACCATCACCACAAAAATTATCAAACAAATCATCCAATCAATAAATGGCCAAGCCCCTCGCTTGGTCCTTGTGGCTAGGGCAGACACCTAGTTGGTCTGCTCCCATGAAAACACCATATCCTGAGACATCCTAGAGGAGCCACTGTACTCAGAGCAATGAGTAAGAACCCTCTTCCACTACCCTACGCCCCAGAGCTATAACTGGGAGTCCTGGGAGCTCAAGACCCATCAGCCACCCAAACCCCGCCTCTCCAGAATACCACCTCACTTCCGCCCCTAGCTTGGTCCTTGTGTCTGGGACAGACACCTAGCTGGTCTGCTCCTGTGAAGACACCATATCCTAAGACATTCTAGAGGAGCCACTCCACTCAGGGCAGGGAACACCTAACTGGTCTACTTCCATGAAGACACCATATCCTGATCCATCCTAGAGGAACCACTGTACTCAAAGCAGCAGGATTTCAGGATCCCAGAGGTGGCCTGAGTCCCAGGAGTTCTTCCAACCAGGAGCTCAGGATCACAGGATCACAGAGACATCTGGACCCTGAGGAGTTCTGACATAAGCAAGATAACTGGAAAGACAGGCTCTAGTCAGGGACAGTGAGTGCAGGTAGCACTAGAGTTAACCAGATGGCAAAAGGCAAGCACAAGAACGTAAGCAACAGAAACAAAAGTTACTTGGCATCATCAGAACCCAATTCTCCCACCATAGCAAGTCCTGGACATCCCATCGCACCGGAAAAGCAGGATTCAGAATTAAAATCACTTCTTATGATGATGATAGAGGACTTTAAGAAGGACATAAATAACTCCCTTAAAGAAGTACAAGAGAACACAAGTAAGCAGGTAGAGGTCCTTAAAGAGGAAACACAAAAATCCCTTAAAGAACTGCAAGAAAACACAACCAAACAGGTGAAGGAATTAAATAAAACCATCCAGGATCTAAAAATGGAAGTAGAAACAATAAAGAAATCTCAAAGGTAGACTACCCTGGAGATAGAAAACCTAGGAAAGAGATCAGGAGTCATGAACCCAAGCATCACCAACAGAATACAAGAGATAAAAGAGAGAATCTCAGGTGCAGAAGATACCATGGAAAACATTGACACAACTGCCAAAGAAAATGCAAAATGCAAAAAGCTCCTAACCCAAAACATCCAGGAAATCCAGGACACAGTGAGAAGACCAAACCTAAGGATAATAGGTATAGATGAGAGTGAAGATTCCCAAATTAAGGGCCAGTAAATATCTTCAACAAAATTGTAGAGGAAAACTTCCCTAACTGAAAGAAAAAGATGTCCATGAACATACAAGAAGCCTACAGAACTCCAAATAGACTAGACCAGAAAAGAAATTCCTCCTGTCACATAATAATCAAAACACCAAGTGCACAAAACAAAGAAAGAATATTAAATGCAGTAAGGGAAAGAGGTAAAGTAACATATAAAGGTAGACCTATAAGAATTATACCAGACTTCTCACCAGAGACTATAAAAGTCAGAAGATCCTGGAGTGATATCATACAGACCCTAAGAGAACACAAATGCCAGCCCAGACTACTATACCCAGCAAAACTCTCAATCACTATTGATGGAGAAACCAAGATATTCCATGAAAAAAACCAAATTTACACACTATTTTACCACAAATCCAGCACTTCAAAGGATAATTGATGGAAAACTCTAATACAAGGAGGGAAACTATAACCTACAAAAAGCAAGGAAGTAATCTTCCAACAACCCCAAAAGAAGATAGCTACACAAACATAATTCCACTTCTAATAACAAAATAACAGGAAGCAACAATCATTTTCCTTAATATCTCTTAACATCAATGGACTCAACTCTCCAATAAAAAGACATAGATTATCAGACTGGATACATAAACAAGACCCAGAATTTTGCTGCATACAGGAAATGCACCTCAGTTACAAAGACAGACACTATCTCAGAGTAAAAGGATGGAAAACAGTTTTCTAAGCAAATGGTCCCAAGAAACAAGTTGGAGTAGCCATTCTAGTATCAAATAAAATCAACTTTCAACCAAAAGTAATCCAAAAATATAAGGAAGGATAATTCATACTTATCAAAGAAAAAAATCTATCAAGATGAACTCTCAATTCTGAACATCTATGCTCCAAATGCAAGGGCACCCACATACATAAAAGAAACTTTACTAAAAAAAACACACATTGCACCTCACACAATAATAGTGGGGGACTTCAACACCTCACTCTCAGCAATGAACAGATCATGGAAACAGAAACTAAACAGAGACACAGTGAAATTAACAAAAGTTATGAACCAAATGGATTTAACAGATATCGATAGAACATTTGATCCTAAAACAAAAGAATATACCTTTTTCTCAGCACCTCATGGTACTTTCTCCAAAACAGACCATATAATTGGTTACAAAACAGGCCTCAACAGATACAAAAAGATTGAAATAATCCCTTGCATCCTATCAGATCACCACGGACTAAGGCTGGTTTTTAATAATGACAAAAACAATGGAAAGCCCACATACACGTGGAAACTGAACAACGCTCTACTCAATGATGATTTGGTCAAGGAAGAAATAAAAAAAGAAATTAAAGACTTTTTAGAATTTAATGAAAATGAGGACACATTATACCAAAACTTGTGGGACTCCATGAAAGCAGTTCTAAGAGAAAACTCATAGCTCTAAGTGCCTACAAAAAGAAACTGGAGAAAGCATGCACTAACAACTTGACAACACACCTGAAAGCTCTAAAATAAAAAGAAGCAAATACACCCAAGAGGAGTAGACAAGAGGAAATAATCAAACTCAGGGCTGAAATCAACCAAGTAGAAACAGAAAGAACTATTCAAAGCATTAACAAAACCAGGAGCTGGTTCTTTGAGAAAATCAACAAGATATTGATAAACCCTTAGCCAGACTAACCGGAGGGCACAGAGACAGTATCCAAATTAATAATATCAGAACTGAAAAGGGAGACATAACAACAGAAACTGAGGAAATTAAAAAAAAAAAACCCATCAGATCCTACTACAAAGTCTTATACTCAACAAAACTGGAAAATCGGGATGAAATGGACAATTTTCTAGACAGATACCAGGTACCAAAGTTAAATCAGGAGCAAATAAACCATCTAAACAGTCCCATAACCCCTAAAGAAATAGCAATAGCAGCAGTCATTAAGAGTCTCCCCAGCAAAAAAAAAAAAAGCAAGCCCAGGACCAGATGGTTTTAGTGCAGAATTCTATCAGACTTTCTAAGAAGATCTAATACCAATTCTCTTCAAACTATTCCACAAAATAGAAACAGAAGGAACACTACCCAATTTGTTTTATGAAGCTACAATCACGTTCATACCTAAACCTCACAAAGACCCAACAAAGAGAACTTCAGACCAATCTCCCTTATGAATATCGATGCAAAAATACTCAATAAAATTCTCACAAACTGAATCCAAGAACACATCAAAACAATCATCCATCATGATCAAGTAGGCTTTATCCCAGGAATGCAGGGATGGTTCAATATTCAGAAATCCATCAATGTAATACAATATATAAACAAACTCAAAGGGAAAAAAAAAACACATGATCTTCTCACTAGATGCTGAGAAAGCATTTGACAAAATTCAACATCCCTTCATGGTGAAAGTCTTGGAAAGATCAGGAATTCAAGGTCTATACCTAAACATAGTGAAAGCAATATACAGCAAGCCAGTAGCCAACATCAAACTAAATGGAGAGAAACTTGAAGCAATTCCACTAAGGTCAGGGAGTAGACAAGGCTGCCCACTCTCTCTCTACCTATTCAATATAGTACTGGAAGTCCTAGCCAGAGCAATTAGACAACAAAAGGAAGTCAAAGGGATATGAACTGGAAAGGAAGAAGTCAAAATCTCACTATTTGCAGATGATATGACTGTGTACTTAAGTGACCCTAAAACTTCCACCAGAGAACTCCTAAACCTGATAAACAAATTCAGCAAAGTGGCTGGATATACAATCAACTCAAACAAATCAGTAGCCTTCCTCTACTCGAAAGATAAACAGTCTGAGAAAAAAATTAGGGAAATGACACTTTTCACAATAGTCACAAATAATATAAAATACCTTGGTGTGAATCTAACCAAGCAAGTGAAAGATCTATATGACAAGAACTTCAAGTCTCTGAAGAAAGAAATCAAAGAAGATATCAGAAGATGGAAAGATCTCCCATGCTCGTGGATTGGCAGGATTAATACAGTAAAAATGGCCATCTTGCCAAAAGCTATCTACAGATTCAATGCAATCCCAATTAAAATCCCAACTCAATTCTTCACAGAGTTAGAAAGAGAAATTCTCAAATTCATTTGGAATAACAAAAAAGTCCAGGATAGCAAGAACTATTCTCAACAATAAAAGAACTTCTGGAGGAATCACCATCCCTGACCTCAAGCTGTACTGCAGAGAAATAGTGATAAAAACTGCATGGTATTGGTACAGAGACAGGCAGGAAGATCAATGTAATAGAATTGAAGATCCAGAAATGAACCCACAAACCTATGGTCACTTGATCTTTGACAAAGGAGATAAAACTGTCCAGTGAATAAAGGATAGTATTTTCTACAAATGGTTCAACTGGAGGAGAACATGTAGAAGAATGCAAATCAACCCATTCTTATCTCCTTGTACAAAGCTCAAGTCCAAGTGGATAAAGGACCTTCACATAAAACCAGATACACAGAAACTAATAGAAGAGAAGGTGGGGAAGAACCTTGAATACTTTGGCACAGGAGAAAAGTTTCTGAACAGAACACCAATGGCTTATGCTCTAAGATCAAGAATTGACAAATGGGACCTCATAAAACTGCAAAGTTTCTCTAAGGCAAAGGGCACTGTCAATAGGAAAAAAGGCAACCAACAGATTAGGGAAAGATCTTTACCAATCCCACATATAATAGAGGGCTAATATCCAATACATACAAAGAACTCAAGAAATTAGACTCCAGACAACCAAATAACACTATTTAAAATGGGGTATAGAGCTAAACAAAGAATTCTCAACTGAGGAAACTCGAATGGCCAAGAAGTACCTAAAGAAATGTCCAACATCCTTAGTCATCAGGGAAATGCAAATCAAAACAACCCTGAGATTCCACCTCACACCAGTCAGAATGGCTAAGATCAAAAACTCGGGTGATAGTAGATGTTGGCGAGGATGTGGAGAAAGAGAAACACTCTTGCATTGTTGGTGGGATTGCAAGCTGGTACAACCACTCTGGAAATCAGTCTGGCGGTTCCTCAGAAAATTGGACATAGCATTACCTGAGGACCCAGCTATACCACTCCTGGGCATATACCCAGAAGATGCTCCAACATATAACAAGGACATATGCTCCACTATGTTCATAGCAGCCTTATTTATAATAGCCAGAAGCTGGAAAGAACCCAGATATTTTTCAACAGAGGAGTGGATACAGAAAATGTGGTACATTTACACAATGGAGTATTATTCAGCTATTAAAAACAATGAATTCAAGAAATTTTTAGGTAAATGTGGAGGCACATCCTCATAGAAGCAGGAGGAGGGAGGATGGGATAGGAAGTTTCTGGTGGGGAGGAATGGAGTAAGGGGATAACATCTGATATATAAATAAAATACCCAATAAAAATAAAATGAAATAAATGGCCAAATGAATGAGACCATTCTCAAAAGGAGAAATACAAATAGCCAATAAATATTCGAAAGCTGGTCCATGTCCTGAACTAGAAGGGAAATTTAAACTAAAATTACATAAATAGACCCCATCATTATCACCCCATGTACTGTCATTATCAAGAAAGTGAATGAACAGAAATGTTGGCAGGGACGTAGAGAAAGAGGAACACGTATACACTGCTGGTGGGCATGTGAACTGCTGTGGCCACTATAGAAATCCATATGGCATTTCCTCAAAAGATAAAAATAAAATCACCAAATGAACCAGCTGCTAGGATCCTTGGTGGAAACCTGAAGGAATGTAAGTCAACATGCCACACGGATTCTCACAGGAACCTCTTCACACAGCACTCTGCACAGTACTGAGGGAGAGTCTCAGGAGAGGGGCCCATGGATGTGTTTTGTCTTGTGGTTGAGATTATGCATTGGTACAATCTTTGACAATAGCAACTGATGGTCCTTTGTCTGTCTGTTTGTGGTGCTGGGGACCTAATCCAAAGCCTTGCAAATTCTAAGAATGGCTGAATTATATCGCGCATTCTCCAGCTCTGACTCTTCTGGTATAAAGATGGTAAAACACGAGCCAGCAAGATGCACAGTACAAGTGTGATCAACCAAGCCTGAGTTCAATATCCAGAACCCATGGTGCACAGAGAGAGCCAACTCCTGAAAGCCATCGTCTGACCTCCACACACATGTCCCCACATCCACACACACTCATCATATATACACACACATATAACTGACAATGAAACTGTATTATGTCTTAAAAAGTGGCCAGACTTTGAATGGTGATACACAGCTCATAATTCCAGCATCTATAAGATTGGGTGGGGGGGTCAGCCTGGGCTACATACAAATCAGAGAGAGAGAGAGAGAGAGAGAGAGAGAGAGAGAGAGAGAGAGAGAGAGAGAGAGAAATATAAAGATGTTCATTTGTATGGCCCAGGAAAAACGAATCTCTGTGAAGCACAGGCCACAATATTTTTTTTGAAAAAAGCAAAATAAACTTTAAGACAGTTTAACTTCTGTGTAGACATCCTCTTATTCAGAACACACTGTACCAAGTAATTCTCAATTTTCTTCTCAGATATTATAAACCCTTGAAGTCATTGTACATGTCACCCAAGAACGCACAGTGTTAAGAAATAATGGGGCATATTAAAGAAGCAATCTACCCAAACCACTTTGAATATTGAAGTTCTATATGAAATGCAACCTAAGTTAACTACCTCAATGCCGAGATATTTCTCTAGGAAAAAGGGGGCTGTGTTAAGTCCCATACATTCTAAAGCAGATGGATAAAGAAGAGAGCTGGCTTAATGTTAGGTAGAACAGCCTTTACCAGTCACAGGAAGGAGGGCCTCTGGACAAGCCAGCGCTGCTGCAGATGCCGCACAGTCAATACTGTAAGGACCGCATTGCCAGAGTTCCATCTCTAATTCCATGCAGGTCCAGTGTTGAAGCATTTTGGTTCCCAGAATGGTGCCGTTAGCCGGTGGTGGGGCCTTTAAGAAGTAGAGCCTGGTAAGAGAAATACTTCAGGTGTATTTTAAGCATGCCCTTGATTGGGATAGTGGAGCCCAAACCCTCCCTCTGCCTCTCCTTTACTTGCTGGCCATGAAGTGAGGAATTCCTTTCACTGTGCTCAAAGCAACACCGAACTGACCATGAACTGCAGCCTCAAGAACCAAGCAAAACAAACGTTTCAAAGAGGATGATTTCAGATATCTGCTCCCATGACAGAAAGCTAACATCCCCATACACATTCAGTGGTGTCCCTGGAGACATCCAAACACAGGCTAACTTCAACCACACCCAGCCAAGAAACGGGCAGAGAAAGGATGCCGAAATGAGAGAAAGCCTTATGGTTTGCGTAGCCTCAGAAGGCACTGAAGGGGTGCCCCTGCCCCTGCCCCTGCCCCTGCCCCTGCCCCTGCCCCTGCCCCTGCCCCCCGCCCCCCCCCAGCCTCTGCACCCACCTCCACAGCTATCAGCTCCTTCGTGACAAACAGAAAATTAGAGGGAACAGAGATTCTTTGAGAATGTTATTCTGCTTTAAAAGGAAGAAAGCTACAACATATTAACTAATGTTGTTGTTGTTGTTGTTGTTGTTGTTGTTGTTGTTGTTGTTGAGGGGGAGAAATAACCAGGAGCAGTGAAAGTTCAAGGGTGCATAGTGAAAGTCTGTTGGGTTTTCACCTTTGTCCCACAATCCCAATGTCCATGTGTTCTGAGGAGGGGATTTGCCTACACACACACACACACTGTGAATGTACATGCATGCACACATGCACATGCACACAAATGCATGCATGCATGCATACATACACATACTCACACATGCATGAACATGCATTCATTCACTCATGAACCTACATACACACACACACACACACACACACACACACACACACAGAGAGAGAGAGAGAGAGAGAGAGAGAGAGAGAGAGAGAGAGAGAGAGCCTTATATTTTAATATGCCTTAAATAGCTGGGCCACTTCCAAACCCCCATGTGGCTAATACACTCCCCTCTGGTATTCCTAAGTGATTACTTACTAAAATCTATATCTCATCATTGTTACTCTAGACCCAGTCGGGGGCTCCCTGGGGCTGCTCTTCCCCAGCTCTTACATGCTGGCTGTCTCTCTGTCCTGCACCTTTCAGGCATGATGTCTCCTCTCCATCCCTGGAATGTCAACTATCTTCTTCCTACTCTTCCTCGGTCTCTTGCCAGGGAATCCTAAAGTCCCATCTGTCTCCCTGCCCAGCCACTGGCTGCCAGCAACTTTATTTACCAATCAAAACCAACTGGGGGCAGGATCCTTCAGTGTCTTATGTGCAGATGTGCAGAATCTCATGCAAGTTTGGGAACCAAATTAACATAATATAAGCAGCATTAGACCAAATCCACAACAGTAATGAGCATGTACAGTGATTCCAGAGGACCTAATACTGATTCACAGCACCACATGACAGCTCACGACTGTCTACAACTTCAGTTCAGTCCCAGGGCATCTGATGGCCTCTTCTACCTTCTATAGGTACCAGACACATGTGTGGTACATACTCTTACACATATGGAAGAAAAAAATCCATAGAGATAAAATGAAAACAATATCCTTCTATTTAAAGAATAGCTGTGTCACTTGCACAGGGTCTTCCATATTCACTGTAGCATACCTTAGTTGATAACCAGATAGGTTAATTCAGACCTTTGTCATCACAGTCAATACACAGTTCACAAGTGTTGGTGTATCTGCAAAAGTGTGGGCATACCTGCACAACTGACAAGTGTGGGCATATCTGTACCACTGTGCAAGTATGAGTTTATCTGTCGGAGTGATGTCTTGTTCAAAAGAATGCACACAGGTATCCACTTACATGTTCAAATTGTCTCAGGTTTTTTATGTTTTCTTAGTGTCATACAGGGGATCACTGCCATAAAAATACTGCTGGCAAACAAACCCTCCTCAATTGTCCTCACTCCTGTCTCTGCATGAGGCTTCTTCTCTACTTGCTCTCCCAGATTTCCCCAGCTGGTAGTAAGGTCAGCTTAAAACTCAGCAACTCCTCCTTTTGGGGACTTTGAATTACAAAAGTTCAGAGTCAGCCCAGAAATGACTGTCTTAGTTAGGATTTTACTGCTAGGAACAGACACCATGACCAAGGCAAATCTTATAAGGACAACATTTAATTGGGTTGGCTTACAGGTTCAGAGGTTCAGTCCATCATCATCAAGGCAGGAACATGGCAGCATCCAGGCAGGCATGATGCAGGAGGAGCTGAGAGTTCTCATCTTTATTTGACAGCCTCTAGAAGAAGGCTGGCTTCCAGGCAGCTAGGAGGAGGATCTTAAAGCCCATGTCCACAGTGACATACTTCCTCCAACAAGGCCACACTCCTAATAGTGCCACTCCCTAAGCCAAGGATATTCAAACCACTATAATAACCTTCCTCGTTGGAGCTCTGGAAAAAGAAAAGACAAGAAGTGACATAGTATGCATGTGTGTGTGTGTAGGTGTGGTGTATGTGTGTATATGTAGTGTATGTCTGTGTGTGTTGGTAAGTGTGGTGTGTATGTGCATGTTTGTATGTGTTTGTATGTGAGTGTTTGTGTCTCTGTGTGTTTGTGTCTGTGTGTGTGTGTGTGTGTGTATGTGTCCCAGAGGTCAACCCCTCCCCATGTCTTTATTCAGGAGCCATACACTTGATTTTTTTGAGGCAGTGTCTCTTACTAGGACCTGGAGATTACCAATTAGTTTTGGTCCAATGAATCTTCTGGATCTTTGTATCTGTGTCTACCCAGTCTGAGATTATATGCCCCCACGCCTCCCCCCTCCCCCCCCTTTTTTTTACTTTACTTGAGTTCCGGTTATTTAACTCAGGTCCTCTTCTTTACATGGCAAGCACTTTACTGACTGAGCTATCTCTACAGCCCCAGAAAACATTTTTTGACACAGAGAAAGAGACCCTAAACTCATTGTCTTGGTCTGTTTTCATTTTCTTTTATCACAAGGAAAACTAGCTACTTACAGAGGCTATTTGGCCCACAGTTTTGAAGGCTCATGGACATGGTACCTATGTTGGTTCAGCTCTAGTGAAAATCTCATTGCAGCTTCTCTAGTGCCTAGCCCTGTGAGTCAGCCTGACTCTCCTCTGTAGCACACACTA
>JANHMN010000003.1:60015868-60018841 GCA_030674055.1 Rhabdomys pumilio
GTTCGTTCTAATCAAGGGAACAGTTAGCCAAAAAGACATTAATATTATAAACATATATGCACCAAACTCTGGTGCACTCAGTTTCATTAAATATGTACTATTGGATTTAAAGACACAAATTAATATCAATCCACTAACAGGTGATTTCAGTACACTTTACTCTAGACAGATCAACTGGACAAAAACTACATTCATTGACATCATACACCAAATGGACTTGATAGATTTCTATAGACCCAAACAACAAATAATACACATTCTACTTAGCAGCACATGGAAATCTCTCTAAAATAGACTACTTCTGAGATCCAAGATAAATCTTTACAAATTCAAAAAGATTAAAGTAACTCAGTGTATCCTATTTGAACACAATGCAATAAAATTTAAAATTGATGGCAAAAAAAACCCTCTAGTAAATACACAAACTATTAAACAACTCATTATTGAATGAGTCAAAGAAGAAATCAAGGAAGAGATAGAAGTTGCCCTGAACTAAATGAAAATATAACACAAGAACCCCCCGGGACTCACTAAAAGCAGTGCTATAGGAGAAATCCTGCCCTCTAATTGCCTACATTAAAACTTCAGAAAGAACACAAATAAATGAATTAATGATATAACTTGGAACTATGAAAAAAAACAAAGAAATCCAAATCCATGTGAGAATAAGAAGTAACAAAAATCAGAGCAGAAACTGATGTAATAGAAACAAACAATAATACGAAGAATCAGTGAATCTAAAAGTTAGTTCTTTGAAAAAATAAATAAGATTGACAGATTCTTGTCCTGACTAACCAAAAGAAAGAAAATGCCAAATGAAATTAACAGAATCATAAATGAATAAGGAAATGTTACAACAAACACCAAATAAACTCTGAATATTATAAGGGAATACATTTAAAAACACTGTACTCCATTAAGCTGGAAAACCTAAAAGAAATGGATAGATTTCTAGATTTATACAAGCTATCAAAATTAAACCAAGAAGACTCAAATAACCTAAATAGACCCATGACAAATGAGATTGAAATTATAATAAAAATTCTCCCAGTTTAACTTTTTTCAAGTCCAGGGCCAGATGCATTCAAAACAGAATTCTAGCAGACATTCAAAGAATATCTACAGTCAATTCTTCTTAGACAACTCAAAAGAACACAGGAAACACCTTCTATGAAGTCAGCATTACTCTGCAGTGGTTTAAATAAGAATGGCCTCTGCAGGCTCACGTATTTGTATGCTTGGTCCCTAGTTGGTAAAACTCTTTTGGGAAAGTTTAGGAGGTGCGGCCTTGTTGGAGGAGGTATGACTCTAGGAGTGGGATATGAAATTTCAAAAGCCCACATGTCAGACAGGCTATTCTAATCAGACAGGAGCTCTCAGCTGCTGCTCCAGCACCATGTCTGCCTGCCTGCTGCCTTTCTCACTGCGATGATGGTCATGGTTTCACCCTCTGAAAGTGTAAGCAAGCCCTCAATTAACCACTTGTTTTTATAAGTTCCCATTGTCATGGTGTCTCTTCACAGCAATAGAAAATGAACTAAGACACATTCTAATATCAAAACCAGCAAAGACACACAATAAAGAAAACTGCAAATATACATGGACTAAAAACATGCTCAACAAAATATCTGTCTCAGTCCCACAGGGCATTGAACTGAGATCAGAAGACCTGGAAGAGAGAACTGGAGGACAGGGGGCACAAAGAATGAGCAACTTGTCTATAGTCTGATCAAACCACTGATTTTAATTTTTTCACACAGGGGTTATGTACACATAGAGGCAGGATGTGGGGAAGGGGATGACACAGGAGCATAGGTGTTCTCTGGGGGAGTACAGATATTTCCAGAACAGGGTATCAGCTGGGTGAAGAAGCAGGAGACAGGTCACTATGACTCTGTCTATGATTCACTTGTTCTTATCTAAGCTGGTACTTTCCACCAAGGCTACCTATCCACAAGGTCTATGACTATCCAGGCTGGTAGTTTTACACCGAGGCTGCTTGTTTACAAGATCTATACCTATCTGTTCTAGGGTCAGTGTTTTCCACAGAGACCAAGACTTTGTGAGCAGGCATATATGTCTGACTCAGGCCCATGGCTGATTTTAGGCCTTCAGTGTATAAGCAAGGCTGCTCCTGATAAATATCCACAAACAGAATACAGACAAAAAATAATAATAGAAAGAGGTTGAGCATTCTAAAACTTCTTATATGCAGAGGAATCACTTTAATAGCAAAACCAGTTAAAGAGACAACAAAAGAAGAAAACTTCAGACCAATATCCCTGATAAACATAGATTTTAAAATGCTCAAAAAAAAAAGTTGAAAACAGAATACAGACATCTATCAAAAAGATTATCTGCCAGGACCAAGTTGGATTAATTCCTGAACTGCAGAGATAATTCAACATAAAAAGTCAATAAATATAATGAACTACATAAATGGACTTAAAGATAAGAAGCCTATGTTTATCTCAATGGGTGCAGAAAAAGCCTTTGACAAAACCCAGCATGTCATAAAAGTCTTACAGAGTTTAAGAGAAGAGAGAACATACCTCAACATATAAAAGCTACATATACAAGAAACACACAGCCAACATCATTCTAAATGGAGAAATACTCAAAGTAGTTATACTGAAATCAGGAATGATATGTGGCATCCACTATCCTCACTCTTTTTCAATTTATGTTGAAAACACTAGCTGGAGCAATTAGACAAGAAGAAAAAAATTAAAGGGATACAAATAGAAAAAGAACAGTCCAAATCCCTATTTGCAGATGACGTGATATTATACATTAGAGATCCCAAAATGTCAACAAGAAAACTTCTAGAAATGATTTTTTTAAACTCAGCAATATGGCAGGATACAGAATCAACTTGCACAAATAGCTTTCCTATACACCAACAGCAAACCAACAGCAAACCTACAGAGAGAGAGAGAGAGAGAGAGAGAGAGAGAGAGAGAGAGAGAGAGA
>JANHMN010000003.1:60018851-60045980 GCA_030674055.1 Rhabdomys pumilio
AGAGAGAGAGAGAGAGAGAGAGAGAGAGAGAGAGAGAGAGAGAGAGAGAGATCATGGGCACACTCCCATTCACAATAGCCTCTGTAACTTTAATTTTTTTTCAAATCCTATTTTTAATGATGGTTCTTAAATGCTTTAGCCTTCCTTGTAGCCCACCACCCACCAGAGGTAGTGAAAAAGAAAAGATACTGGGGGAAGTGGACCTGTTTAGAAAGGTTCTTTGGAGCAATTCCTGCCTGTGTTGTCTGAAAATCAGCAGTTCAATTCACAGGTTAGCAGGCATCAAGGCAGCTCAATCTACTTGCTAACACCTCATGGATACACCAGCAATCAGATTAGCAACAGCAGTGACATGATCTAGCAGAGACAGCCAGGCCTCAGCCTCAGCTCGAGTCAGCAAAGGGACCAATAGAAGTTCTCTACTGTGCCTCTCTCAGGGAAGCGAAAAATCAGAGAAGGCCCAAGAGTCACAAGTGTTGCACAGCTAGTTGTACCAGCAAGCCAAGCTCTGTCTCCGTCACTCAGTGGAGTCCTGTTTATATTCTCTAGACATTACGTGTCCTCCATGTGCTTTGCTTCAGCACTGGTCTTGCCTTAGCATGTGCATCCAATCAGCCCAAGTCCTTGGAAGTGGCAGCGAGTCCTTGGTGGCAGCACACCACCAGAAGTTTTTTTGGTGCATTTCTCTCTATGAAGTCCTGACAAATGCAGCTCAACTACATAGTGTAAGGCAGACCAATCAATACATGCGTGTTGTTAACAAAGAATCCTTCATCACGAGTCCTTTCATGTGCTTGCTTTAGCAGAACATCCTCTCTCTTGTGTCTGCTTCAGCGAAACTTTCCTTCATGAGTCGGCTTTAGTCTTCCACACCTGTGTCCACTTTAACAAAACGTTCCTTCACATGTTTGCTCCACCAAAACACCATCCAACCAACTTTCCAAAGAACTCTTAAGTTTCCACTTCAGTCTCAAAGAAAATAAAATATCTAGGAACAAACCTGACCAAAGAAGTGAGGGGCCACAACAGTGGAAACTAAATCTCTGAAGAAAGAGACAGTGAAAACACTAAAAATTAGAAACTCCGTGTTCGTGATCTGGTAGAATTAGTATTGTAAAAATGACCATTTTACAAAAAGCTAATTACAGATCCAATGCAATCTCAATCAAAATCCCTATCTCATTCTTTATAGAAACAGAAAAAAATTAAAATTCATATGAAACAATCCTGAACAAAAAGAGTGATGCTGGAGGGGTTATAATTCCAACTTGTAAGACATATTACAGAGCCATACTAATGACAGTAATGTGATACTGGCTCAAAGACAGACTTATGAGACCAACGGAACAAAATCAAAAGCCCTAATACTAGTACACGTAACCACAACCATTTAACACTCAACAAAAATGGCAAAAATGGACATGGGAGGAAAGAAAACATCTTCAGCAAATGGCACTAGAAAAATTGCTGTCCACATGCAAAACAATGAAATGAGATCCATGTCACCTTGCACAGAACCTAACTCCAAATGGATCACTGACCTAAACATGAAATTTGAAACACTAAAACCACTAGAAGAAAGAAAGCTGGCACCTACATGATGTAGATTCAGGAAAGAACTCCCCGATAGGACTCCATTTGCCCAAGAATTAAGGTTGACAGTTGACAAATGGGACTTTAGAAAACCAAAAAA
The DNA here is from genome assembly GCA_030674055.1 of Rhabdomys pumilio. NCBI lineage: Eukaryota > Metazoa > Chordata > Mammalia > Rodentia > Muridae > Rhabdomys > Rhabdomys pumilio. The sequence continues at coordinate 60,020,545 of JANHMN010000003.1, forward strand.
TTCTGCACAGCTGAAGACACAATAAACTGGATGAAAAAGAAGCCCACAAAATGGGAAAGAATCTTTACCTTTGTTATGTGTGTGTGTGCGTGCATGAGTGTGTGTATATATATGACTATATGTATGCATATATGCAAATGTGTATGTATGTATGTGTGTATGTATGTACATATATGTGTGTATATTGTATGGATATATGTATGTGTGCATGTATATATGTATGTGTGCATGTATATATGTATGTGTGTACGTATATATATACAAAGTATACATCTAGCAGAGAATTAATATCCAGAATATATAAGGAACTCAAAACACAAAACAGCCAAAAAAAAATGTTACTTATTCAAAAAATGGCCTGATATCTGAATAGAGAATTATCCAAAAGAAGAAGGAGGAAGAAGCAGAGGAGGAAGAAGAAGGAGGAAGTAGAGAAAAGAGAAAAGAAAAATGGCTAAAAAAAAAAAATCTCCAAATCTATTTGTCCCTAGCAATTAGTGAAATGCAAATCAAAACAACTGAGGTTTTATCTTACTCCATCAGAATGGTTAAGGTCAATAAAGAGACTGACAGCAAATGCTAAAGGGAGTGCAGCGAACTAGCAAGAGACAAATAGGACTTCATAGAACCAAAGAGGTCTGCACAACTAAAGACACAGTCAAGTGGGTGAAGAAAGGGTCCACAGAATGGGAGAAAATCCTTGCCATGGACACACACACACACACACACACACACACACACACACACACACACATGACAACTATACACCTGAGAGAGGATTGATACCTATAATACATAAGGAACTCAAAAAAGCAGAATATGCCCCTAATTGTAACCCTAAACTGTTCACTGTTGATGGTATTGCAAACTTGTGTAGCCACTCTGGAAATCAGTGTGAATACTTTTCAAAAAGCTAAAAATAAGTCTGCACTATGAGCCAGCTATATCACGTTTGGACATGTGCTCCAAAGGACTCAATATCCTACTCCAGAGACACCTTCTTAGCCGTGCTCACTGCTGCTCCATTCATGATATCTAGGAAATGGAAGCAACCTAAATGTCCTGATGAATGGAAAATACGGCATATGTACGCTATGGAATACTACTCAGATGTGAAGAAAAGTGAAATCATGAACTTTACAGGCAAATGAAGGAAATTAGGAAAGATCATATTGAATGGGCTAGCCCATGCCCACAAGAAAATATTGCATATTCTTTCTCAAATGAGACTCCTAGCTCCATATCTTCACACGAAGTATACATCCTAGAGTAACTGAAGAAAACATGAGATTAAGAAGAGACCGTCTCCGAGATATAAATCAGTAATAAGGGGGTAACAGGGTATACATGGTCTAATGGGACAAGTGGCAGCTCAAACTGGGAAGAGAGAAGTCCAGAAGACGAAGAGTACAGTTACAGTGAGGATGGTTGTGATAATCATAATAAATCATAATATTTTCTATCTACCTAAAAATATTTACAATGCATGTAAGTCTGTGAATAAACATACACAAAAAGTTTAAGTGAAATTTTATCATCTGGATGACGATGGTCCCTCTAAAAGCTAAAGACCACCTAACAAAAACCCTAACACCAAGCATGAGAAGTCCTTTCTCGAGTTGTTCATCAGGGTCATCGAAAAGGCCCCTGAAATATTTCAGGCTATTGCTATGATTGTTATTATTGCCTTTACGTAAACACATCATGTACTTCAGACACAGAGCCCAGAGGCTACTGAGCTGGAGCTTATCTGAAGGCCGCCTCCCTGAGGTCTAGCTTTCATAAAACCAAAAGACACCATGCAAGCATCCAAAGGAAAGAGGCGTCCAACCGTCCTACCCAGCTATGATGCCTACGAACCACAAGAATGACCAACATCGCATGACAACCTAAGGATGCGGCGGTGCTATCCATTGCTCGGCAGTAACCAGCACTTCCCTAATGGGCTTAAGATCTGCCCAAAAAGAGGGAAATCATGTCTGGTATTATAAACTTAGCCAATTTCCCATGGCTATTGAAGTCATGCACCTTGGAAGAGAACCAAAATCCACTATTTCACTATGTTCTAAACATTTGTCCTTATAACCAAAGATAAGCGTAGTCCCCACTCCAAATCAAGGAAATGTTTCTTTGCAACAGAAGGAGACAATTACCAGTCAAAATGCAGAGCTCAATTCCAATAGATATATATGTATACACATACACACTCACACATACACACATATATACATACACACAAATACACATATGCATACATATATGCATACATATACATACACATACATACACACATATGTATACATATATACATACATGCATACATACATACGCATACACATACACATACACATACACATACACATACACATACACATACACATACACATACACATACACATACACATACACATACACATACTCATACACATACACGACTCCTGCATATAAGACTGGGAAATCACTGACAAAGTGGGAACAAGAAGATTCTAAGAGCCAGAGAAACAGGGAGTTCTGTGAGATTGTGTCTCCAGGTACTGTCAGAAGCTATACTCATAAAGTCTCACTAATCTGACTGCCCAAACATGAGCTGAACAAGAACAACAGTAGCAGACATGCTAAAGTGGATGACCACACAGATGGCACTGCCAAAACTGGGTGTCAGCTTGGGACAGAATTCCTTGAATCACATTAACTGAAACACTTCTATTGAATTACTTTCTGGGAGCAGAAAACACTTTAGGCTTTCTTGGATTGGGTCATGCCCTAAGGGGCACCCTTCCCTTTGTCCAGTACAGAACGTGCCTTTTCTTAATCATACTAATCTCATTACAAATTGCTGCCTCTTTATTAACACATGCCCAGGTTTCCTGTAGCTAAGTATTCATTCAGGTCTCTGCCCACATCCTGGTTCTTTTATGATGTTCGTTACATGGTGTGTCAGTCAGCTTTCATGTCAGTATTTCATGATGAAATATTTGAGGGAGAACAATTTAAAAGAAAGAATGGTTTGTTTGTCCTGTGGTTTCATTCCAAGGTCACTTGTCTCGATTGTTTCGGAGTCTGTTTCGGAGAGGCAGGGCATTGTAGCAGGGGCATTTCCTGGAGCATGAGGACTCATCTCTTAGCAGCTGTGGAGCAGAAATAGAGATGACAGTGTTAGGAGCAAACATCTCCTCCAAGCCCTCTCCCCACCAGTGACCTAACCTTTCTACTAAGTCTCATCTTTAAAGTTTTGTCCACCTCCTAAAAGCCCATTAAGCTATGAACCCACAATTGGAGAATCCACTGGTGAACTTAAAACGCCCTTGATCCACATGACTCCAAAGCCTAACTCTGAATGTTGCTGCACTGGGGACCAAGCTGTCAGCACATACACTGGAATTTTAAGTGTAAACCACAAGTTAACAAGGTTCATGCAAACCACATCCCATAGTTTCCTGGAATTCTGTTGCTCCTGCCAAATGCTCTTGGTGTTCACTAATCTTCACTGAATGAAAAGATAACTCGCCCCAGCCTCCTCTTTCTCTGGCACAGAAATCTCATTCAGAAAACATCTTTGAGCCACTATCAAAGGTCTTCTTAGCTTACCTTTTACTTCAAGCAGTCTGGCTGTTTCTACCAGGGTATTTTATCCCCCATGGTTGTACCTGTGTCCCTAACCTTCTGTTCTCTGGTTTAATCTGAGAAAATTCCCAATATATGTATAAAGTATTTTGTCCCTATTTTGCTATGCCACGTAATCCTTTGATCGCGTGCTGGATCTTCTGCACATCCAAGGGCTTTCTTCTTGAGAGTCAGGTGGCATGGCTTTCCCTTTGGTTTTTGATCCTATCTTGGACTTCTGATATTTTTGCTACATTCTTACAAATACTTAAAGGTCCTAAAATACGACTCCATCTTTCCGTGTTAATTACGTATTTGGAACTCCGCTGCAGGAACGCTTCACAGGTTTCCAATCTGAATCCCTTGAAGTCTCTGAAGCTGTTCGACAGGGAGAAATCTCATGCTGGTGAATGAGATGCAGAGGAGAGAATGCAGATCTGGTTCTGAGCCGGTATTGTCTCAGCGTTGCGGCATGAAGATATTCTTTCTCAGAGATATAAACCCTGTCCAAAAGCACAAGTGTTGATGGCCTAGATACTTGAGAAATAGGTGCTCAGAAAGTTAGCTTTCGCTGTGGTTCACATATCACTTGAAGTGGCCTGGACATCAGGGGTTCCTCTGTGGCAGGATTACATGAGCATCGGTACTTATGCACCTCCGACAACAGGAATATGCTGCGGCTTGCAAACTTCAGAGCAGACAAGTCCTTTTTGATGTGTAACCCTCATTCTGGAATAAAGCCTTTCAGGCTGAGCAGCCCCTTGTCCGGCACAAAAGCTCCTTGCTATTGCATGCCTTTGACAGACTAGCAGCACCTAACCCTGAGGGCAGACTTCTTTTTGCTAAGATCGGGCGGAAGCAAGCTTGCAATATGTGAAGAGGCGGCTTTTGATACCATATAAAAGGCTGTGATGGGTCCAACAAGGCTGCTGGGAGTTGGGAGACTATACCTGGGTGTTACATTTTCTCTTCATTCCCCTACTCTAGGAGTCACTGATGTTCACACAATGTCTCTTTGAAAGGTTGTTACGAAAGTTGTTAAACTTGTTTTGCAAAATGTTAACCTACTACCCTACTGGTGCTTGTATGTGTGTGTGTCAGGGAGAAACAGAGAGAGGCAGAGACAGAGAGACAGAGGCAGACAGATAGATTTCCTGACATGATTTGTTCTGTCAGGTGAGCATCAGAGGTTGACAAAGTGTCCATGGAGATGAGAACAGTGTAAGGGTGTGACCTATCACAGTCAGTGAAAACATCCCTGAGCTGGAGGCTAGGAGTTTCTGTTGGACATCTATGTGACAGCCTGTGAGCATCCCCACCCTAAATGCCACACACAATCCAAGGCTTTCTGACAATGTTGGAGGTCCTCTTGAAGCAACTGAATTTTATTTCTATTGCTGGTTTTAGGTGAACAAGAAACTTAAGAAGAGTGAAGGGTCCATTTCTGATGCATTGAAAACACATCAACGTTCATTAAGAGCGCTGTGGTAGCTCCCCTGAGAAGACTTCTTTGTAGACTCAACATCTCAGCGAGAAGTCTGGCAGCCATGTCCTCAGTGGGTTTGAGTGTGGATTCCAGTGTGAGACTCTAAGGTCACAGGACCCATGCTATAGGCTGCTGACGTTAGCACAATGCAACGGTTTGGTGTGATCCAATTTGCTTCCCACTGACAGTTCTAACGAGCTTAGACTGCAATGATTCCCTCTGTTTTCCGGCAGGAGAGCTGAAGCTGAGAGACACGAGGGGCAGCTTTTGTAAAGACACACAGGCACTAAATAGAGAAGACTGAAACCCAGTTTGTCTAGTCTACAAGCTGAAGACCCCACCAGTAGGTAGCAAGGCTTCCTTGGAAGAGATAACACCACCACCAACAAATACAGAATGGGAGACCAGCTCCCGGAAGGATATCTGGAAATACGGGCAAATGTTTTGTTTCTTTCTGCTTTGTAATTTTTTTTATGTTTGTATACAAAGTAGCGGGTTCCATCCTGCTCATAGACATGTGTTACTGGCTTTGTTCTCATTCAGTCCCAGATCCTCTCATCTGCCTCCTCTCCCCAGCTGCTTCCCTTCCCTGAGAGTCTCCTTTCTGCTTTCCTATCTCATGCATTCCTTTCCATTTCCCACCTCCCTTGAGATCTCTTCCTTTCTGGACTGGTTGAGGGACCGGGAGCTCAGTCTATAAAGATTTGCCTTGTATGCAGAAGGTCCTGAGTTCGATCCACAGAACCTACATAAAAAGGTTGGGCATGATAGTGCATACGTATGGTAACAGTCTGGGAGAGGCAGAGTCAAGCAGATCCCTGGACCTCTGTCACCAGACAACTTAGCCTATATGGTGAGCAAGAAAGCCTGACTCAAAGGAGTATCTGGTGTTCCTCTGGTTTCCATGGTTTCCTAACTTTGAGGGTTGCTGGTGCTGTGCTGATGTTTCTGCCTCTGTAGGAGAGTTGGCATTTTCCCTTTGCAGCTTTTAACGTGTCTTTGCTGTGTAGCTTTGACATCTTCACTATCCTGTGTCTCGGGGGGTTCTCCTCTGGCCACATCTATCTGAGGCACCAGATGCCCCCTTGGGTCTGAATGCCTATTTCTTTCTCAGATTTGTGAATGTTTCTACAGCATCTCCATTGAGGTATGAGTGTGTGTTCTCTGTGTCTTTGGTGTCTGTCTCAGTTCCTTCTCCTTTTAGACTCTCACATTTGGTACCTTATCCATATCCAGGGGTTCTCAGATGCCCTGGTCATACCCTGTACCCTTGCCTCCTTGCCAAAGTCTGAACACAGCATCTCCTCAGTTCTCCAGCCTCTGGTATGTTTCTTCTGCTCTGCCAACTCTGCCCTTGATGTTTCCATAGACTGTGTTTCTATGTGAGTCACTGAGTTTGCCATTCCCAATGTTTCTATTTTTTTTTCAAATCCAAAGTCCCTTGCTGACTTTTCCTTCCATGTTGCTGACTTTTTCATAGGCATTCGTGCTGGTTTTCTTATTCACTCTGCTGACTCCTCCCCCTGTGCTGCTGACTTCTGTCTCTAGGGCCTGAATTGGATCAATATGCTTGTTTGTAACTTCTTTTAGGTCGTCCATCATTTTTGCCACAAAACTTGAGTCTTCATCTGACATATTGCTGTTTGAGAATCTGAGTTCAGCAGCTAAGAAGCCCTGGTGATCCTTCAGAGTCACGCTCTTCTGCTCTTCACTCTCCTTGGCTTTCTGTGTTGTAATTTGTGCATCTATCAGTTTGGACATCTCTTCGGGATCTGGAGTGGGGCCGGGGTCTTCCTACTGGGAAGCCTAAGCCTTGAAGGCACAATCCTTACTATAACCACTCAGCAGGGTGGAAACAAAGCACCTTAGTAAAGTGACATCACACTATGCAAGAACCACAGTAGCAGGATGACATCACACTATGCAAGAACCACAGCAGTGGGATGACATCACACTATGTAAGAACCACAGTAGTGGGATGACATCACACTGTGCAAGAACCACAGCAGTGGGATAACATCACACTATGCAAGAACCACAGGAGCAGGATGACATCACACTATGCAAGAACCACAGCAGTGGGATGACATCACACTATGCAAGAACCAGCCACACAGCTAAAGTAATTACAATCTGCTGATGCATCACCAATGAGCACAGAACTGAGAAGGCCCAAACTGTTGTAGAATGGGCTACAGATTGTTTAGGGTGAGCATGGGGAACAGGAAATAAATAAGAAAGGAGATAGGCAGTGGACAGAAGATCGAGTGTGAGGTTTGATAGATGGATGGAAAATAACAATGGGGTGGAGAAAGCTTCAGAGAAGAGAAGAGCAAGAGGTTAAATTGTTTAAGGAAGAAAAGGAAAACAAAACAAAACAAAATTTCCCAGGATTAAAAAATTCCTAAAATTCAGGTAAAATGTAAAAGGGGGAATAGAAATCTAAGCATACTTTAAAGGTCTGATAAGCCAAAGTAAAAAGATTACTGAATATGAAGAGATAGAACAGAGGAGACCCGCAGAGAAAAGCAGTGCCCTTCAAAGGCTGGGGTGGCCAAGGCTTGGTGTCCAGGTGGCACTGCTGGGAGGTAGTAGAAACATTAAGAGCTGGGCCTAACGGACAGTCCTTAGCTCACAGGGATGTACCTCACCACATCCTTCTTCACACTGCTTCCCAGCAGGAGTCAGCACTTCTGCTCCATTACAGGCTTCCTCCTTGATGACTCGTCCCCAAGTAAGTGGCACAATCAGTTGTGAGCTGAAACACTCAAAGCTGTGAACTAACAGAAACTTCTCTTCCCAAGTAAACTATCCCAGCAAGTGTTATGGTGATAGGAAGGTGGCTCTCACCTTCCATCATCTCTGAGGTTCTTCATATCTCCACTCTCTATAGTCTCAGCATCCACACGCCTAGCTGGTCCCCTGGAAACGCCCAGCCTGTACTTTCCTGTGCTTTCTTCACTCTGAGGACATTGTCGGTGAACTCACACAGAACCTTCTAAGACAGGTTCCTTAAGTCTAATATCTCTAAGACAGATTCGAGCTGTTGCATATACTGATGCCGATGGCTCATTCCTCTTATTATTCAGTAAAATTTCCTTTGTGACTATTCCAGAATTTAATCAACCGCTTGCTCTTTGAAGAACATTTGGGTTGATTCCACATCTTGATTATTATAAATAAAACTGCTAGGAGATTCCATACACAAGATTCTGCATATTCAGTTATATTCCTACTGCATGTTTAGTTTTAAGAATAACTGTCAAACCAATTGTCAGAGTGACTGTCCTGCTTTCGTGTTTCCACTAGCTACACATGAGAACTCAAGTTAGGATGTGCCAAGGTTAGAACCTGCTATGATTTGCCTCTTAAATGCCAAACATCCCCACCTCACCCCAGCTTGCACAGCAAACTCTTGTGTAGTTCCCAGCTTAACAGGGCTGTTGGTAGATGGTAAGGGTCTTAGGAGACAAGGTCTAGTAGAAGTAAGTCATTAGGAGCACACCACTGAGGAGGATGTTAGGATCCTGAGCCTTCCTGGTTCTCTCTACTTCCTGAACACTGTGCGTGGTGAGCACCTCTCCCACTTTGTCTTGTTCCGCTTTGCCACAGCCCAAAGCGATGGGGCCAAATGACCAGGGACAGAAACCTCCAGCACTATAAACCAAGATGAACCTTTCCTCCTGTTACCCTGTTTGTCTTGAGTAGTTTGTCACTGCAACAGAAAGCAAACTGGATCCTAGCAGGCTTACCTCAAGGCAGCTTTCAGCACTCCCACTGGGACCCTTGCTACTTGCCCTTGGGAGGTAGCAAGCAAATTCACATGCGCACATATTTGTGCAAATCCTCTGAATGCTGTCTCAAGCTATAACACATTTTCAAAGCAAATGAATCCTTGAAAGGGCAGGATCCACACATGAGTACAAAAGGGTCTATTACCTTACTGAAAAGCTGGGGTTTTTACATTGTATTTTCACTGGATATTCCCGTAAGATGTTACTCTTTGTAAGTACTGCTAAACATAGAGCCTTTTACTCTTTAAAGATAATGTAACTATTACAGTTAGAGGCTGCGGAGATTGTTAGAAGCCTGAGTTAAATGCCACCATTTTGCAAACTCTAAGGACGCCTGGGAATAGTGGTTTATTGCCCTGAATGACAAAGAGTAGCATATCAGAAGTTTGAAAACACTATGGGATTACATGAGTGGCCTTTGACTGGGTCGGAGGTCTTTGGGCTGTTGTGAGGGGACTCTGGGTTGTGAGGAGCTGTCTCCCTGTTTAGATGCAGGAGGCAGGGATCAGCTTACTTCTGTTCAGATCTCCTGCAGTGATGTTAACATCTGGCTTGTTTGTGTGCTCCCACAGTTTCCTCTAAACTCTGATGGCAGACTGTGTGTGTGTGTGTATGTGTGTGTGTGTGTGTGTGTGTGTGTGTGTGTGTGTGTGTGTGTTCATGTGCGTAAATACCTTATAGCACTTTAGTTAAAAACCTTTTGGGGTGTTTTGAGTCTAGCTGGATGTCTGTGTAGGTCTGACAGTTGCCCTCTTCCAGGTCCTGCCTCTCTAAGACATTCTTCCTACTTTCCGACAGGGAAGATGTCCAGATGGCTCTGCCCATCCTGCTGTCATCATGCCAGAGGATAGAATGAGTCTTTCCGGCATGCGCTGCTTACGTAGCCACGCGCCTGGCCTAAACCCCTCACTTTATCATCACAGGGCAGTTGATCAGGGTGCGTCCTCCTTTTTCCTCCTCCTTCCATCCTTCTCTCCTCCCCTCGTGTCCCTCAGTCTTCTCCCTATTTCTTCTCTCTGCCTCCCTGGAGTGTCTCCTGAAGACTCTCGCTTCCGGTCAACGCCTCAGAAGCGTGTCTCGCCTCTCCCACCTCCCCGGTGGTGGCTCTAGTGGTGAAGGCAGTAGCGGCAGCGGTGACTGTGTGTCTCCTGTCATCATCGGCAGGCAAGTCCCCTGGGCGGCCCAGCTGAACATGGCCTAGCCACGGGGGTGGTGGGGCAATGGTGATGAACTATAGCGCGAGGGATGAGGTGGACGGCTGGACCACGGGCCCTCCTGGGGCGCCGCCAAGACCTGGAGGCCAGATAACATGACCTTCAAACATCAATGGCTGCCTGACTGGCAGCCCATCCTCATGGCCAGCACGGTACTGCCCACCTTCTTCATCATCGGCCTCATCTTCATCCCCATCTGCATCGGCATCTTCGTCTCCTCCAACAACATCCGTGAGATCCAGATTGATTACACTGGAACAGAACCTTCCAGCCCCTGCAATAAATGTTTGTCTCCGAATGTGACATCTTGTGCTTGTATCATTAAGTTCACACTGAAACAGTCGTTTGAGGGCAATGTGCTTATGTACTATGGACTGTCTAATTTCTATCAAAATCCTCGTCGTTATGTGAAATCTCGAGATGATAGCCAGTTAAATGGAGACTCTAGTGCTTTGCTTAATCCAAGTAAGGAATGTGAACCTTATCGAAGAAATGAAGACAAACCGATTGCTCCATGTGGAGCTATCGCCAACAGCATGTTCAATGATACGCTAGAATTGTTTCTGGTTGCCAATGAATCTGATCCCAAGCCTATTCCAATTCCTTTGAAGAGAAAAGGTATTGCTTGGTGGCCAGATAAAAATGTGAAATTCAGAAATCCACCTGGAAGAGACAGCCACCAAGAAAAGTTTAAAATACAACAAAGCCAGTAAGCTGGCATAAACCAGTATATGAGCTGAACCCTGATGATGAAAGCAATAATGGATTCATAAACGAAGGCTTTATTGTTTGGATGCGTGCGGCAGCATTTCCTACTTTTCGTAAGTTGTATCGTCTTATAGAGCAGAGAGACGACTTACACCCGACATTAGCAGCTGGACAGTACTATCTGAACATCACATACAATTACCGTGTGCATTCTTTTGATGGACGGAAATGGATCGTCTTGGGTACTAGCTCATGGATGGGAGAGAAGAATCTGTTTTTGGGAATTGCTTACATCACTGTTGGATCCATCTACTTCCTTCTGGGAGTTGTACTGCTAGTAATTGATAATAAATGTAGAAACAGTAGTACTGCTTACGTCACCATTTAATTTTTATAATAGGAAACCAAACCTACTGCATGTGCATCAAGGCCAGTCCTGCTCAACCTAGCTGAACACTGACGCCTGGCTAGTATGTCATTTTTAAGTTGGCACATAACATTAAAAAGACTAAATATAAATAAAACGCTTCATCATTGAACCAAAAAAAATTAATAATAATAATGAGTCTTTCCATCGTCACAAGGTGCTGAGAGGTGAGAATGGAATCCTCATTCCCTGCCTGGTTTTCTCTTGGTCCTCTAGCAAAATAAAAATGCTTATCCAGGCTGCCTGCTGCTGCTGCTGCTGGGCAGGGGTGGGAATTAAGACTTTCTGTATAGATTTCTCTACAGCTGTGGTGCCAGAGAGTTGATAGTGTTCAGCTAGGAGTTAAGGGGGTGTGATTAAAGAGTGTTCTGTCTTACGAGCTGCCCATTTCCCAGTCTTTCTGCTAGAAGAGAGAAGCTTTCTTACAGATTTATTTATCTGAGCCTTCAGGTAAGTCTGTGTGGAAAGTGGATGAGGCCTTCGGTGAACGCACATCATTGACATGGTGACAGCCTTGTCCCAGACACCAATGCCTTAGACCTAGGAGAATGGCAACGCTTTCCTCTGGCCAGAATAAGGACCGCAACAGTGTGTGCAGAAGTTATCAACCACAGCTTCCTCATCCAGAAGTACTGCCCCTGGAGACTGGCCCCCTACTAAGACCTCCTACTGGGACTACATAATACCCTGCCCCATCCCAACCTGTATTATAAAGGCTGCTGGAAGCTTCTCAATCTGAGTGTTTATGGTCCTCTAGAGCCCATCTTTGCTTGTGTTGCTTGTGTCTGGATTGCAGCTTCTTCAGAATGCAGACAAGAATACGTGGGAGACAGGAAGCCCTGGCGGAACTCGCAGCCTCAGATATCCCACCCGTGGTCTTTCTGGCCAGCCTTCCTTCTTCTCCCCATGTTGAATTCCCATTTGGTCCCCTATTGAAATATTTCCAGGGATTTTAGCTGTAGCGCCAAAACAGAGCTAGGAGGCCTGCATCTGTACATGCTTGCCTAGACCTGAGAACCTGACTGCTTTTTCAAGGGAGATATTTCTCTACTATTGCTTTGGGACTGGAAAGTTGCTCAGCTTTTTTTGTTTAATTTTCCCATCCATAAGTGCTCCATAGTAAAATGTGGTGAAGAACTGGACTAACGTATATTTTTTTTTTAATGTAGCTGAAAGTGCATTGCAACTTGCAGAGGAAGAAAGCCTATACATCTATTGCAGCCTTTGGAAGGAAGGTTTTTCTGCTTGGCTCCTCACTGCTCTGGTTTTGAAATGAGCAGTGTGGGTTGTCCCTGACACAAGCCCCTCTGCAGGTACTGTCACCTCAAATGGAAGTCTACTTCCCCCACACTTAAGAATGACAAATGACACTGAGACACAGAAGTCCTCAAGTGCCTGCTGTTAGCCAGACAGCCTGTCACAAATCCACCTTCACAGAGGAACAAGCCCAAGACTCAAGCTTTCCCACAGGGAGACTGAGAGGAGCGAGAAGGAAGCAGTCTTTTCCTCCCTTAAACATATGCACCATTTCCCACAATCCCCTGAATATAAGTATTGCTGTTTCCCACTGGTCAGTAGCGAGGCTTAGAGTTTAACCTGCTGCTTTTGTTGGTCACCCTACGTGTAGTTTAATGCTGCCACAGAAGTGCTACAACTGCCCTTGTCTTTAAGGGCTTGAAGCCCTCCGTCCCTGCCCATTCAGTAGCAGGCAAGACTCCAGAACACAGGCCTGGTACACAGACTTTGTCTTCAGAACCCCAGCAGATGAGGCCTTGGTGGCAGACTCCAACAACAGGCTGAGAAGCCCCTGACAATTCTATCACTTGGCTTGGGTCCTTCATAAACCACCTCTACCTAAGGCTTTCACTTCTTCTTTGCTGCCTATATAGAGAAGTCTAATCTTGAGGGGACACAAAGGATGGAAACGGTAAGAGAAACCAACCATTCTTCACCCAGCCATCCTGAGGGAAGCTGCAAGAACTTGAGACCTCCCACATCTGGACTGGTTTACAAATGTTGGGATTGGAGCAGACATAGTCCTGTACCCTGTTGGAATGAATTCTGGTTGCTGATTGAGTCAACGTTCTGTTGGATATTTCAGCTCCAGTGTCCTGTAAGAGTAAGTTCTCTTGGAGACTACCTGTTAGGAACTCCAGAATTCTGTGCAGAGGTTAGAACCTCCAACTCCCATCTTTCTCTGAGGCGAGAAGACGTGTACACTAGCTTTCCAATGGCTTTGAAGCTTGAGGTAGGAGAAGCATTGATTCCACTGCTTCAAATATTATTTGTATCTCGTTAGTGATCTATAAGACTTGAAATTATTTTGGGTGATAAGAATTGAATTCAGGGCCTCAAGTATACAGGGCCTGTGTTCCACCATTGAGCTATAAACTGACCCCCAGAAGATATATTTTTATGCCAAATCAGTAAGTCAACTTATACATAGTAATACAAAAACCGCATTTAATTTTGGAGTTAGGGAAAGTTGAACGTATTTATTATAACACTGGGATGGGAGAAAGCAGTGTTTTATACAACACTCAATTAAAGCAGGAAAGCAAAGAACAAAAATAGCTGAGTGGGTAGGGGACTCTCAGTAAGTGTGTGCATGGTTTGCAATCAGACATTGCAGAAGTTAGCTATTTTAATATGCTATGCACAGAAGTCTTGACTAATGGGTGAGGGTTTCGTGAGGGCCTCGGTGCCTAAATGTTCACAATGAAGAAGAGAGACTCCGAGGGCCAGGACAAAGGACTGATGGGTTACAAGGCAAGACACCCATCCTTGCTCAGCGTGTTAAGAAGTTCGAGCTGTGCAGACCTTGTACAGGCTTCAGATCTATGAGTATGTCAGACTTCTGTTCCCTTCTTGCTCTCAGACGAGAGATCACCCCAAACATGGCCCTCTCAGTACTGCAGGCACCACCTGCAATTTGTAGCTGACTCTGCCCACTTCCTCTCTTTTTAAGCCACCTACAGTTCTTATGTACTTTGGCTCTTGAATGCTGCTTGAGACAGCCTGTGTGTTAAATGCTCAGTTGCAGCCTTGTGGGATACTACTGGGCATGGTGGTGCTCCAAGTAGGTGAGCCCTAATGGAAGGAAGTTAGGTTCCTGGGGATGTACCCTTAAATAAGACACCAGGAATGGGGTTCCTTTCCATCTCTCTGCTTGCTTAAAAGTTAAAAGGTAATAAGCCTCCTCCACCATGTTTCCATGGCACACTCCTTAGCACAGGCCCAATTCAACTGCACACTGACTGGAGCCACCACGACTGTGAGCCAAGGAAACCTTCCCTCCTTACAATTGTTTCTGAGTTTCCTTCTGTTGTGGTTTGAATAGGTTTGGCCTCCATAGATTCATGCGTTTGAATGGTTGCGTGGCACTATTAGGAGGTGTGGCCTTGTTGGAGGAAGAGTGTCACTGTGCAGACGGGCTTTGAGGTCTCCTATGTTCAAGCCCCACCCTGTGTGGAAGAGAGACTCCTTCTGCCTGCCTTTGGATGAAGATGTAAAAGTCCCAGCAACTCCATCCAGCATGCTGTCTGTCTGCCTGCATGTTGCCTTGTTTGATGACAATAATGGACCGAACCTCTGAAGCTATAAGCCAGTCTCATTTAAATGTTTGCCTTTATAAGAGTTGCCTTGGTCACGGTGTCTCTTCACAGCAATAAAACCCTAATTAAGGCAGCTCCTTTATAAGTTTTGTCAAAGTGACAGAAAGTTGACTAACATAGGACCTATGAGCCAGGAACATTGCCTCACGTACAGCATGCTCAGGAGTTTTTGTTCCATAGGGCAGGGAGTGTGCCCCCTACATGGGACTGAAGTGCTACAGGGCTGTGCCATATTTACTTTATCCTCTTGCCAAGGAAGAGGTTGTCCTAGAGGGTAGCGTCAAGCACAGCATATGGACTCTACAGGAGGAAAACCGTGAGTGCAGCCCCACCCCCAGTGTGATCCTGTCACACAGCACTGCCCCTTATTGAATCTGACCATTCTCTCTGATCATTTGATAATGGCCAGCTGCTTTTGAAAAGATGAGCTCTTACACGGTAAGTAATCAGACAAGAAGAGTGTGGGCCAGCAAGATGACTGTGCCAGTAAAGGCTCTTGCCCACAAGCCTGATGAGTTGAATTGGATTCCTGGGACCCAGGTAGAGGGAGAGAGCTTATTCCAAAAAGTTCTTGGTTCTCCACTCATGCAAAGTGGTACATGTGTGCATGTGCTTGTATATATAAACACAGATATACACACCATAAAATAGATAGACAGATAGATAGATAGACACATACATACATACATACATACATACATACATACATACTTAGATACATGCATAGATATATAGATAAATACGTTCATACATACATATAGATACATAGATACATAAATACATTTATACATACATATAGATACATAGATAGGTATAGATATAGATAATATTATAAGAGAAAAGGAGCAACTGCCTCACTGGTGCAATTATGAACTCTGACTGTGGATTTGCTCTTTCCCTGAGAAATCAGGACACAGCCTCTCATGGAACAAGAAGTTTTACCTAAAGCATCAGCTCCTAACGTTGATCCTGTGTCCTTTGGGCCAGGTGACTTTTGCATTCTGAAAAAAACAAATCTGTTCTGGAAAAAAAATAAAAACTATTTGTCATCTAGTGTGTATGTCCTATTTTGAACCAGCTTCAGTATATATATAAATGGATAAATAGAAGATAGATAGATAGATAGATGGATAGATAGATAGATAGATAGATAGATAGATAGATAGGCACATATTCAAACCCAGGGCGACTCTCTGGCCTTTGGCCTCCAGGGCCACACCAGGGGTCTCCAGTCCCTTGGGCATTCAAATCAGAACTAAGCCAAAGACACATCACAGTATCTCTGGTTTGCAGGCCTGTTATGGATTCTGAGCCTCTGTAAGGGCATGAGACAGCTCCCCTATGGAGTTCCCTATCATATTACATATATAGACAGGTTTGGCCTGTGTAAGACTTAGTAACCATTCATCAAACTGTTCTCAGGTTGCCAGTAGCATCCTGTTCTGATAACACTCAACCTTTAATTTCATTTGCAGTAAACATCTGGCTGCTATAGATGGCTCTCAGCCTTTGTTCGTTACATGTGGTATAGCTGCTCAGAGCTATCACACTCCTCGAAAGTAAGCACAATTATTGAAACACTTAGTAATGTTTAGTGAGATGGAAAGATGGTCAGTAGCCACACGTGGCTAATGTATTTAGTAATGTGGCTAAATTTCCAATCTCTTCAGAAGTTTCTGTTGGTTAATGGTTGTCACTAATCACTCTAATATTGCAGTTGGCTGGGTAATTCGTATTCAAACGAAATAAAGATAACTTATTATACAAACAAAGAGACAACATTCTCAACAGGAAATACCATTCAATCTAGCAGCCCTCCTTGTGGTCACTTCCCCTGGATAAACCCTTGAGATGATCCAACCCACTCTTAAAGTACAAATGGCAGAATATGACAAAAACATCAGAAAAAAAATCAGAGTGAAAACTCACCATTTAACCAAGAAGGCAGTGTAGACTTGAGCAACTCCTGTCTCTGCTCAAGGGCCTAGACTGATGTCGTGGGGCTGAGTGAAGTAGCACACAACTGTAATCTCAGCTACTCAGGAAGCTGAGGCAGGGGGATCACTTTAGCCATGAGACCATTCTGAAGAAAATATCAAAAATAAGAAACCGATATTTAAGGATCTTAAAAATTAAAGTCAGGGCTAGGGTGATGACTCAGCAGTCATCAAGAAGTAACAAGTAACACTTGTTACTCTTGCAGAGGACCTAGACTGGGTTCCCAGTACATGGTGGCTCACAAATGCCTATATCTCCAGTCACGGGATATCTGTTGCCCTTCTCTGGCTTCTCTGGCTTCTCTGGCTTCTCTGGCTTCTCTGGCTTCACTGGCTTCCACTGGCTCCGGGGGACACATGGAGCACATATTAAATAATACATGCCCCTTGAGCATAAGTCCTGTAGCTGAAGCCAAAGAGGTACAGGGGTGCTGACCAGAGACTCTGCCACAAGCACCACCTTCAGTTTGGGAATTTCCTTAGTATCTGAAGCTAGGGCTCACCTCATTATTCCGTGAAATGACAGAGATCAGGAACCACTGTGGACCTCAGGGTCCACTGTGGCTGGAGCCTTCTTATCTGCGGGCAGATGCACAGCAAGCCAACGCATGAGGAAAATTAAAGAGCCCTACCGCCATTTCCCATGCAGCATTTAAAACTGCTGTCAACATGACAGTGTCAGTTCTGGAGTGGCCCTTCCACCACCTGACACACAAAGCCCCAGGAAGTTTTAACAGCAACTGGAAGGCTGAGCATATTCAAGGAGACCCACTTGGTGTTCTATTAGGTGTGAGGAGCTGTTTCCTCCGGGTTGGACACAATCGTTGCCGTCTTGAATCAAAAGAGCTATGATCACTCAAGGAAACCCTCACAAGACTGCACCCTTCACTCCTATGCCTCAGTGTCCTCCTTTCAGTAAGGACTTCTAAAAATAAGGGGACACAGTATTAAAATTATATGGAAACTTCTACAGTCACAGAAGGAGTCATTACATGCCAGGCTCTTGCTGGTTTTTTACTGTATTAGAGTATCAGCCACACACTTGGGGGCTTTCTTATTCTGTGCTTTCAAGAGGCGTGTCTACATTAAAAGTCAAACAGAGTAGGGGCAATGGTACAGAAAGTATCAGCAGACCATAAGACCTCACACAATAATAGTGGGAGACATCAAGATCCCACGCTCAGCAATGGACAGATCATGGAAACAGAAACTAAACAGAGACACAGTGAAACTAAGAGAAGTTATGAACCAAAAAATAACAGATCTACAGAACATTTCATCCCAAAACAAAAGAATACACCTTCTTCTCAGCACCTCAATGTACCTTCTCTAAAACTGACCATATAATCAGTCACACAACAGGCCTCAACAGATACAAGAAAACTAAAATAATAAGATCAGCATAGTTGACTTATTCGTGAAGGGAGCAACGAGAAAAACAAATGGGCTCTCCCATGTGATCTGTTTTGCGGTGTTTAGTCACAGATGCAGAGGATAGAAAGAGCAGCTAGAGTCAGACCATGTTATACTTTCGCTCTTTCAAAGAATACTTACCTCCATGTTCCCTAACACACCTGAGATTGCTGCTATCCGCACCACAAATGGGTACAAATGCCAGTTGAGACATACAGTGCCACCTCCATAATGAGAAATCTTGTGGGGAAACTTCTTCTCGGAAGCTGGAGATGGGAAAGGTTTATATTTCATCTGTACTGTCATGATCCAGAATGAAAAGCCATGAAGGCAAGACATATCCCAGCCAACTTTTAACACTTAAAAATGGGATTTAGCCACTTGGTCAAGTTACAAGACTGTGAGCAAATGCTGGAGATTGCTTGTCAATTCTCTGGGTGCTGAGGCCATCTCAGAAGAAAACAGCCACTGCAATAACCAGGTAAAATGAAAAGGAAAACAACTGAGACAACGTTTCTGCCATCAGGGCAAACTGCCACTGGTCCCCAGTGCTGAAAACGCACAAGCATAAAGAAACTTGGCAAACTATCGTCCTTTAATAAAAACTTATATTGCCCTGGTCTCCAGCTTCTAAGAAAATTAGATGTAGTAAAATTTAAATAGAGTACATTCTCTGGAACCCTTGGAGGGCCTGGCTGAGAGTCTGCACCAGGAGCCATTAGGGTAGCCTATTCTAGGACTCATAGACTGTAACCTCATGAATTAATAACTAGAAGACTCACAAAACTAAGAAAGGTCTGCCCTTACTTTATGCAGACCAAGCTCAATACTATCAAAGAGTACCTAACATACTCTTCTTACTTTCCAAAGGAAAATCTTGGCTTTTAAAACTTGTCCTTTTGAACCCCTTTAACCTAAATATTAGGTGTCCTGGAAAAGATACTGACTGGAAGTGTTCTCTTGAAGCATGCTGAAGGTGTCCTTTTCAGAGGTGCTTACCAACAAATAATATAGCAAAGCCACTGAGAGTAGATGCTTGGATTTGTGGATCCTCTATGCAAATAAAATAAAATAAAATAAATAAAATAAAAAGGCCAAAAACAGTGGTTTCCTAGCAGATGACCAGGAGTCCAAATCACTGAGGATCTTAAATTAATCCCTGTAAGACTTCTTGCTAGGGATAAAACAAATGGGTATAGAAACCTTCGAAAATAATTTCTCAGGGCTGGAGAGATGTCCCAGTGGCTAAGAGCATTGGCTGCTCTTCCAGGGGACTCTAGTTCAGTTCCCAAGGACTCACCACTGATGATGGTTCGATGGTTCGTGGCTGTCTGTAATCCCAGTTCCAGGGGCATCTGACGCCCTCTTCTGACCTCTATGGGTCCCAGACACAAGTGGTGCACAGACATGCATGCAGGCAAAATACCCACACACATAAAATAAATAATAAATAAAAAGAAAATAGTTACTATTATATGTAAATACAGTAATATTTTTATATCCGTAGGTCACCTGAATTATTCCTCACAGGCATGACCAGATAATTGGGCTTTAGTTGATTCTAGTGAAAGACCCCTGAGAGGGGAGACCCTCACTCAAGTCTCTGGATGTCACAGCCACCCAATAATTCACAAGACACCCATCTAGATGCAATCAGCAAGAGGTATATTTCAGAATCAACCGGCTGATGGTCAATCCATAACTCTCGCAGGAGAAGAGGAATTGACAAAACAGCCTGGCTAGGGAAGGTCTTATACAGGGGAACCCACAAACGGGGGTGGAGTGGGAGGTGTGAAGGGGTAACCAAGGAAACATAACATAAAAACAGTGGAAAGTCCCAAGAAGTCCCAACTCATAATTTAGTCAGGGTTATGCGGGAAAACATCTTGTACACTTATCTTTTGTAAGAATATAACCTTGCCCAACCATTTATCTTGTGGTCAGCTAGTTCCTGGAACCACCCAGATGACTTGCTCTTTCTTTGTGGTCAGGAATGTGTCTCTGTGCTTTGGGCCTTCCCCACCCGCAGGTGGGTTCTATCCCTGAGGTCTGAGGAATGTTAATCAGCCTCTCCCTTCCTCTCCTGAATGTTAATCCAGCAAGTGTCCTCTGACTCAGGAATAATGTCCTCCTCCCAGAATGTAGAATGTATCCTGGGGCAGTGAAGACCTAAAATCTCACATTAAGTTCTGCTTTCTTTGTGGAACTAGTGAACTGGCTGGCCTGCATTTTTTTGGCTCCCATCTAAGGGTCATAAAAACATTTTATACTTTTCATAAGTTTTCTATATCTTTCACTAGATGCAGTCAAGGTGACAGCCATGATTAGCCATCACAACTGGATTTACATTGTCAGCACCTACGTTGAGAAGCCAGGCATGGTGGCAGACACCTCTGATTCCAGCTCTGAGGAAGCAGAAACAATAACATCCCTATGGTTTGCTGGCCAGCTGGTCTGCCCTTATCAGTGAGCTCCTGGGAGGTTCAGTGAGTGACCCTGTCTCAAAACGCAAAATGGACAAGTGATGAAGATGCCCAATGTTGAGTTCTTGCTCCCACATGCACATTTACATACATTTGCACACACACACACTTCCACACACGCACATATACACACAAGAATACACACAAATCTATATGTAGGTATTCAAATCAACTTTATTCATAATCATACAACTCTGAAATCAGTCCCGACGTCCATTAGCTGGTGATTTTAAAACCACCATTTATATATGTTGGACTGCTGCTGAGCCACGGGAAGGCGTAAGCCACTGATCCAGGACAGCATAAACTGGGCCTGATGGTGCATGTTTATAATCCCAGGACTCAGGAGGTGGAGGCAGGGGATCAGCTCAGTGTTATCCTCAGCAACATAGTAAGTCCAAGGCTAGCCTCAAAACATTAAATAAATGAAAGTAGAAATAAAGTTGTAACGTGTAGATTGACGAGAAAAAGCCAAGATGGCAGAGGCGGCTGACACCCATTTCGAGGAGCCTGAGAGCCATAGAGGATTCGAGGGGAGACACCGCTCAGTGGAGGATAAGTCTACAGAGTGTTCAGATCTCTGGAACAACCAAAATAAAAAGCCAAACCACACAAACAAACAAACAAACAAACAAACAAACAAACAAGGTCTCATGGAAAGATGCATACAATTGTTTAGAAAGATGGTGGAATGGAACTGCGTGCCTCACAGAGAGAAACACGATTAGAGATACAACAGCGGAAGCAGCAGGTATATAGGACCGGCAGGGTGATGCGCAGCCTGGACCTCTCTCAAGTTCTGCTCCCAAAGGCTTTGCCCAGACCTCCATGGTCCGTGCTGCTGCTGGAGGCCATGTTTGTGTCTGTGATTCCTGCTACCACTGGAGACTGTGTTGATGTCCCTGGTCAGGGCTGCTGCAGGAGACCATGTTGATGTCTGTGATCTGTGCTGCTGCCAGAAACCGTGTGAACTCCACGATTGGTGCTGCTGCTGGCTGTTATGGGCAAGGAAGCCTCTTTTGTAGTGGTATAGATACTTGCAGACTCATAACTGAGAATGAGAGACAGTAAAGGTTTCTGTGACATCCTCTCTCAAAATATAAAAATTAATATTTAAAAATAAAAACAGTTTAGACCAGAAGCTATTGAACAGAGTCCTCTAAACATTTTGAGAAAGATGCTTAAGTGTAGCTTTTCACAGTTGATGGCTTCTGGGAGGGTTGTGGGGTGGGGAAGGACTCAGTTTTCATGAAGGGTCTGACCACTGGGAGTGTGACCATGCTCCAATAAGTATATGGACAACACAAATTGGACTTGGTGTATGTTTTTTTCCTTTTTGCAGGGAGGAAAGCAAAGGTGGAAGGAAGGAATGGGAAGTGAGCGTTGTATGAAATTCCCAGATAATTAATAAAAAATATTATGTTGGAGGGGAAAAAACAAGTTGTAACGTGTAAAGCATTCCCTTGTCAGATCGGAAGAAAATCAACAAAACGAAAAAGAGCCCTTGTTGCAGCACCCAGCAATGAGGCCACCAAGCTGGCCTTCCGGGTCGCCTTGTATCTTGGATAAATTAGGACTGTTGAGAAAGGCCTGCAAAACTAATTACACCAACACCTGACCATGCTTATCAGCGCTGAACACTGCTCTAAGCAGCCAAAGCTGATACGTAAAAGTAACTTTGAACAACAATAACAAAGATGATAGGCAAGCAAGAGTATGTGGCTTGCCAGATCATTCATAGCAAGCTTCATGAAAATTCTTCCTAACTGCATCAGGAGACTCATGGCATATCCCATGCCACCCTGCCCGGGGACAAGGAGCAATTCTCAACAGACAAAGCCACAAAGGGCCTACATTCTTGGGGCTCTTTAAATCTCAAGGTTGTCCTTCTGCAACTAACTCAATGGAATACATAAGTGCAGTGTCCACATCGCTGGTTGCTAAGCGGTTCTCATCTACAAGTGCCCTTTCAACAAAGCATTTCTGTCCCTCTGAAAAGGAAACCAGTTAACTTCTAACTCCATGGAGCAGTCTTTTCTTACTTAGAACTTTATACAAATCAAATCACATCGTCTAAATAACTTTATGCCCAAAAATAGTTGTATGGGGGACTGGGGAGATAGTTCAGTCTTTAAAGTGGCTGTGATGCAAGCATGAGGATCTGAGTTCTATCCCCAGTGCCCACATAGAAGGCCAAGCATAGTGGCGCACATATATAAGCCTAGTACAGGGGAGGCAGAGACAGGTAGAGCCCTGAAGCTTGATGGACAGCCAGGATAGCCAAGTTCAGTGAGAGACCTTGTCTTTAAAAAACGGGTGGAGAGTCATCGAGGAAGACACCTGGCCTCAACCTTTGCCCCCACATAATACTGTTCCTTTTTTATTGCTTTATGGTATTTTATAGCATGATTACTCTATGTCATTGATCTACCTGTTAGCACAGGTGATTTGGATTGTTTCTGGCTGGTGTTATTTGTTACAAAGAATGCTAAACATAACATCCTTTCATACGCCTACCAGATACGTATCATTCAGGTTGACCCATAAGAATGTGTTTTCTTCTTTCAAACCAATTAAACTAAAACTGATGAGTCCTGTGAAAACTCAGCCAACTTGGGTTTCATGCTGACAAACCATAGCAAAATACCCTGTGTGTAAAATAGGTTTATGGAATATTGTCATCTTTTCCAATTAGATCAAATAACTATTCTAAGGCGTTAATGTTAGTCGCATGAATTAAGAGCGTGATTCCAATTACAGCACTTTTGCTGATCTGTCACGAACTGTTTATGTAATGAAAACTAGCAGACACGGTCAACAATGCCCTTCAGTGTTTGGATGGAGGAAGGAAACTCAAGGTCCATTTGGAAGAATGCAGAGGTCGCTGTGCTGTTTGGGTTGTGTTAACTTGACACAAACCTAGCATTATCTAGGAAGAAAAACTGACTGAGAAAATGCCTCCATCAGATTGGCCTGCTGGCAAGTCTGTGGGCATTTTCTTGATCAGTGACTGATGTGGGAGGGTGCAGTCCTTTGTGGGCCATGCCACTCCTGGGCAGGTGGTGCTGAGGCACAGCAGAAAGCAGGCTGAGCAGAATACAAGAAGCCAATAAGCAACACTCTTCCATGGCTTGTGCCTCAGCTCCTACCCCAGATTCCTGCCCTGACTTCCCCGGATAATGAAGCTGCATTTACCTATTAGCATTCACCCTAGGGTCTTTACCAAATTAATGTAGAAAGTGAAACTCAGCTCTGCTCTACCTCCGTGCCTCATTGCAATGACAAGGCACCTGATGAGAAATTACTTAAGGAAGGAAAGGTTTATTTGGGGGACACAGTTGAAGGGTGGACATCCCATCACTGGGGAAATCACGAGGGCCGGAAGGTGAGGCAGTTGGACACGCTGTAGCAGCTAGCAGTCAGGGAGAGATCGTTACTCCTCCTTTGTTTTGGTGCTGTTTTTGTTTTGTTGTTTTGGTTGATTTTTGTTTGGTTTGGTTGGTTTTGTTTTTGAGGCAGTCCTCCTATTGTGTAGCCCTGGCTGTCCCAGAACTTTCTATGTAGACCAGGCTGGCCTTTAAATGCACAGAAATCCACCTGTCTCTGTCTCACAACACTAAGATTAAAGGCGTGCATCATGTTGCCCAGCTTTAATTCTTGTGTTTGGTCCAGGACCATAGCTGGAGAAGTGAGGTTGCCTGCACTCTGGATGTGTCCAACCCACCTCAGTCAACCTCATCCAGACGCTTCCTCACAGACAAGCCCAAAGGCTTCTTTCTCCAGTGATCCCAGAGCCCGTAGTGTTGACTCTCCCTACTCACTATCAGAGCAATGGAATAAGTGCTCTTGTCCGGTTAGGATACAAATATTAACCCCTAAGTTACTGCCACGGTCCATATCCACATCTGCCTAAGAGGTCGGAGGGCTCTTCCTTTAACCTGTAGAAGTTTGAGAGAGTGCTCACAAAGCCTCTCCCATGGGCATGCTACAGGGAAATGGAGAGTCTGGGGGATGGGGTAGGGGGTTGGAGCTGTCCAAAAAGGAAGTGACATCATGTAGGGTTTTAGTGCTGTATTGTTGCACTTACTTGTCAAAATTCAGACCTCTGAGAAGTTTGTCTGTGATGGAAATAACTTTTATAATTAATATATGTCCCACAGGGTGATATCCACGAAATACCCCATCTATCCACTCGTTTGTGTGGTATTCTTCACAGCTCCACTGTTTCAATGACTGGGGCCACCTAACCCCAGACAGGGTGGGTGCTCCTCTGAAACTTGGATGTGCTGGAGCACCTTTCTCTCCCTGCTTGCTCTCTGCTCTCCCTCTCTATGCTTAGGACATAATTCTGAGCTAGCCTGCACTAGCAGTTTCTCACCCAGTGGCCAGCCCAACAAATTCATATCCTAACTGGGTGCTTGATCTCTGTGGTGACTGCTCAGGTCCGGTTGATCAAGTACAAGCTGTAGGACCTTCAAAGACACAGAGAGAGTCCTAAGAGAGAGGCACGTGAGCCGGGCAGTGGTGGCGCATGCCTTTAATCCCAGCACCTGGGAGGCAGAGGCAGGTGGATTTCTGAGTTCGAGGCCAGCCTGGTCTACAGAGTGAGTTCCAGGACAGCCAGGACTACACAGAGAAACCCTGTCTCAAAGAGAGAGAGAGAGAGAGAGAGAGAGAGAGAGAGAGAGAGAGAGAGA
>JANHMN010000003.1:60045990-60077287 GCA_030674055.1 Rhabdomys pumilio
AGAGAGAGAGAGAGAGAGAGAGAGAGAGAGAGAGAGAGAGAGAGAGAGAGAGAGGCACGTGTATGCCTGGAGGTATAACCCAGTGCTAGAGCACTTGCCTGGCACGCACAAGGCCCTGCGTTTGACCTGTCACCGTAAAGAGAGAGACGGCTTTCTTAGAATCATTCCTAGCAATAGCATCAGAGCGAGGCAGACTCATTACTGATGAATTCCTCTTGCTACTTAAGTGTATTAGAAACTGAAGAATTCCGTAGTGTAAAAACTAATTGCTGCCCTTTCTCAACACTGTGCATTCTTACTTTCAGAACGTGGTCATGAGTACGCACAGCCCCACCAGTGCCCACTTGGCTGTTCCCCGTCTCAGATGTGGGAAGGGTCATGGGCCGACTTCCAAGAGCTGTGGGCCTAGGAATTTATTCTTTTCACCTGCCAGAGCTTCTCAGTCTCTTTACGTTTTACTGCACCAGTGCAGACGTAGTCTCCCAGTGGATCTGGCCAGCACTCAAGGTTGGTTTTTGAGCTCTATGTAGCTCTCTGGGATGGAAAGGAATTCTTTCTCTAACCCCACAGAGGACTCTCATCTCACATTTCCATGCATCAGAGGACACTGACTGCTGAACCTGGATCCACCTTCTCACCCAACACAGTGCTACACCACATTTCCCAGTGGTTCTTGCTGCCAGTGAAGGCAAGAGCTATGCTCTGGTGCCTTTAAAACTGCTCTTGCTCTCTGCCTGATGTTCCTGCCTCGGCCTTGATTGCATGCTGTAACATAAGCCATAGAAAGTCTCAACTAAAAAAGTTTCCTTCTGACATTTCTATATGGTTTATGTCCCCGCCCCCAGCCTCTCCTCTCTCCCACCTTCCTGTTCCTGTCCCCACTTAAACATTCCACCCCCACTACCCACCCCTTCTATTTTCATGTGATCTCTCCACACCCCTCTCCTCAGAAGCCTCAGGTTTTGCGATTGTTTTTTTTTTCCTCCTCTCAAAGGCTCTTGGTCTCTGTATGCTCTCACTGACGTGTATAAAATGGAGACGCTAACCACCTACATATGAGAGTGAACACGCAGCATTTGTCTTTCTGAGACTGGCTTATGTCAATGAAATTGATATTTTTCTAGTTCTGTCCCCCTGATGTTCCATAATTTATTTTTATTTATGGCTGTATGTAATTCCTTTGTGCATATGTACCTCGTTTTCATTATCCATGCGTGTGTTGACAGCCGTCTAGGTTGTTGTGGATAGAGCAGCGATGAGTACGGATGAGCACGTGTCTCTGTAGTGGGATGCTGGGTCCTTTGAGTACATGCCCAAGACTGGAATAGCTGAGTCTATTTTTATTGTTTTGAGGAATCGCCACACTGATTTCCATAGTAGCTGCACTAGTCTATACTTTTAGCAGCAATGAGCAGTGTTATAAGGTAACTCCTTCAGAGAACACATGGACTCTTAAAGCCAAGTCTGTATTCGTTGGCTGGCAGGCTACACAGGAAACTTGCCTAAGTCATACAGCCTCAAGCCTTACTATTCTTGGCTTTTATACACAAAAACCATATTCTGATTGACACACTTCAATTAGTGAGAACAGTCAGCAGAGCTACAGAAGCCAAAAACCAAAGTTAGTACATTTAGGAACTTTCCAATAATGATGGACTAAGTCTTTGCTCTCATTTTTGGTAGGTGTCGAGGTCTAGGTGCAGGGCTCCTAGGTCAGAATGGTGTCTTGTTGCCTCTACCATGGTGTGAGTTGTGCCTGTTACAGTAGAGTTCCTCTTTCCCCAAATCCTTGCCGATATTTACTGTCTTTTTTTTTTTTTTTTTTTAAATCTTAGCCACTCTGACTAGAGTAAGATGGAATCTCAAAGTTATTTTAAGTTGCATTTCCCTGATGGCCAAGGATGTTGTTGAACACTTTTAAAATACATACTGGACATCTTTATTCATTTGCAAATTGTTCGCAATGGCCTCTGTATTAGTCAGGGTTCTCTAGAGTAACAGAACTGACAGTGTGTGTGTGTGTGTGTGTGTGTGTGTGTGTGTGTGTGTGTGTGATTTAGTAGAATGGCTTACAGGTTCAGCTAGTCCAACAATGGCTGTCTACCAACAGAAGGTGCAAGAGTTCAGTAGTTGTTCAGACCACAAAGCTGAATGTCTTAGCTGGTCTTCAGTATACACAGCAATCTTGGAGAACTAGTCTTTAATGCCAGTGACTTGCCATCGAGAGTGAGAGCAAGCAGACAAAGAGAGCTGGCTTCCTTCTTCCATGTCCTTTCTATAGGCTGCCAGCAGAAGGTGTGGCACAGATTTAAAAAGTGGTTCTCACCTCAAAAGATCTGGATTAATGTGAGGAGCGGGTGCAGCGCGGCCAGCTAAAATGGCGCCTGGGCCAAATCTTATGAATGGCTCCTGTCAAATCTTATGAATGGTGCTGCTTCTTGGCAGTTTGCACGCCATGCCTTTCCCTAACTGAGCAACAACTGCAGAACTACTGCGCAGACTTGCTGCCACGACAATCAGGCTGTTTGAGGTGCACCAATGAGGCATGCCCACGAGGCAGGTGCTGATTGGGACAGGCAGAAAGGACTGAGGAGAGAAAGGGCTTCCAGAGAGGAGATTGTAAAGGATCCTGAATAAACTGCGTTGAGAAGAACTCCGACTTGCATCATTCCTGTCTGCTGGTCAGATAAAGAAGCCTGCCAGCCTGAGCAGGCCGGAATGAGCTGTTTACCACAATAGACCAAGCAACAGTAGGGCCTGAGAGGTACTGCATTGCTGGACTTGGCGCCCTGCAGTCTATTACAGGAGCTAAGAAGAATGGACTGCCTGCTGAGCTTGCCTTGACACCTTCAGACTACTATCTCCTCACCCAGCCCCTGGACTGAACCGAGAAGAGACTCTGGGGGGCAGGGGTTTCCCTTTATATGTGAAAGCAAGTTTCTCTCGCCCTCCATTCCATTTCATTCCCAGCCTTCCTCTCAGGTGAACCCGGTTCCCGTAGCTGCTGGCAGCTACAGTTCCCACTTCAAATGACTTAATTAAAAAAGAATCCCATATAGGTATACCCAACCACTTGGGTATTAGTCAATTGCAGATGTAGTCAAGCTGAAAAAGAAGAGTAGCCATCACAGCCTCTTAACATTCTCACCCCAATTCAGTTTTTTCTACAGGAAAGCTGATGGTGTTAAGCCAGCTGTTCTCTGTCTGTGTTAAACAGTTTCCTAACCCATATGAGATCAAACTGAAGGCTTCACTGTGTTTATGTGAGTGGGTCTATAATGGATAGTTTTATGACAACTTGACACAAGCTAGAGTCACTGGAGAGAAGGGAGCCTCAATTGAGAAAATCCCTCAATGAGATCAAGCTATATGCATGCCTGTATGTTTATAATTAGTGATTAATTGGGAGGGCCCAGCCCATTGTGAGTGGGGCCACTCCTGGGCAGGTGGTCCTGGGTTCTATAAGAAAGTGATCTGAGCAAGCCAGGGGAAGCAAGACACTCCCTTATGTAAGTAAATAAGCAGCACCCCCACCATGGCCTCTGCATCAGCTCCTGCCTCCAGATTCCTTCCTTGCTTGAGTTCCTGTCCTGACTTCCATTGGTGATGAACTGTGATGTGGAGGCATAAGTCTAATAAACAGTTTCCTCTCCAACTAGCTTTTTGGTCGTGGTGTTTCATTACAGCTATAGAAACTCTAACTAAGACAGAATCTAACCCTTAAAAGCCTGCCTGTTCCATGCTGCTTCCCAAGTTTGCCAGACAGTCCTGTCCAAAAGGTTTGTCCATGTTACAGCCTCTGAGCTACCAAAGAAATCCTCAGCACTCATGTTGGTGCCCCAAGGCTGGTACCACCATGTGTTCTGTTGCTTTTAGCAGCAGATGCAGTCTCTATGGTACCCACAAACCCAAACTCCAGGTGTCCACAGGCATGCACCCACTAAAGGCACTTAAGGGGAAAACCGCTCTGCAGTTTTTTGACTGCTTGTTTCTGTTAGGTCTTGATGTCCTGTGACTACAGATCTGTTGTTTCAATCCATGTGTCCATGTTGCCTGGCATTCTCCCTGTGTATCTGCCCTCCTCTTCCTATAAGAGGAGCATTTTCCACCCAGTTGTGGACCACACTAACCCAGTAGGAGTTCACATTAATTTGACTATCTGTAGAGACTTTCTTACTTTTTTCTTTCCTTCCTTCCTTTCTTCCTTCCTTTTTCCTTCCTTCCTTCCTTCCCTCCCTCCCTTCTTCCCTCCCTCCCTTCCTTTGTCTCTTCTTTCCTTCCCTCTTCCCTCCCTACTTTCCTCTCCCTCTTCCTCCCTCCCTTCATCCCCTCTTTTTCTTTCTATTTATTATACAGGGTTTCACAAGGCCTTTGTTTCCCAGACAGTTTCATTTTTAGGGACTCTGTTTCTAAACAAGGTTACATTTGCTGGTATTTGGGGCTGGAATTTCAACATGGCTTATCAGAGATGAAAATCAGCCCAGGACAGCATCCTATGCATGCAACCTTTTGCTATGTCACCTTGCCTTGAGTTTTCTCCCCCTGACACTTCTTATTATCTGAATATAAGCATTTGACTCTCCCAAAAGATAAAGACACTAACTAGCTGCCTGCCTAGGAAACTTATCTTCCATCCTTCTTACAACTCTACAGATGATCAAGACCAGATACCACTGCTCACTGCTCATGGGCATTGTATATATAGGGGAAAAGCAGCTGGAAAACCAAGGGCCCAACTGAAGCAAGGAAATGTGATCAGACAGGAAAAATGGACACTGATCAAATTGTGTGGTCCCAGGGGAAGAAGATGTGTGGAACAGGTAAAGCCATGTGGAAAGTTGGTTAGTGGCTGCCAGAGCCTGGAAAGCATACGCCCTGTGGAGTGATTTCATACCCTGTGGGGTGTGAGGCCCACACTTGACGGGTGATAGAAATGTGCCAAGTCCTGTGTGTCCATGGAAGGGGCAGCATGACACACTTTCCTGCCCCTGGAGCACAGCCAGCAGGATGTGGGTCTCCATGAGTGTTGACAGTTGCTGTGGGTGTGGGACTTGTTTGTATAATAATATACAAACAAGTATGTAATTTGCTTTATGTTCCTTCTGGAAATGTTCTCTTTCCTGAGGTTAATGATTCCATGGTAATTAAAAGTAGCATGAATCTGGGAGCTGAGGATATATCTGGTGTTCCTTGGCAAAATGGTAAATGCTGAGACCTTCAGGACAGCCCTTAAGGCTGTAGGAAAGAACTCTGAAAACATGAATTCAACAATACATAAATCTATGTAAGAGCTGTCCTTTACAGGATCTCTCAACTGTGCAGAACAAACAGAAGCAATATCAATTGTATGAGGGGCCTCACAGACCTAAAAGAACAGAGGCAGCTGCACTAATAAGTCAGCTTGTCAGAAAGGTATTAAGCAAAGAGATAAAGAGACTTGGGGAGTGGAGATTACAGGGCAAGATCCCACCCAGCTGAGCTTATTGTTTGTGCCTACAAAGGCAGGCAGATTTCTGAATTCATTTGTTATGCTAAAAAATGTGCTTGCTGTCTTTTTCTAAGAATCAAGGAGCTAAGGTCACAAAATGCTGATTTGTGGGATAATCAAAAGTGAACCTAGGGTAAATGACTCAGCTGATATGTAAAATAAAGTCTGGGTTTTGATCTGAAAGAGATGAGTTGTCTAGAGAGCTATTGCCTTTCTTTTTTTAGAATTTTGTTTGTCGGGCTTTCTGACTTTGTCTGTGGAAAGCCCAAGAATTTTTCTAGCAGCTTTTCTGACTTTGGCCAGAAAACTCATGAGCTACCCAGAGAGCTTTGAGAATTTTTTTTTC
The DNA here is from genome assembly GCA_030674055.1 of Rhabdomys pumilio. Classification (NCBI taxonomy): domain Eukaryota; kingdom Metazoa; phylum Chordata; class Mammalia; order Rodentia; family Muridae; genus Rhabdomys; species Rhabdomys pumilio. The sequence continues at coordinate 60,051,825 of JANHMN010000003.1, forward strand.
TAGCAAGAAAGAGCTGTTTCGAGCAGAAGACAGAGCTATCAGCTTACATCCATCACTGACCTCGAATTGTTTCTTCTGTTTCTCCCAAACACCCCTTCCTCAGGACTCCCCCTCTCCAAGCCAAGGCTGGTTCTTGGCAGAAATACTTGGCAGTCAGATGGTGCTTTGACTAGCCCAACTGCAAACACATAAAAACCACTGACCAGTAGGCATGAGAAGAGTGGATTTTTGTGAATTCTATTTCAACTAAAACAACAAGTGAGATGTTGGTTATGGTAGGATGCCTCTAATCCCAGCACTGCAGATGCCAAGGCAGACTTGTTAGCTCACTTGGTCTGGGCTGCAAAGTGAGATGAAAGGCAACTGAACTGCACAGGGTGACTCTGATTTTTAAAATAATACATAAACTAACAGTAGGGGAGAGAAACCTTGAAGGCAGACAAAAAAAAAAAAAAAAAAAAAAAAAATCCCAAATAAGCATGGCTCTGAGCTAGTCATGGAAGGGTTAGTCCTTCCGTTCTAGCATGGCTCCTCACTCCATTCGTGATAAAATTCTGTTTTTCTAGACACATGTAATCAAAAAAACTATTGAGTTGTAGTTTCTGCATTTGAAGGGGGTGGGGGCTGAGTATACATTGCACTCCTATCATACCAGCACTTAAAACAGTGGAGGCAGGAGACTTGCCACCAGTTCCAGCTTAGGCAGGGCAATACAATCAGACTGTCTCAGTTCTCCATGCCAACTTAAAAACAAAAAAGAGTTTGTGCAATGGGTCATACACTTATTCCAGTAGCATTTTCCCCCTACATTTCCAAGAATCCACTATTTATACATTTGTCCCAATAATCTAATTTCTAGGAAATTACCCCCAAAATATATGGAAGACACTCTATAATGCCAGGCTAAAAGAAAAGGGGATGAGGAAATAGCTCAGTTGGTAAACTTTTGCCAAGCAGGTATGAAGAACTGAATTTAGATCACAGGGCCTACAAAAAGCTGGGCCTGGAGGCACACACTTGTAATCCCAAGCACTGGGGAGGCAGAGATAGGACATCCCTGGGGCTTGCTGACCTGACAGTCCAGCCAAATTGGGGAGAAACCTTGTCCTCAAAAATCAAGTGGCAGGGCTAGAGATATCTCTCTATTGTTAAACTATCGTTTAAGGGGACCCTACTCTTCCAAAGGACCCAGGTTTGTAATTGGAGATATTTAGAAATGCTGAATCCTAAGGGGGGCAGAGCATGGGGTCAGGGGGGCGTCTATCTAACCGAAGGGGCGGCTCTGTTTAGCTCCTGCTGCCATGTTCCGAACTAGAAGCGGCAGAAGCCAAGCATGCCACAGCCAGAAGTGACCAGAGGCCAAGCGTGCCACTAGACTCACGAGATGCCAGCATGGTAGCTGGCTCTGCCAATCTACCATGCTGTCCCCACAATGCTTGGCTGAGGCCAGACCATTCCTGCTGTGCCTGCAGTACCCGGTAGAAATGAGATTCTTAATGCTTAAAGATTATTCAATGGATTTATATATTTGGAAATGCTCAAATAACAAGATGCTCACATAATTAGAACTGTTACCCAATATCTAATCTTTTAATAGAAATTACTACCCAGGACTGCATTCGACCCATCCATCTTCCTCCATGGTCAATAGCCTCTTTCTCCCTTCCCTTCCTCTTCCCTCTCCTTCTCTTCAGCTCCTCACTCTGCCTACCTTCCATACTGCCCAATCACTGAGCTTTATTGCAAATGTATCAGGCGGGGGTGGGGGGTGGGGGGGGGGGGGAAATATCCCGTTACAAGGTTCAATTCCCAACAATGGTAACTCACGACTGTGTGTAACTCTGGTTCCAGAGGATCCCATGACCTCTTCTGCTCCACAGGGATCCTGTATGCACGTAGGGCACGTAATCTCACATAACCACACACACATACACATAAAAATAAAAGATAAATATTTTTTTAAAAATCAAGTGGAGTATCACTGAGGAAGACACATTGGCCCTGGACTCCCCACAAACACACACACCACACACAAAACACCTGACTAACTTAAATTGCTTTATGCCTGACATTAGTTGACTCAGGATCTACCTGGAATCCCATGTGGAGATCTGGTGTGGAAGTGCAGTAAAGGAAGTAGTGGGGACACAAAGTGTGAAATGGGGCTCACTAGTAATGATGTCGGCATGTTCCCATGTCATAAAAAGGGGCACAGAAAAGACTCTAAGGAAGCATTCTAAGATATTAACTATGTTATCCTCGGGTGAGAAATGGCTTTGTACACAGTAATTTTCCTTACTTGTGCTTCCCCCTTCTCTTTTATTGAAAATAGGTATTTTCCTTGTACACTGTATCCTGATATAGTTTTCCCTCCCTTACCTTCCCTCTCCTCCAGATCTACTCCCTTTTTGTCTCTTGTTAGAAAAGAACAGGCTTCTAAGAGATAATAACCAAACATGACAAAATAAAATACAAGGAGCAAAACTATCATACTGAAGTTGGACATGGCAACCCAACAGGAGAAAAAGAAACTCAAGAGCAGGCACAAGAGTGAGACACCCACTGGTTCCTGTAAAAATACTAAGCTAATGAAAGGGACTTGGTACAGACCCATGTAGGTCCTGTGCTTGGGCTCCATGTGGGCACCAGATTGACTTCTTCATGTTTAATGCATTGTGTGAGTATTGTCCTTGGCAATAAGCCACCCCCAATCCCACCCCTGCTATAAATTTGCAGAGAACAGCTTTTTGTTTTAGCAATAGCCTGGGTTGTTTGAAATTTTCCATTGGATCCCTTGCCCAACATCTCAACTGAATGCACCATAGTTCCAACACTGGAATCCTGGCCTGGCTACAAGAGGTGGCCACTTGAGAGTCCATATCCCCCATTATGAGGAGTCCTCATTAGAATCACCTTTGTATATTGCCAGAAGTTTCCACTTCATTAAGTTCCCACACCATCCCCCAGCTCTCCTCCTAATTCTAACTTTCCCACACTCCATCCCTCCACCCCATCTCTCCCCAAACCCTGCAGCTGATTGCCCATCCTGCCCCCCTAGTCTGCCCATAAAATCTACTCTATTTCCAGGAAGATTTTCATGTTTCTGCTAGATCTCTTTTCTTTACCTAAACTCTCTGGGTCTATGGGCCTTTGTTAACATTTACTTAATAGCTAATATACCTTTATAAGTGAATAAATGTCATATTTATCTTTCTGAGTCTGGGTTACCTCACTCTGGATGATTTTTTTCTAGTTCCATCCATTTGCCTGAAATTTTCATAATATTATTATTTTTTAACAGCAAAGAATACGCTATTGTGTAAATGTACATCTTTACCCATTCTTCTGTTGAGGGACATCTAGTATGTTTCTAGTTTCTAGCTGTTATGAATAAACCCACAACAAACATAGTTGAACAAGTGTCCTTGTGGTAGGACAAAGCATGCTTTGGGAATATGCCCAAGAGTGGTCCATCTGGATCTTGAGATCAACCACAATTTTCTGAGAGACCACTGTATTGATTTCTGTAATGCCTGTGCAAGTTTGCACTCCTACCAGCAATGGAGGAGTGTTCCCCTTGCTCGACATCCTCAGTAGCATGTGCTGTCATTTGTTTTCTTGATCTTAGCCATTCTGATGGATGTTAAATGGAATCTCAAAGTTTTAATTTGCATCTGGCTAAAGATGTTGAACATTTCTTTTAAATGCTTCTCATCCATTTGAGATTCTCCCATTGGGAATTCTCTGTTTAGATCTGTACCCCAATTATTTAATTAGAGTTTTTGGTTTGTGATGACTAGTTTCTTGAGTTCTTTATTTATTTTAGATATTAGCCTTTGGTGGTTTGAATGAAAATGGCTGCCATGACACACAGGAAGTGGCACTGTTAAGAGGGATGGCCTTGTTAGGTGTAGCTATAGCTTTGTTGGAGGAAGTGCACGACCAGGAAATGGGCACTGCGGCCTCAAAAGCTCAAGCCAGTTCCCTGCTGCTTTTGGATCCAGAGTGGTGGTCTCAGCTCCTCTCTAGCAACATGTCTGCCTGCTTCCACCAAGATAATAATGGACTGAACCTCTGAACTGTAAGCCAGTTCCAATTAAATGTTTTCTTTTAAGAGAGTTGCCGTGGTCATAGTGTTTCTTCACAAAAATAGAAACCCCAACTAAGACAGCCCTTTTTCCATTCTGTAGGCTGCTGTTTTTTCCTATTGACAGTGTTCTTGGCTTTACAGAAGCTTTTCAGTTTCCTGAGGTCCCATTTATTAAGTATTTATCTTAATGCCTGTGGTATACATGTTCTGTTCAGGAAGTTGTTTCCTATGCCAAGATTTTCAAGGCTGTTCCTCACTTTCTCTTCTATGAGACTCAGTGTATCTGGTTTTATGTTGAAGTCTTTGATCTAATTGGACATGAGTTTTGTGCAGGGTGACAAGTATGAAACTATTTGCATCCTTCTACATGCAGACATCCAGTTAGACCAGCACCATTTGTTGAAGATGCCTTCCTTTTTCCATTGTGTATTTCTGGCTTTTTTATTAAAATGTCAGATGTGAGTGAGTATGTGGATTTATGTCTGGGTCTTTGATTTGATTCCATTGATCAACAGGTCTGTTTTATGGCAACACCATGTGTTTTTTATTACTGTTGCTCTGTAGTACAGCTCGAAGTCAGAGATATTGATGCCTCTGGAAGTTCTGTTATTGTACAGAATTGTTTGAGCTATCCTGAGTTTTTTTGTTTTTCCATAAAAAGTTGAGAATTGTCCTTTCAAGATCTGTAACGAACTGTGCTGGAAGTTTGTTGGGAATAGCATTGAATCTGTAGACTGCTTTCGGTAGGATGGCCATTTTTGCTATGTTAATCCTACTGATCCATGAGCATGGGAGGAGATCTTTCCATCTTCTCATATCTTCTTCAATGTCTTTCTTCAAATCAAGTTTTGTCACACAAAACTTTTTCACATACTTTGTTAGAGTTACTCCAAGACTTTTTATATTATTTGTAGCTATTGTGAAGGGTGTTATTTCTCTGGTTTCTTTCCTCAGTTCATGTGCCATCTACATATTGGAGAGCTACTGATTTTTTTGGTTTGTTTAGTTAATTTTGTATCCAGCCACTTTGCTTAAGCTGTTTATCACTGTAGCAGGAGTTCTCTGGTAAAAGTTTTGGGGTCACTTAGGTATATTATCTTATCATCGGTGAATATTGATACTTGTACTTCTTCTTTTCCAATTTGTATCCCCTTGATCTCCGTTAGTTACTCCCTTAGTGTTACTGCTCTAGCTAGAACTTCAAGTGCTGTATTGACTAGATATGGAGAGAGTGGGCAGCCTTGTCTTGTCCCTGATTTTAGTAGAATTGCTTTGAATTTCTCTCCATTTAATTTGATTTTGGCTATAGACTTGCTATAAATTGTCTTTATTATGTTTAGTTATGGGACATGTATCCCTGATCTCTCTCTAACACTTTTAACATGAACTGGTATTTGAGTTTGTCAAAGGCTTTTTCAGCATCTAGTAAGATGATCATGTGTGGTTTTTTTTTCTTTCAGTTTGTTTATATGGTGCATTACATTGTCAGATTCTCATATGTCGAACCACCCCTGCATCTCTGGGATAAAGCCTACTTGGTCAAGATGGATGATATTTTTTACATGTTCTTGGATTTGGTTTGCAAGTATTTTGTCGAGTATTTTTGCATCAATATTCATGAGGGAAATTGATCTGAAATTTTCTTTCTTTGTTGAACCTTTGTGTGCTATGGTTATCAATGTGACTATTGTCTCATAAAGTGAATTTGGCAAATTTTTTTTGTTTCTATCTTGTGGAATAATTTAAGGAGTATTGACATTAGCTCTTCTTTGAAAGTTAGGTAGATTTCTCCACTAAAAGTGTCTGTCCCTGGGCTTTATTTTTTGGTTGTGAGACTGTAATGACTGTTTCTATTTCTGTGGGTGTCATACATCTATTTAAATTGTTTAACTGGTCTTAATGTAACTTCAGTAAGTGTTATCCATGAAGACAATTATCAATTGTTTTTTAGGTTTTCCAATTTAGTGGAGTACAGGTTTTTTAAAGTATGTCCTTATAATACTCTGGATTCCCTTGGTGTCTGTTATTTCCCTCTTTTTAAATTCTGATTTTGTTAATTTGGATGTTTTCTCTCTCTCTTCTCTCTGTCTCTGTCTCTGTGTCTCTCTGTCTCTCTGTCTTTCTCTCTCTCTCTCTCTCTCTCTCTCTCTCTCTCTCTCTCTCCCTCTCTCTCTGCTTTTTAGTTAGTTTGGTTAATGGTTTGTCTATCTTGTTGATTTTCTCAAAGAATCAACTCTGTCTCTTTGATTCTTTGTATTTTACTTTATTGATTTCAGCACTCATTTAATTATTTCTTGCCATCTTCTCTTCCTGTGTGTGATTTCTTCTTTTTGTTCTAGAGCCTTTTAGGTGTGTTGTTAAGTTGCTATTATGAGATCTTTTCAAAAATTTTTTTTTGTTTATGTAGGCACTTAGTGCTATGAACTTTTCTCTTAGCACTGCTTTCATTATGTCCCATAAGTTTGGATATGCTGTGCATTAATTTTCATTGAAAGCTTGGAAGTCCTTAATATCTTACCTTATTTCCATCTTGACCCAGTTTTTATTCAGTAGAGAGTTGTTCTGTTTCCACGAGTTTGTAGGTTTTCTGTTGTTTCTGATGTTTTTGAAATCCAGCTTTAATCTACGGAGGTTTGATAGGATGCAGAGGGTCTGTTCAATTTTTTTTTTTTTTTTTTTTTTTGTATCTGTTGAAACTTGCTTTTTGATCAAGTATGTAGTCAGTTTTAGAGAAAATTCTTTGAGGTGCTGAGATTTATTCTTTAGTGTTTGGGTGAAATGTTTTGTAGCTGTTAGGTCTGTTTGGGTCATAGGATCTGTTAGCTCCAGTATTTTTCTGTTTAGTTTTTGTCTGGATGACTTAGTGAACGGGGGTATTGAAGCCTCCCACTATCAGTGTGTGAGGGCAGATGTGTGATTTAAGTTTTACTAATTTTTGTTTTTTTTTTTTTACAAATGTCGGTGCCCTTGCACTCAGGTCATACGTGTTAAGAACTGAAAGGCCATGTTCATGAGTCTTTCCTTCAGTGAGTATTCAGTGAGTGTCCTTCCCCATTTCTTTTGATGAGTTTGAGTTTTAGGTCTATTTTGTTAAATATTAGAAGAGCTACACCAGCTGGCTTCTTAGGTGCATTTGCTTGGAATACCATTTAAAACCCTATATTCTGAGGTAATATCTATTCTTGATGTTGAGATGTGTTTCTTGGATACAGCAGAAGGATGGATCCTATTTTCACATCCATTCTGTTCATCTGTGTCTTTTTATTGGGGAATTGAGATCGTCAGTATTGAGAGATATCAATGATAAATGATTGTTGTTTCCTGTTATTTTGGTGGTGGTTGTGGTGGTGGTGGTGCATGCCTATGTGTGTGTGCATGTATGTGCATGTGTGCGTGCATGCGTGTGTACATATATGCTTTCCTTTTTTTGATTTTGCTGGTATGAGATTATTTATTCCCAGTGTTTTCATGGGTGTACTTCGCCTCCTTAGTTTGGAGTTTTTCTTCTATCACTTTCTGTAGGGATGGATTTGTAAATAGATAGTGCTTACGTTTGACTTAAGCATGGAATATCTTCTTTTCTCCATCTATAGCAATTGAAAGTTTTTCTGGGTATTTTAATCTGCACTGGGACTTTTGATCTCTTAGCATCCTCCAAGGCCCTTCTGGAGTCAAGCGTCTCCACTGAGAAGTTGGGTATAATTCTAATAGGACTGCCTTTATATGCTACTTTTTCCCATTCAGCTTTGTTCTGTTTGTTTAATGTTTTGATTATTATGTGGCAAGGGGACATTCTTTCTGGTCCAATCTATTCAGTGCTCTATGTACTGCTTGCATCTTTATAGGCATCCCCTTCTTTAGGTTAGGACATTTTTCTTCCATGATTTTTTTTGAAAACAAAGCAGTTAGAGACGTGTGGGTCTGCTTTTAGCCTACCTGTTGCCCTGGAGGAGCAGACTGTGGAATAGCAGGGGGTGCCTGTTGGAGTTGGGATCTGGGACAAAGTGGTGTGGGGAGGAGTTAGGAGAGGATGGTCTGTGGGGTGCACAGGAGATGTGAGCAGCAGGGAGGACAGATTGGGGAGGAGTTAGGAGGGGATGGTCTGTGGGGTGCACAGGAGATGTGAGTAGCAGGGAGGACAGATTGCAGCTGGTGTGCTGTGGCAGCTCTAGGGTGAGACTGGAGGATTGGGTCTGGGGAACACAGAGACCTTTGTTTGTGTTTTTATTCCATTAAAGCAGTGGTTCTCAACCTTCTTAATGCTGCTACCCTTTAATACAGTTCTTCACTTTGTGGTGACGCCAACCATAAAATTATTTTAGTTGCTACTTCGTATTTGTGATTCTGCTATGTTACGAATCATAATGTAAATATCTGACAGTCAGGATATCTGATATGCAATTCCTAGGAAAGAGTTGTTTGACCCCTCAAAGGGATCACAATCCACAGGCTGAGGACCACTGCATTAAAGTGTTGATACTTAGTAGCCAGAAAGTTTAATATGATATTTCTTTGTATTGTTTTTCTTGGGGCAAAGAACAGGTAAAATGTAACTGACAGTACTTATGTGGATTTCTGTCCTCCCAACTTTGGCAGTGCAAACTGATAACTGCTTCCAGCTGTAGGACTCTACTATAGGCCTTACAGGCCTTTATATACCCAGTATATATGAAGTAAATGGCTTTATATACCCAAGTACATTTGTATACGCGCACGCATGCACACACGTATACATGCACACACACTCGTATTCACATATGCACACATGTATACACACAAGCACACACATACACATGCACACACATACTTGCACACATACAAGTATACATACACACATACACACACAAGCACATGTGCACTCACACACATGTGCACACACATACACACAAAACACATATACATTCACACATGCACGTGTACACGCACTCATACATGCACAATCACATGCCTGTTATATCATAACAAAGCATGGGCTTTGACACTCTAAACCAACCGCACTGTTTCTCTTATTTATATAGAGATTCTTACACAACTCGCATTCGCACATGCTGCACTAGCATCCTCACTGATGAAGGGAAGGTTTGAGTTTACAGTTCAGTGTATCACTGTGTAGAGGAGCAGAACAGTTCACACCATGGAAACCAAAAGGCAGAAAAAGATGAAACACAGGAAGGAGTCAGGGTAACAAAGAACCCTCAAGGACACATATACTCAGTGTCAGCTTCTTCCAGCTATACCCTATGTGCTGCTACCTTTGATCCTCTCCTAAGAAGGCTATCATTTTATGAAGCTCTCAAGGGATTAATCCTGAGTAGGCCAGAACACCAGACATGCCCAGAAGTGTTCTTTCCTTATCTCCCTGGTTACCTGATGATGAACCATTGCTCGTCCATATGTATTTTTTAAACTCACATGTTTTCACCCTTGGTACCCTCACAATTACACACACACACACACACACACACACACACACACACACATTTTTCTCTCATAACTCACACCCACAGTTTTTAATCCACCCATGTACACTCACAATTTACACAGACACAAATACAGTCTCTTAGGCACATAAACTCGCAGCGTTAAGTTCCTCCTGGCAGGTGGGTCTCTCCTGATCCTTCAGCAGTGTTTGCCCAGGACTTGAGCTGAAGCCTGAAGCTGGAGGGTACTTCTTACAGACCGGCTTCCAGAGGGAAATGCCTTTGCTTTGATTGCTGGCCCTTGAGCCCTTGCTTGTTGCCCCTAAAGCTTACCCAGGGGCCACTCTTACCTGGTTCTTCCCCAGCTCCTCCAGGATGGGAAGGGATGGGCTCATCCCACATCGAGGGAGGAGGGATTAGAAAGGAGCCAGTGGCCTTTCTAACTCGGTTTTAGAAGTTGCAAGAAGAGAGGAAGTTGGATTACTTTCTGGCCGTGGTTTATTTCTTTAATGGTGGTACTGGGTCTGGACTATTTGTGGTATCTCTGTTCCCTCATTACCATAAGTGCTGAACCAGGAAGTGACTATTGGGAATGCTTGGCCACGAAGCACCATGACTGTGCTCACACATGACACCCTAAGCCTGCTGCATTGATCACCACGGGCCTTCATCACATTGAGTTGGGGCTTTGAGAGGCTGAGCGCCTGCAGCCGCATCAGCTTGTCAGCCTGACTGTCAACACAAAGCAGCTGATTGCACCTTGTATTTGTGATAAACTCGATTGGCATGTAAATTTCAAATGTCTTATTTTGAAGCAATTTTAATCTAGGTTAAATGTAGCCTGTCAAAATTTCTACTCCTTCTGTGCAAGAGCCACAGCAGGGGTGGGGAAACTCAGGGGAAAGGAAAGTGGCTCCTGTGGCAGGCAGGGGAGAGGGAACAAGAGTGACAGAGAACAGTGCCCATGTCCCCAAAGAGAGTTCCAGTCCTAAGAAGCATGGTGGCATTGGATACATGGAGGGTCTAACCTAGAGTAGGTCAGGAAGACAGTTGCAGCTCTGGTTCCCAGGCACCGGCTTGTAGGGAAGAGCTGTCGTCTCCCTGAGATCAAGGAAGGGGCTGAGTTACAGTCTTTGCAGGACTTTGTACACAGAGGACAGCCTTGGATATGATAATGTGCACTTATGAACTGGAAATGGTATCAGGTATGATGGGCCTGACAGGGATGGTCAATGTTCAAATTCTTCCCTTCTAAAGACTGGAGAAATGGCCCGGTGTGTAAAGTGCTTGCTCTCCAAACATGAGATGGGATCTCCACTGCACACAGGAAAACCACTCACACATCTGTAACCCCAACAAGCTTTTAGGACGGTAGACAGATGATCCCAGGTCTCAGGTGGCCAGCTAGTCCAGTCAAAATATGGGCTTCAGGTCTGGAGAGAACTATGTCTCAAAACATGATGTGGGCTATGATTGAGGAAGGCGTCTTGATGTCAACCTCTGGCCTCGACTTGTACACAGAGGTAAGTTCTCTTGCTCATACACACAAGGATACCCACCCCCCACACACACACATACACAACACACATATACACACATACAACATACACAATACACATACACATGCAGACACGTACACAACACATATACATACACATATACACCACACATACACACACACATATACATATAAATGCACACACATACACACACCTCTTCTCACAGCTTGAGGTAGACAGTGCACTGTCTGTGTTCATCCTACTGGGCCATAAAGAAACAGAACTCACTTCTGCTATGGAACTGTGGTCTAGCTGCAGAATGATGAGAACAACTGTCACCACGCAGGTGATGCCTACTTTTCCTTCGCTACCTTAGCCTTTCCTTTCATTTGCTGTTCCAACATTTCTTCTGGGCTCCAGTGGGTTTCCTGGATGCACTCTGACTCATTTGCTCTCTGGGGTCCTTGCAAGCCCTGTTTGGACTGGAGCCTAATCAGGCTAACAGTTCGAGGGACTATGTGGTTAAAACTATATATTATACTTCCCCCCAAAGACTTTCTGTTTAACAAAATTAAATCTGTTTTTCCTTTCCCAACCCTGACTCCCAGAATGATGATTCTGAGACTAATTATTTACTATTGAACACCTAGGCCAGGAGCTTTGACTCATTCCCTGACTAGCTCTTAACTTATTCAACCCATTCAAATTATTCTATGCCTAACACTTGGTGAGCTACCTCTCCTTCAGTCCTGCACACTTCTTCCTTCACATCCCCTCAGTGTCTCAGCATCTCCTCAAATCTCTCTATTCTATCCTGAGTTCAGCTACCTGCTGGTTTACAACTGTCTCCCTCGAATTTCTTCTGGAACAAAACAAAACCAAAAAAAAACAATAACAAACAAACAAAAATGTTGGGCCCTGGATGAGGTAACTTTATTTAACCTGTGCCTTTGGTCACGTAGCACACAGGTAGAGGGCGTGATTAGCAGGTTTCCACCTCCAGAGGTTAAAATATTAATGAGTTACCTAAAGGCTGGGGGGGGGGGGCGTAGCTAATTACGTTATCCCCTCCCCTTTTCCCTTTCCCTATAAAAAGTCAAGGGAGCCTGGGTTTTGCGGGGGTGGGGGAGGCGGGGGAGGGGGGGGCGCAGAAAGCGCATACCATTTACACCCATTCACCACACCATGAACAATAAAAGCTTTGGAAAACTCCACGTGTTGCCTGGGCCTTCCTGTGCCTGCCACCAGACTGCCAGCTTTTGGAACTTTGGAACCCTGGACCCTTCTCTGCGCAGCCACGGAGGCTGCATGCATGTGGGACCTTCCGCCAGCGGTGTGGGAAGTGCGGTGGGACACCACCACAGGCCCTCGTGGGACCTCGAACCCGCCGGATCCCCCCGAGTTTCCCTCCCCACACAAAAACAATCAGGCAAGCAACCCTGACAAGATTCGCCCTTGGGATGCTGAGATACTGAGGATATTGTTCCAGCACCTGACGGATGCTACCTCAGACTACTTCATTTTTTTTATTTTTTATTGGTTATTTATTTACAATACAGATGTCATCTTTCCCCATTTCCCCTCCCCAGAATCCCCTATCCCATCTCCCCTTCCTCATTTATGCTTTTATACCATTTTAATTTAATAACTGTTTCATCAGAATTTGCTTCAGGACAGTTTCAGTGAAAGTCGTGGACCCCAGATGACCTCAACTCATCCAGCCTTACAGACTGATCCAGTCAGGACTTCACATAAACCTGAACTTCCTCAGCATGTAGAGTCTGGACAACAACTATCACAGCCAACTTTCTTAAGACTTGACCATTTTCCCAATTTTCTTGCCCCCCCCAAAAAGAAAAATGATACCTCTAATTAGCAGGGATCAATATTAAGAGAACCATGTCCCATTTCTAAGAGGTGGGGTGGGTGGTTTTTGGTTGTTCCATGGATAATGAATGTTTGTCACCATTTAAGGGGTGGTGACAAATTATAATGGTCTCAGAAAGGAAGGATAAAAATAAAGAAGGTTAGACTCAGGATTTTCTCTCTTTCTTTTTCTTTCCTCTGTCCTTCTTTCTCTCCTATCTAGTGTTAGGGGGAAGGGGTAAGACGGGATGAAAAGAAAAATAGGGAATATGGGAATAATACAGAAATAATGCAAAAAACGGTAGATTGTTGAATCTACTCTTAGACCAAGGAGCCTAAGAAAGACAAGAAAAACTTAAGAAGACAAAAAAAAATCTTTCATTAATATAGTTCTTTGTGTATTGATACAAAATTAAGATTACACACTATGTATCAACTCTGTTTAAGGTATTGTACCTATGTAATTCTTTAAATGCAATATTAAGTTCTAGTCCATTTAAAATCTGCGATTACAAGCTGTTTAAGATGAGGAAGAAATGTAAGTTTATAGTTAATCATTCAAACTCACAGTCATGTTAGATACTAGCCAAGTTTATTATAGAAAGTTTTTTTTTTCAAAGTGAAACAGATAGTAAATAGCTAGAAACAATTAAGATAGAGTAAATATAGATAGTCTTCAAAAACCTCAGAGATCTACAGAATATGGTACTTAAAAGTGTTTTATTATTTAAAGATCTTTTTTGTAAAGGAGACCAGTCTGCTCCTGGCACCCTCATTCCACTTCAAAGAAGAGAATGAGCATCAAGTACCTCCATTTGGAGTTTGATTCATATGGGACAAGCTAACCACTCAGCAAGAGAATGTCCTTGCATCAACTGCAGACAGAATACTGTCCAAACCGGACAAATAAGGTGCAGGGAAGTCAACTGCCAAGCTTTGAAATGACAAGGTAGGTAAGTCCTTTATAATTTCTGCTTCACAAAAACATCTGTCATATACTGGGCCAGAAGGCTGAAGATGAATGCTTCAATGTCATAGAGACGATTTGCTGCTGTAACTGCCAAGGCAGCCCGAAGCCTCTGTCATTTCAATGGTTTTGGAACCATTGAAATGCTCAGCACTTCCTGCATACTCCAGTGATGTCGCTTCTCAGGGCTCTGATGGGGTTGAAGACTAGATAGTCTCACAATTAAGCTTACTTAAATTGCAAGAATTTGGAAAAATGTTCTAAGACCTATATAAATTATGACAGAACAGAACTCTAAACAGTTCTGTTTAAGAACAGAACTCTAACTCACCAAGATAGGATAGATTATGAGTTAGCCAATAAGCTGAGGCAGGAAATAGGAGGTGGGACACTGACAGGAAGAGAGAGGATTCTGGGAAATTCTGAGAGTATGAAAAAGAGATTCAAGAGAGCTGCCTGGAAAGATGTGAGGAGACAGACATAAATCACCAGGCAGCTGAACTCAGGATAGAATAGAGAGGTTGGAAGGAGATGCTGAGACACTGAGGAGATTCGAAGGAAGAAGTGGGCAGGGCTGAAGGAGAGATAGCTAACCAAGTGGTAGACGTTGAATAGTTTAAGCGGTTAAATAAGTTACGAGCTAGTCAGGGAATGAGCCAAAGCTTATGGCCTAGACATTTAACAATGAATAATTAATTAATAATTAATTAAATTAATATTAATTAATTAATAATTAATTTCAGAGTCATCATTCCAAAAGAAAATGTTTTGCTTTGTTGTTGTTGTTGTTGTTGTTGTTTTTAATAATCCTTCAATTTCTTCACGTCTTACCCACAGGGACACATAGGTGACACAACCAGCTTCTTCTCTGAGGGCCTATGGAGTCTCAGCTGGCATACACAATTTCTTTTATAGGATTGATTCTTAATTGCCAACACTTGGCTGTGGATGTCCAGAGGTTAGAGGTATTGGGTCCCCTGGAACTGGGGTTACAGGTAGTTGTGACCCTCACAACTTGGGTGCTGGGATTCAACCTCAGGTCCTCTGGAAGAGCACTGTGTACTGCTGAGCCACCTCTCTGGCCCCAACAGTTTTTATTAATTGTTAAGTTTTTATGACTTGTTTATCCAGTATATTCTTTTACTGTTTTATCAAGTAAATTGGTCATCTTTTTTCAGAAGCCCTCATCAATCCAAAGGTTAAAAGTCTTTGAAGTGAAAAATCAAAAAAAAAAACAAGACTGCTGTGTCCTGGTTTGGGGTCATAAAAGTCAAACAACAGAGAGAAATTCCAGTAGCTTGACATTAACAGATCAACGGACCAACCGACAAGTTTTCTAACTTGAACACAATGCCACATGGGACAGTTGTTGACTTGATAAAAACACATCTTATCACAGGCTTTTTTTTTTTTTTTTGACAGAGTTTGGGTTGGAGTATGCCACCACCGTCGCTATGCAGGGGCCGAAGGTAGAGGGCAATTGCCCCCACCCTCGGCTGCCCCCACCTTCGGCTGCCCCCACCGTCGGCTGACTCCACCCTCTGCTGGCCCCTCCCTCGGCTGACCCCCTTATATCTGCTGCATTCTAGTGTAGGAAATGGTGTTTTAGGTTTCTTGCCTGCCTGAGTCAGAACTCACCCCCGCCCCCATCCCACAGAGGGCGTGTCCCAGGGCTGCCTGGCCTGAAACCTGGGCCAGGGACCAGGCATATGTACCAAGGAGCTAGGCAACTCTGCCAGACGCCGGCATCCAGACCCAGCAAGGGCCTAGTGGGGTTGTAGGCAGATTTTTCTTTCTTTTAAATCCCCGATGAGACCAAGTGCCTTGTGAGCTTAAAAATTTCTAGGTATGACAGGAGACTGATCAGCATAAGAATATATGTAACTTTTTAAACAAACAGAGAAAGAGTGAGAGAGAAGGAGGAAGAAGAGGAAGAGGAGGAGGAGGAAGAGAAGGAGGAAGAGGAGGAGGGAGGCCCTGAGGAATAGGATAGTGCTCCGCATAGGGAGAGGGGATGAGGAAGCCCAGCTGGAGTTCCAGGCCCAGCTGCTGTACAGTAATGGGCTCTTTGTGGACCACCTTAGGGATGTCTGAGGCAGCTTCGTAAGGCCAGTCACCTGTGGTGGTCATGAGGCATTTGAAGGTCTTGATGAGAGTTGAGCCCTCCTGTCTCAGGAGATATACAGGGCTACCCCAGCCCTGACTTGAACCACAGCAGCAAGAGAGATGATGGTGTAACCCCTTGTCATCACTGGGCTAGCTTCTGCTACTGAGTAATGTAGTCTGTAAATGCCAGAGCCCTCACAGTGAGCCCCCTGGGAAGCCTCCCCTCTCCACAGTAATATCCGTAAATGCCAGTCTCTGTTCATCACTAACCAAGAAGATTGTTTCCTCCACTCCCCTCCAGGGTCACAAATAGTCCCAAGCGCAATGACACAGGGATAGTGACTCCAGTGTAGTAACACAGATGCAGCCAAGCAAGGAGGTGACACAGGTGCAGAGGGTGAGGAACAGTGGCTCAAGGGCAGTGACACAGGTGAACCTCATGCAGCCGAGCAGTTTTGCTTGATTCCTGGAGCATGCCTTCGGTGACTACTCTCTTAGTGCCAGGGGCAAGGGGAGGGGGGGTGTATGTGTGACAAACTCGATAAGAATACCTCAAGCAATTACATCAAGTCTCTCACTGTGTTCCAGGGCACAGGGTACCCAGGCCAGGACTCTAGTGCCCTCCTAATCAGCAGCATGTGTTACAGCTGTTGTCAGCTCAGGACAGAAAGGAGACCAAGGGTCATCAAGCAAAAACGCTCAGAGATTCAACGGTACACCTGGAAGCTCGGTATCATTGCAGTTGCCTCCAGGAGCATCCCCAAAATCTCTTCTTAATGCCTGTTGTGAAAGCCAGCAAGGCCCCATCAACCTTGGGGAAACAGGCTAGCACGGCCTTTCAGAGGCACATCTTTAAATGGTGCTGGTGGCCAGGACACCATTGCTTCTAGATAAAGACAAATCAACTGGCTCTTCTATGGTCCCCAAGGTAGAACCCAGGGTCTTGTTCATGCTAGGTAAGTACTGAACTGCTAAGCCCTCATTCCCCTAATGACGAGTTTGGTAGGTGGTCATGTTTTCTGGCTTGACTCTTGAACCTCTGAAATGTGTGTTAAGTTGACAGCTCATGATATTCATGTCTAAAATAAGCTTAACTGCCCTTGGCTATGTTTTCTGACTTAGCAGGTAGACGAATGAAGGCCCATTCTTGAGCATTGTTGAGCAGCCTCTGTGTGGAGGGCAGGCAGGAAACACAGACAGCTAGGACATAGTAGACACAGAGGCACACAAAGGCCTAGGGTTACCATCATAGATCAGCTGTGGGGAGCAATCAGGGAAGGCTTTCTAGAGGAAGTGAGAATTCCTCTGAAATTCAGTCCCCAGCTAGATAAGATGGGAACCCAGGGAGAGGGTGCTGCTGGAGAAGACAGACAAGACCTGGCAAGGGCTGATGGGGTTGACCTAGGTGGGAGAAAGAGATGGAGGGGACATGATTCGTTCTTTCATGCCCAGGACCCGGCTCTTAAGCACTAGATATGTGGTAACCCTGAAGAAGGAAGCAGAGGGCCACCTTACCTGCAGAGCTGGTAAGGGGTGTGACCCAGAGTGAGGACAGGTGTCCACAGATATGCTGCCTACACATAAAGACCTGGCCCCCAAGGTACCAGTGATGGAAACAAGTATGAGAGAAAGACTATACTGAGGTCCACTGGGCACCAACATTTATGAGTGACAGATGAGGGGGTTAGGCACCGTCCCAGCACCCTTCCAGGTTAGCATGTGTAGTATTCAGGGTGGCAGTTGGCCCCTGTGGTTAGAACACACCCCAAGATTAAAGTTGAGGTTCCACTGTGCTTCGGAGCAAGTCGGTATTCAGGAGTGACCTTCCTAACCCAGTGACTCCTGGGTGGTGAATCCCCAGGAAATAGGAAAACTGGAAGCATGCAGAGAAGCATGTTGGCAGCAGTGTGTGTGTGTGTGTGTGTGTGTGTGTGTGTGTGTCGATAGGCAAGTTCCTTCTACAGAGCAATGTAAAGGGTGGAGTTGACCCCTAGACCCCACACATCCTGTGGCCTTTGTGTGTCAGACTCACCTGTCCGGCAGAAGGGTCTAAGCAGGTTGTGCTGTGGTGTTGGAGAGTCATGGCGCCCATTTGAGCCACCCTGCCCTGCAAGGCCAAGCACCTTGACTCACAGAACTTGGTCTTCAGGCCAGCCAAGGGCTCCGAAGACAAGGGGACAGTGATGGCCGAAGACAGTTCATTTACTGAGTCCCCACAGTTACCTGCTTCTGTCCTCAGAAAGCCTACTATGGAGAATGGCGGAAGGGAGGATAGAAGGTGAGGAGAAGACAGAGAAGGGAGGGAGGGTGACAGGAGCAAGCAGGGCAGCTGGGGTGGGGAAAGAGCAAGAGGAAGACTGGGGGCTCTGAGTGCAGAGCCTGGCAGTTCAGCGTGCCTCTGTCCCCACAGCACCCTGCTCCCCTGCCCCCAAAGAACTGAGTGACAACCTTCATGGTACATTTAGTAGGAATAAGAAAAGAAATGCCCTTCATAGAATGTCATGACCAACACTCCTCTCAGGAAACAGGCCAATAAAGGGAAAACACAGTTAACATGGGATTGGGGTTGTGGGGGAAGACCCAGGAAAAACTATCTACTCATTTTATGGTAAAGTCACGTGACCTTAGCATGGGTGACCATGTAGATACAAGGTTGGGTACAAACCACGTAATCTAATATAAAAGTGTAAACCATGTGATCTAATATAAAAGAGAGGGGACCCAGAAAGGTCTGTGTGGCAGTTATTTTACTGTCACTGTAATAAAATGCTATGTCCAAGGCAATTTATAGAGGAACAAGTTTCTTTGGGCTTACCATCCCAGAGAGTAAGAGTCATGGCTGTGAGGCACGGCAGGAGGCAGCAGCAGGGACAGGAGCTGAGAGCTCCCATCTTGAAGGCAGAGAGAGCAAACCGGAAGTAGGGAGATGCCTTAAGTTTTCAAAACCGGTCCCCAGTGGCATATTTCCTCTGCAAGGCTATGCCTCCTAAGCCTGGAACCAAGTGTTCAAAGGCTCAAAACTGTACGGGACATTTCTCATCCGAACTACCACAGCAGACATGTCCTGCCTCTTCTGAGTCGAGATTTTACAAATCACGGCGACCATGTTACTTGACAAAAACAACCTGAAGGAGAGCGGTTTACTTCATTCATGATGTTAGAGTTCTGTTGGTGGCTGCCTGGCTCCACGTGCAGAAGTGTGTGGAGGGCACTGCTTAACTCATGGTGAGGAAAAAAAGAAGAGACAGAGAGACAGCAGAGAGACAGAGGCATGTACCCAGGAATCAACTACCTCAAATTTTTAATATCTCTCTCTGTGTCATTCCTCTCAAGAATGGTCAGGATCCCTCTGGAATGGGGGGTGGGGGGGGCGGGGCGGGTCTTAAGATCATCAATCAAATAGCCTAACACAGGGGGATTGCTTTATGACAATTCTCACAGAGAAAAGTGTGGCAGTAACAGGAGTTTGACTTGAGGTGTTGGACTGAACTCAGGAACTAGTGTGCACTGGGCAGAGAGGCTTTGACGGGAGCTACACTCCCAGCTCCAGGGGACTATGCCGGGGCTTTATAGTTGGCTCCTTGGAAAGAGGTTGCCTCAGGAAAGAGACGTTCTAGTTTCTAGCTTGCCTCAAAAGACGATGCCGATCAGGAGACAGAACGTGAGCCTTTGAAGCCTTCATTTGGAGACATCGTCTTCTGAGCCGCAGTAATATCAAGCTTCTGGAAGAAGGTTCCAGAACTGTTAAGCAGGGAAGCAGGGTTTGGCGTTTCTCCTCTCCCTGCTAGTGGCTGCTTGCAGATGGGGAGCAGCTGCCATCTGTACAGAATCCATCATCCTGCCGCCCTGGGGAAGATGGAGGATTTTAGCGTGGGATGTAGCGCTGTGGTGCGATTCAAACTGCAGGAAGGTGACAAGAATGATGATGTCGTTGAAAGGCTCGTCTAGGAAGCTGATGAGGTGGCGTGATGCTGAAGCCTGACCCCCAGAGATGATGCTGCAGTTTTACAGTGGCAGGGCCTGCCTGGGCCCACTCTCCCCTCCCGGATACCTGACTAGGGTAGCCTGCTCTGGGACCGCCTCTTAAAAAATAAGACTACGAACATAGAGATGTGAGGAGGGGTGGGAAGGGAGGGAAAGGGAGAAGAAGAGGGAGAGGGAAAGAGAGAGAGTCTCCCCACAAATAAGTCATCCCTGGAAAATGAGCCACATGGATGGAATTCTCTCCTTGACTGTCCAGATGACTGTCAGGAAGGGGACTCTCCTCAGACCCTTCATGTCTTCTCAAAACAGCTTGTCTAAAAAGGGCTGCCAACCAAAGAGCAAGCATGGGCTGGACCTAGGCCCCTTGCACATATGTAGCAGATGAGCAGCTTGGTCCCCAACAACAGGGTGGGGGCTGTCCCTGAATCTGTTTCCTGCCTGCCTATGGATCCCATTGCCCTAAATGGACTGCCTTGTCTGCCCTCAGTGGGAGAGGATGTACCTAGTCTTGCATCGACCTGATGTACTGAGGGTGGGGGCTGAGGGTGATACCTAGAAGGGGGCTCTTTTTCTCAAAGAAGGGAAGAGAGGAATAAAGAGAGGTTCTGCCTGAGGGGGAATTGAGAGGAGATGGGAAGCTGGTATTGGGATATAAAGTGAATAAATAAAAAAATTAATTAATTAATTTTTAAAAGAACCGCCAATCATACTCTGGGTAATTCCAAAATTGGCCTACCTGGGCCTGAAGCCTAGTGTTTAATCTCAGGTTCATGGTGAGAAGTGTCCTGGTGTCTGGAGGGAAAGAATCTTGGAGCCTCCCTAACAAAGGCACACAGGAAATGCCACTACCAAGTGACCACTGGACAATGGCCCTAAATCCAGAGTTTTGGCTCTAAAAACCTACATGTCATTCTTTGCACACAAAAACCAAAAACAGGTTCCTTTTTTTTTTTTTTTCATTCAGAGGCTAGAAAACAATGAGATGCCTGTGGGGGGACTTAATCAAAGTGTAGCAAATTAGGATGTCATGTCTTGGAGCCTCTGTGCCCGTGGACACAGGAACTGGCTTCCCTCTGGGGTTGTTAGTCGCTTTCACAGTGACTGCCACAGACTTGGACCATGACTCACACTCTTGGCCACTCAAATTCTCTGGCACCTGTAGCACAGGGCTTTGAGTTTCCAAGAGGGGTGGCAGCTGTAGGTGGAAACCATCCTATACTGGCTGCCAATCTGTCCAAGCAGGCTGGTAGGTGTGGCTCACAGTAGGCTGAACCGTTGCCATATCCTTGCCAGTTTCCCCAGGAGAGAGATTCCATTTGGCCACGGGTTACCAGGGCTCTGAGCTGCTGCTGAATGGCACTTGCTGGGAGAGCATTTCCTTCCAGGTGACTGCGTCTTCTGCAAATCTCTGCACTAGCCATTACTGGATAGAGGATGACCTGGTGTGAATGGATTAGACTAATGTGCTTCTTGCCTATTGCAGTCTCGTTCCCGGGTAGGGTTGGGGGTTGCTGAGGAGGGAGAATCAGGGGTCTGTGGGAGGCTTTTCTTGAACTTTGACAGATAGAGAAAGTCAGGGTGGATCGATCACTCAGCTCCACTAAGAATCACAAAGGTGCTGGCCTGGGGGCCCTGGGCCCTGTCCCCTGTCAGAGATGCATACTCATCAGCACAGCATTGGCTGCTGGGTAGGTGACAGAATATCATAAACAAACCAAGAGCAGGCAACCCCTGCAACCATCTGACACAATCATCCACAGAGCAAAGCTGTGGCAAGCTGGAGATTATGATTTAGCTATGCAAATATCAGAGCTACAGATTAGCTAGAAACTCAACCAGAGGCATAGAGAATGGGAGCCCTAGGCCTTGGTACCCTTAGTATGTTCCTCTACCCACCCAGCCCCCTTGTCTGGAAGCATGGGGACCGGGGACCAGGGTAAGGCACTACACTCTGGAAGGCAGGCTGCTTCTCTGCACTGGGGTGACAGAGGAAGAAAGGAGAGCCAGGTGCATGGTTCACTGCCTGGACCTGGATGGAGCTCGTCCTCCAGGCAGAGGAGTGTGACAAGTCCACGAAGAGTAGTGTGAGCCCGGGTGGCTGCAAGGCCTTTTTAGTGCGTTGGCTGAGCAGATATTCGGGTTTTGAGGCACCCAGTGAAAAACCAAGAAAAACGGACGAAACAGACAAGGCCAGACCTTAGTGTTAGCACCAAGATTCAGAGACTGGAGGGTTTGTTCAGTGAGATCAAGTGAATACATTTAGCAACCATCCTCACACATTGTATATGTAAGAGAAATAGGGAGTGAGGAGAGAATTCAGAGTTGCTACAATATTACTTTGTAAGTGTTCCGTTTTCAAAAATTAGAGATATACAAATAAAATGGGACCCTCACTTTGCAGGCTGGGGTAGCAGCCAGCAGAAGGTGATGTGGGCTCTGGCGCTGACTTTAGACAAAGACTTCAAAGCAGGCATTGTAAGTGTGTTCAAAGACTTAAGGGAAATCATGGCTAGGGAGCTGAAGAAAGGTTATAATAACCACAGCACAGAATCCAGCCTAGCAACAAATAGAAACAGTATGTGTACATATAAGTGTGTGTGTGTGTGTGTGTGTGTGTGTGTATAGTTCAACAGCACGGAATTGGCATAAAAACTTAAAAAACAGATGAACAAAAACCACCCAGCCTGAGCCATGTGCACTCCTGGCACTTAGGAGGCTAAGGAGAGAGGATCTAGGATCATGGGTTTGACTCTAACCTAGTCTACACAGCAGGATATCTGTCTTAAAAAAAAAAAAAAAAAAAGGAAGAAAGATTGTATTACGGCAAATTCAGGTGAGAGAAGGGAGGGAGGAGAGGTAACTGAATAAAAACAGAAACAAGAAAGAGAAAATTCACCCTTCCTCCCCCCTACTCCCACCACAATGTGAGAAAAGGCACTAATTTACACATCAGCAAAGCACAATGAACTTTAAGTGGCATAAACATGAGATCCATAGCTATGCACAAACACCATCAAACATTGAGGGACAAAGACCGTCTCTCTACAGCAGCAAACCTTGTCAAATTCAAGCAAAAGAACTGTTGGCTTTGCTGCAGCAGCATTGGAAGAGGAGCAGGAAGCTGAGAAGAAAGGTGCTGAGGGAAGATACACCCAGCAAGCCTAGCAGAGCCTTCTACGTGGGGGCAGAGCGGGGAAACATTTTGAAATAAAGTGTAAGAAGGTTCATCTCCAGTAAATCCTTCCAAACTACCCTCAAGGGAGTCCTTTGGACAAAAACAAATGACACCAGAGGTAACTGAAATCCACTTGAGGGATTGGGGAGGTGGCTCCATGGGCAAAACTCCTTCTGGCACTCACTGACAACCAAAGTTTGGCTCTTCATAACTCAAGTGAAAACTGGACAGAGCAGTACATGGGAAATGAAAGGCAGAGACAGGAAAATCTCCAGAAGCTCAAAGACCTGCTGGTCTCCAAGGGCTAACACCGGAAAGCTGATGACTGACCTCCTCACATGTGCTTGGCACCTGAATACACAGAAATACCACACCTATGTACACACACGTACATGCAAACAGGCACACACACAGAAGTACAGTTTCTGTATTTCATGCATTTAGTGAGAGTCCAAGGTTGACAGGAATGAGTGAACATTCATACTGCAATATATATAAAATGTTAAAAGCACAACAGTAGAAAAAGCAAATGAGTTTATTTAAATATTTGGGGTAGAGTTTTACTCTCTAGCCCAGATTCCCCTGACAACCATTCCTCAGCTTCTCAAGTGCTTGGTTTACAGTCATGAGCCATCATGCTTGGCAAATGAGGGGATTAAAAGAATTATACTAGGAAGTATTTATTTTACACAAAAAGGATAAATGACACATTAGGAACAACAAAAAGCTTAAAACTAATAAATCAAGAAACCGTCGGCAGGAATCATCGCACATCACTGGTGAGGCGGGGTGTGACGGACTTGGTGCTCTGTCAGGCAGCAGACAAGGAGCTCACATGCATTTCTCTTTCTTCTCTTTGTATTCAGTCCAGGCCCCCAGCCCATGCAGTGGTGCCACCCACATTTACAGTAGGGTTTTCCACCTCAATTAACCTAATTCAGAAAATTCTTCACAATATGCCCAGAGATTTGCTTCCAAGGTGATTCTGAATCCTGTCGTGTTGACAGTTGAGATTAACTGCCACACAGACTAAGTCACAAAAGATCAAACTAAATGCTTTGCATGGGACTCCATGCACTTTAGATTCAAAGACACAGACAGAAAACCAGGAATGCAGAAGGTCTACTCTGCAAACAAAGGGCCATAAGAAAGTTCAAATTGCACTCGAAATAGACTACCTCATAAGGTAAGATTAAACTACACGCTTGGTAGAGAGACACAGTTTAGAGCCAAAGGCAGCCAGAAAGCAAAGAACAGGAAAAGACATACCATATAAACAGTGACCTTAACAAAGATGGAAGAACCACCCTCATAGTCAAAATAGACAGAGGAAAAAACTCCATGAAGAGGGACATGTTAATACCATAACGGCCATAAGGAAACAGCAGTATTTGTGTTCCCAACAATGGACCACTGAATATGTAAAGCAAAGGCTGACAATGGGAGAAGGAATCAGGCAGGAGGACAGCGGCAGTCAGAACCTGTAGTGCTCCGCCTACCGCTAGACAAAATAAGGGTGCAGGAGACCTGGGCCCACATGGCTTACCAACAACCCGACTCCTCCGTGTCTGTTCAACTCGCCCCACACAGACCTGTTCTCTTAGGGTTCCAGGGGTTTCTTTTGGGAGGGGAATTTATTTCATGTGCATTGACTGGCAGCATGTACACCTGTGTGAGGTGTTGGATCCCCTGGAGGTGGAGTTACAGGGAGTTGTGAACTGCCATGTGGGTACTGAAAATTGAACCCAGGACCTCTGAAAGAGCAGCTAGTGTACTTAACTGCTGAGCCATTTCTCTAACCCATGCAGAGGTTTCTTCCTTCCTTCCTTCCTTCCTTCCTTCCTTCCTTCCTTCCTTTTCTTTCTTTTTTCCCTTCTCTTCCCTTTCCTTCTCTTCCCTCCCTTACTCCTTCCCCCTTTTTCTTTTCCTTTCTTTCATTTCTTTTCTTTCTTCCTTCCTTTCTTCTGCTTTCCTTCCTTACTCCCTCCCTTCTTCCTTCCCTCCTCCCCCTCCTCCCTGGTAGTCCTAATTTTAGACCCTGTAAAAGGCCGCATGTAATTAAAGATGGTGAACAATGTGCAGCAGTTTGAGGCCATCCTCAGCAACAGAGAAAGTTTGAGGCAGGGTCTCATAAAAACAACAAACAAAAAAGTTAGGGTAACAGAAATTTGGTGTGGTGGTAACCCCAGCACTCAGGTTGAGGTGGCGTTGGAAGGTAGGAAGCAAGAGTTTGATGTCAGCATAGACTAGGGTCAACACGGGCTATAAAGTGAAACCTTGTCACAAGGAGAAGAGGAGAGAAGAAGAAAAGAGAAGAGGAGAGAGGGGAGGGGAGGAGGGGAGGGGAGGGGAGGGG
>JANHMN010000003.1:60080336-60129554 GCA_030674055.1 Rhabdomys pumilio
TACATGTTACATATACCCACAATACATGTTACATATACCCACAATACATGTTATATATACCCACAGTATATATTATATATACCCGCAGTATATGTTATATATGCCCACAGTATAGGTTACATATACACACAGTTAAAAGTTTCTGCTAAGAGATTCAATTCTGCTTTACATTCTCTTGCTTTCGAATGCCCTCTTAACCCTTTGCTGTGTTCCATTCTGGTGGGTCCCAGGCCTCCTTGGGTCTCAAGCTTTGTTTTCTATCTGACCAGCCCCTCCTTGCCCCATCCTATACATTGTCTATAGACAATATATCTTCGTTAATTTTTTTGAGAACCTCATATATGCATTCAGTGTATTTTGATCAACATCAAGCCTCCCTCTACTCACTGACCCATCCCCACCCACATCCTTCCCCAACCTTTTCCTTTTTCAATTGCCCATTGAGTCTAAGTTCTGTTGCCCATACACTTATCCATGTTAGGCATGTGTGTGTCCTGTAATTCCCGCTCTCCTTCACACTACAGTGCAGAGTGATGATTTCCCTGGTCTTGTACAAATCATTATGGCTGCTTGTATTCATGACTGTAGTGATCCTGTCATGTCCAGAAGTCACCATTATGCTTCATTCTTTCATGATCACTGGCTCTTACAATCTTCCACCCCCTCTCCTATGATGGGTGACTCTTGGGCTTTGGTTGGTACAAATGTAAGATACAGATATCCCATTTGTGTCTAAACACTCCATAGATACTCTTTGTATGTTGGTCAGTTGTTTCACTAACCACTGTTCATTACTCACATGCTTTTGATGAACTCAGAGCTGCACTAACTGATGGGTGTAGGATACTGAGATGGTGGTTTGCTACTCTGTCCATCTAGCTAATTAAGAGTAGTGGATTCACTCCTGGAGCCTATGAGCTCCGCAGACATGAGCTCGTGGTCATATTTCCAGTACTGGGTATGATTCCTCTGTGGAGTGGGCCTCAAATCCAAACAGAAAGCATTTTGCTAGCCCCCTAATATCTGTACCATTACAGCACTGATGGGCACGTCTTGCCAATCTTGGTCGTAGCTCACATGGTCATAGTTGTGTAATATTGTTGATGAACCCTCAACCAACAGCCTACATGACAACCGTCTAACACCATGAAAAGTAGCCAGGAGGGAGGTCCCTGGCCAGGACCAATGTAATTTCACCAAATCCCATGATCGAAGAGCAGACGTACCATCAAGTTCTGGTAGGTAATAAGAGCAATAGCAATAGTCTTGGAACAGCCTTGATTAACACCTGGAGAGAGTACCCACACCTAGAATTGGGTTTTTCATTTTGGTGACTTGTGGCTTCTAGAAGGGTCATTAATCCCTGTATAAGGTTTGAATGGGAATTGGCACCCTTGGCGCATATACCGGAACACTTTGTGGTCTCTAGTTAAATTGTTTTAAGGATTAGAAGGTGTGACCTTGTTGGGAAAGTTTTGTCACTGGGAGTGGACTCTGAGGTTTCAAAAGATATGTGGTATTCCATTCTCTGTCTCTCTCGTGAGCTCTCAGCTACTGTGTCTACCTGCCTGCTGCCATGAAGGTCACGGACTCACCTCTGACACTGTAAGCCCCAAATAAACTTTCCTAAATGTTTCCTTTACCATGGTGTCCTATCACAGCAATAGGAAAAGGAATGAGAGGTAGCTTCAACTCTTTTATAGTTTTCTATGTCTTTTACAAACATCCTTAAGTGTTAGCTAACCCTCCCCAGACACCCAATTGCCAAGATATGTTTAAAGCTTGCTCATGGAAGCCCCAATATGGGGGTTAATATTTAACTACAATTTAACAAGAACTAGAAGCACCTAGGAGGCAAGATTCCAGGCATATCTGTGAGGGCTGGACGGATCACCTCTGGGCAGACGAGGAATTCTGTGAACTGAGATGGGAAGATCACTCTAAATGACTCAGCAGCTGTCCAGAGCTGGGTCCTGGACTGAACAGGAGAAAGGAAACAGAAGAGCAACAGCACTCATTTTGTCACCTCGTCAGTGGTATGTGACCAGCTGCCTCAAGTTCCTGCTGCCATGGCAGATTGTACCCACAAACTATCAGCTGCACACACCCTTCTTCTCTTCCTTCAACTGCTTTTATTAGTGTATATTATCATGGCACAGGGTAAGTAATTACTACACCCAATACCAGAATCCCACTCCAAATTGGGCTCAGTCACATGCTAATTGCCAATGGAATATCCGGTTTCTAACCAGAGTACTTGCACACATATTGGTCACATGATGATTTTTCCTTGTTCTAAGAATTAAAGAGCTCTTTATTCTCTTAATCTTCATATAACCTAGGCTGGCTTGGATCTCTTGGGTGATGGGATTACAAGTATGCAAGTCACACCCAGTTTTATGTGGAACTGGAAATTGCACCATTGGCTTCTTGCACGCGAAACTAAGCCCTCTACCAACTGCCAATCAACGACTAAGCTTAGGATAAAACATATCAACCACAGTATCTGTACCTAAGTCTGTAATGTCTCCATGGACACGTGCAAAGGACAGTTCCTAGTGAAGGGTCTTCTATATCTTGCTAAGCCGTATCTCGGGTCATGCCAAGTTCCGTATACACATCTTCTCAGCCGGGTACTGCCTGAGTAGGCAAAACACCCAACTAACAAAAATTAATTTTTAATCTTCATAGACATGCAAATTTTTTTGGCAACTATGAGCACAACTCATTCAGGGCATTTTATACAGCATATGGAGGTCAGCCTGTAGAAGGAAGGGCTTATATTTTCCTTCCAAGTAGTATCCTTCAGTTTGTATCAGCTTCCTCCCTCCCCCCCCCCCCCTTTACTGGCTACTGCATGCCTGACTAGTGTCAAAATATCTGGTGTGTCAAGATCTGTCTCTTACCTGGGCACCATTGCTTGTGTACTATACCAAGAATGCATTGGCCAAGAGTTCAAAAAGAGGAAAATAGGTTCCTGAAAAATAGGCAGCTCTGGCCCCAATCTCACAGAACCCAGAGGAAGCAGGGCTCCCAGGAGCTCTAACCTGGGCAGTATCTTAGGTAAGCAGATAGCCATGCCTGCCCCAAACAGGGAGTAACTGGGACCCACTAGGATCCAGGAAGTCACTCCTGGCCAGGAGCACTGAGTAGATTTTGAGCCCCAGCTCTTACTCCACTAATAACACCCACCCCACACAGTTCGGATACAACCAAGATAATAGGAAAGACAGGCTCCAGTCAGAGACAGAGCAGGTAGCACTAAGGAGATCCAGATGGCAAAAGGCAAGCGCAAGAACATAAGCATCAGCAACCCAGGGTACTTGGCATCATTAGAACCTAGTTCTCCCACACTAGAAAGTCCTGAATTCCCCATAACACCAGGAAAGCAAGATTCGGATTTAAAATCACTTCTAATGATGATGATAGAGGACTTTAAGAAGGACATAAATAACACTCTCAAAGAATTTGAGGAGAACACAGGTAAACGAATAGAAGACCTTAAAGAGGAAACACAAAAATCCCTTAAAGAATTACAAGAGAACACAACCAAACAAGTGAAGGAATTGAACAAAACCATCCAGGACATAAAAATGGAAGTAGAAACAATAAAGAAATCACAAAGGGAGACTACTCTGGAGATAGAAAACCTAAGAAAGAAATCAGGAGTCATAGACGCAAGCATCACCAACAGAATACAAGAGATAATATAGACGCAAGCATCACCAACAGAATACAAGAGATAATCTCAGGTGCAGAAGATACCATAGAAAATATTGACACAACTGTCAAAGAAAACGCAAAATGCAAAAAGTTCTTAACACAAAATATCCAGGAAATCCAGGACACAATGAGGAGACCAAACCTAAGGATAATAGGTATAGATAAGAGTGAAGATTTCCAACTTAAAGGGCCAATAAATATCTTCAACAAAATTATAGAAGACAATTTCCCTAATCCAAAAAGAGGAAAATAGACTCCAGTTATACCAGACATTAACTAAATTTCCCACCAGTACTAATGGTATAAGAAAAGGGAACTATTAGGTTTCCAGCATGAAAGTATATGAATTACTTCATCCAACATGCTCAGTACTGTGCAAAGACGGCTTTGAGCAACAGAAATGGCCTTATTCCTGTCAACACGGAGGTACAGAAGATACATAAGTGTTGCCTGGAGTTTATAGCATGTGATAAAGGCCAGAAAGGCATGAATAACAGACTTGCTGAGTTTTGATCCAATAACTTATTTATGGAAGCCCAATGTCCCAAACATGCAAAACCAGAACAGACTGAGTAAGTCTCAACACACACAGCTCATACTACATATAAAACCAACTCAGGAATGCATCGTAAGCAGAGTCAAAAAAAAAAAAAAAAAAAAAAGAAGTCAAGGAAAAAAACTTAAGACAAAATTCTGTGCCACAGGTTAAACAAAGCATGTAGCCAAAACATACTTTGAAAGAACCAGATTTCATCAAGTAACTCCCCCTGTGAAAGATACCACTAAGCATGTCTTAACGATACATTAGGCAATGAAGTATATGACTCTCCAAACCCTTTTTGTGTATGTGGTACGAGTAGTTCCTGTAAATGTGTGCATGAAGACCAGACACTGATGTCGGAGGTCTTCCTCTACTGCTCCCCCACTTTATTCTTTGAGACAGCATCTCTCAATGAATCTGGAACTCACCAATTCTGCTAGGCTGGCTGGCCACCAAGCATCAGGAATCTTATCTCAGCCTCCCCAGAGCCAAGATTACAGGTGCTCGATGCCACACCTGAGCCTTTTACGTGGGTGTGGGGGTTCCTGACATATCCTTATGTTTGTGCAATAGGCACTTTAACGGCTGAGCCATCTCCTCAGCTCCAACGACTTAAATTTAGAAACAGAAAAGATTTCAGTATTTACCAAAAGATGAGCTATCATGAGTCACATGATAGATGTCCATCAAACCCCAGTGACAGCTCAGCAGAAATGCCAAGATAAATGACAACTGTCAGAAAGAATGGAGCAGTTGGACCCTCACAGGCTGGTGACTCTAATGGAAAGTGATACAGGTACTGTGAAACAAGCTAGTAGGATTTTTGTTAAAAAACAATGTATGAGCCAGTGATCACTTTGCTAGGTACTTAGTCAAGTGAAACCAAAGTTATACTCCTATAAAAATGTTTATATAAATGTTTATAGCTGCTTTAGTGATCTCTCAAATGTGGAAACAACCCCAAAGTTCCTCACGGAGAATAAACTATAAACTCTGGTACAGCCACACTCTGGAATGACTATTGTAACAAAAGCTGCTAACAGCTGTAACATCACACGAGTCTCAACTGTATCATCTTATGTCAAAGAAGGCAGGCTCCTGATCACATATACTGCGTGACCCCATTTATGACACCCTCAAAAAGGCAAAGCCATAGCAGTGGAAAGAGATTGTGAGTTACTAAGGCCTGGAAAGGGAGTAGAGTCTACGAGGGTACAAGGTACAGGGATGAGGGACTCATTCTGTGAATTAACCATGGCGATGCTTTAACAAGTCAGTTTTAGTTTTCATAGGCAGACGGCTTCCTAGGCAAGAAGGAAGTATTTCTCATAATCTGGAGAACTACATACCTAAAAGGGGTAACGAGAGCGAATTACATCTTCAGAAAGAAACAAAGCCTACAGAGGTGGGCTACCATTCACACGTATATACACAAAAACTGTACGGGAGTGACTTTGATGTCAGTGAAGGTGGAACATAAGAAAGACGGGCATAGTGGGTATCTTCAGCCATTAAAACCCTTTTTATTCTCAAAGGCAGTAATGTAACAATGGGCCCGCATTATAAACTGTTTGGAAGAGAGGCATATGCAAACTGGTCCTAAAAAGCAGACACGGTGTAGAGAACACAGCAGCCTAGAGTTTGCCTACTAGCTTTTGATTAGCATGCCCAATCCACAGTACACAGTGGTTATGGGAAACAGGACTCGGCATGTATAATATTTAACTAGGATGACAGGTAACATGGGTGATTAGCGCAAAGGCTCTAAACAGAATGACAGGGGCTGGAGAGATGGCTTAGTGTGTAAAAAGCGTTGGTCATGCAAGCAGGAGGACCTGAGTCGAGATGCCCAGCACCAACACAGAAACTGAGTATGCAGATGGAACATGTCTGCACCCCAGTGATGCTGACAAGTTGGGAGATACAAACGGACCCTTGACTCCTACTGGCCAGCCAGGCTAGCAATCTGAGAGTTCTAGGTTCAACGCAAGATCCTGCCTCAAAAATAAGATGGACACCAACAGAAGAAGATAGCTGACATTCATCTCTGGCCTACACATACACACACCACACACACACAAAAATTTAAAACAGGATTATAAAGTTGTTTGGAATGGGAAACAGCAAACAAACCAAACTAAATACTGTATTTTAAAAAGTTTTATTCTTGCAGATTTAGAAATTTGAGATTTTTAATAACCACAAAAGAAATCCTTTCACACCTAATGATTATTAACAGAATGCAGTGGTGTATTATCTAAACAGAAATCGTGCTGATGTGCCATAATAAACTGTCTATTAGTAAAAAAATACACTTTAGGGCACAGTATTGTATCACAAATTTTACAGAAGGGATACTTTGCAAGAATTTAATCAAACTAGAGTAACTGTATCTTTTAAATGCAGCACTTAAAAATGTAACAACTCTGTGCATTCTTTTTCTTTAAAAAATGACCTTGTATGTGTAGAAATGCTGCTTTATTGCTGCAGAGGTCAAAGTTCAAGGCTCAAGAGGTACAGGAGAGAATACAAAGGTAGCCTTAGAAACTTGGTTCTGTTTATGTATAAAAAGGTAAAGTTTATAAAAGTTAATTTACAAACCAAGAACAAAAGTGGTATGCACGCATTATGTACATGCGTCCTGAAAACATCAAACATCTCAGATGCATAGCCAAAGAACAGAAGATCACCACTCCCCCTTGTCAAAAAAAAATATTTTAAGTCACACCATTATATTCTTCCGGGTGATTTACACATGTCTGAAACCATCAAGTCCACAATGTACTCAGTCTTTTCCATGACACAGTATCTAGATATGCACAGAACTCATAAAAACTTAGTAATACACAGCGAAATGATCCAAGAATTAAACCATGAGGGTAAGGCATTCCTGCTGGTTAGATGTCTGTGGTGATATGTTAATTTATAGATTTAGAGGCCACGGAACCAGGCTCACATGCTTTGGTGTCCTTCCCTAAGAGAAATGTGTTTTCATATACAATGAGTAATTGTCTTCATTTGACCCTCCCTCCCCAAGTTATAAAGCCCCCTGCTGTACATTTCTGTTAAATCCACTACACTGGTTATATATTCCAGGTGCATTTGTAAAAAATGTGTGCACATTACCTCATGCATAATAAAATAAAATGTATATGCTAGGCCAAGGCCATAATAAAGTTTGAGTGTACTTTGGAAAGAACAGAACTCAAATGCACCCCCATTTACTGGCTGGTATTTTTAACGGAAATCAGTATGTGAAGTTAAGCAGTGACCATAAAAAAGTACAAAAATCATTATAAAGCAAAATATCTTTGAACCTCTAGCCAATGCCTGACAGTTCTTCACTCAATAACACATAGCTTGTAGCATGTTTTCTGACCGTGATTCAGGGGCATGCTCACTAACCTTCATCAGTTCCAACAAATGCTTAATACTACTAATTGCAGTATAAATTCTAAGAAAATATAATACTCATTAGAGTGGTTCCATTTAGATTTAGTAAGTTCAATCCATGTTCACATTGCTTAGTCAAGTTCCTATAAGCTAAGAATTAAAAGTGGTCAATCAGGACAGAAACACAGTTGGCTCCAACAAGGTAATTCGGATCTCCAGGAAGACACTTGTTTTGCCAGGTTTTAGGGTCACCTATGAGAGAAAAAAGATTTTGATGTCACTTATGGTTGTCTAGGCTGCTACCTACAATGTTTTGCTATTATGGAACAAATATAAACGTACATATTAGAATTTTCTTCTATTTCTTCAAATATTATACTTATATCCAAATTTAGTGCTTTAAGTGGCCTTGCTGGCTACGAGCATTTGAAAGCTGTTTTAAATGTCCCTTTTGTTATCCAATTCGTTGGCCTCTTTAATGTAGGACTCTTGGACAATCTCATGGCTGAGACAGTTGGGAGTTGCTCCTTAGTGTACACAACTTTTAACACCCTCCTTCTGGATAGTACTGTATGGTAACCCATTTGAGCCAAATGTGAGGACACACTGCTCACATTCAGTAAGTGAACACACAGGATATTCTGCCAAGTTCTGCAGCACCTATTTCCTAAAGACTCCTCCCACTTACCAAGGCAAACCAGCAAGACAGCACCAAAGCTGTCTTCCCCACTTTATAGCTGTGCAATAAAACCATCTGTGGCATTTATGGAATTCAAACACCCACTGGCTATGTAGCCCTGAGATAGGTCTTGGTGTTTGAGTTTTGAAGAAACCCATGGTATTTTCAGATTTATACCCTGCACAAAGACCTGGCAGCGGGTATAAACTTGTGAACAATGGGAAACTGTCTCTGTACAAGCCAGAGGGGTTGAGAATCAAAGCTGCTGACTGTTCCCCCCTTCTAATAGTCCTAGGCCAGGAGTGCTTCTGTGCCTGAGAGACTGTGTGAAGAAGCTTCTGCCACAAACAACACCCATACAACTGACCAGGGAAGCTACTAGCCCTCCTTCTTGTGATACACCAGGCAGCACCTCTAACAGATGGATGCCTATCAGCTCGACCAGTTCTGTGCTCCATGTACTGTAAGGTATGCATCACATTTGATAATGAATCATATGCTTTAATAAAGAGTCGTTGACAAAACTATTCAGACAACTCTAGAAATCAAAGGCATCCCCCTCATTATTATGCTGTAAGTTTCTTTTCAACATACTAGCATTTTGCTACAATTAAGTCAGTACTCACCAACACTACACCTACTGAACAGGTAGGCTAGGAGTGGCAATGCTGTCTACTGGTTTACTGGATCACACAAAGGTCCACCTATTTTTTGGGTGAACACACTGCAATGCTCACAGAAAGTATGTGGTCTCAGCACAACTCAACTGTAGCCCACCATCACTGAAGGGACAAACATGTAGCTCATGTGTATCCTGTAAGGCACTTGCAGCAGGCAGATTAGATAAAGCTGGCCTCAAAACTGCAGCCTTCTCCAGCCTCTCAACGCCCATTCTCAATACTGCTTAACTTTTCCTTCACTACTTAAAATCAGCCTACAAGGCTTTCTTCCAAAGGAGTATTGAAATATGACCCTACTGTAAACTTTGTACTATAATCTTTGTTTCATACTGGACCACACTGAAGCTTACTAATACCGCTGATTTATGCTACCTTTGTTCTTCTACGGGCCCTGCTAGGGTGGACAATATTGGTAGTGAAGACTGACTTCTAAGTTACTCAACTGAGAAATATGAAAATGCAATGCAAGCTTTGAAATTATGAGCCAATGAGCAAACGTCACTTAAAACAGTGCATAACAGGAGTTACTTATAGGTTCAGGCTAGAAAAAAACCAAACCCCTGGCCAGGTACCATCACTGTGGAAACTTTCTCCAAGGTTAGTATAAATACTTTGCACCTTGAAAAAAAATCTGATAGATTATATAAAATTTTTAAGCCCCAAGAACAGTCGATCTTTAGCCAAATTGCCAATTATTAAAAGGTAGAAAAGTCTCCAGAGTTCCATATGCATTTATAGCATATGAACCACACACTTAAACTACTAGTAATGCTTACACGGCCACAGGGACAGAGGAAAGATCTGTTCACACACAGCATGGGAAGCACCAAGAGCACAAGCATTAATCAATGACAGTTTCCAAAGCCCCAGAGACAGAGTGAAGACAGCATACCCGACGAGGAGTCGGATGATTTTAGAGCAAAAGACCAACCGTCAGGAGTCATGGACGCACAGTGTGGCAGGCGCAGCTCCACAGGCTTCAGGAACTTGAGGCCATGGGGCCCACACATCACTAGGGGGCTCAGCAGAGTTTCACCTGGAGTCACGAAGGGAAAGGAGCAACTGAGATGAAGTCTTCCCACTAGATACAGTCCCTCCCAGTACACACTTGATAAAGCCAAACGACAGCAGTTCTCCATAGCAGTGCTAAGAAAAACACAGTGGATGCAACAATAGTAATTTCTAAGATTTTAATAGATATATTCGAGTAAAAAGAAATGTGACATTCATTTTAATATTTTATCTAACTAAATGTGGCTGAAACAATATTTCAACATATAACTAACACACTCTGTCTCTGAGGTCCTTATTTTACATTTCTAGTGCTATAAAACCCCATATAACCAGGGGCTATTGAATTCCAGCATATAAGTCTGTAGCACCACATGTACTCTTTTGAAAATGTTACATATATTCGGGGGTTGGGGGAGGTTATCTGGTATGTGTGTACGTGTGCATACACATGCACACTGCATGCTGTGCTAGTCAAGGTCAGAATGCAACTTGCAGAAAATCAGTTTTCTCCTCTGATTATATGGGCCCAAGGAATCAAATTCTTATCTCTAAAGTTGGTAGCAAGCGCCTTTGCCCACTGAGCCACCTTGCTAGCCTATGCTTTTCACTTTTAAGTTTGCTATATGTGTTCGGGTACTGAAGCAGGGCCAACAGTGTGAGTCTTACTTTTCTAAGGCAGAGTTCCTTAGAAAGAGGATCACTATACCATGTTCAGTGAGGTCAAGAACTGCTAAAAGTAATCACACCTCGGTTCATCAGCATGGTGACGGATCCAAAAAGGTTACAAAAATAACGGC
Organism: Rhabdomys pumilio; assembly: GCA_030674055.1. Taxonomy (NCBI): domain Eukaryota; kingdom Metazoa; phylum Chordata; class Mammalia; order Rodentia; family Muridae; genus Rhabdomys; species Rhabdomys pumilio. The sequence goes on from JANHMN010000003.1 coordinate 60,091,164, forward strand.
ATGCGTGGTTTCCTTAAACTGTTCAAATATGCTTCCCACCTTCTGAGGACACGCCACTCACTGGGCTGAGTTCAACAGTGTCGCCTCCTGAGGTAATAGCTGACAGGAAGGGCCAAGCCTTCTTGAGTGGATGATACCAACTATCTTGTTGACATGGAAGGACTAACAAATCTGATTAGGTCAGGCAAACAGCCTGGCAGTCACCTGAGAGGACTGCCAATGGCCTGCCATCTCACATCATTTCCTCCTCCTCCTCACACTGAAAGAAAAGCACTGTGCTTCCCTCCACTGTGCCCCACCCACCACATGCCAGTGACAGGACTTCTCTGTAGCAGGCTCATTTGAGGCCCTCAGTTGTACAAAAAAAATGCTGTGCTCTGCCTAAAACATTCAGAGAGGCTTCCAGCTTATCCCTGTGGCTGGCCACTGTAAACAGGTACACTCAAGAAAATGCTGCAGTTATTCCAGTAAAGCAGACAATAAGCACACTTACCTTTCTCTTTATCTAAAGGTGGGAGGATGCTATTGTCTCTGCAGACTTTAAAATAGATTTCTTGCTCGATTCCTTCAGGAATGGCTCCTTGTGGGATGATTATACTAACACCAGTCTCTATGGAACTCAACACACCACCATTGCTGTTAAAGATGCCTCGGGCTGTAGCCACTACAGTGTGGCCATCCTCATCTTCATCTTCTTCCACCGCTGAAGGACTGCGGGGTCAAAGTGGCAAGTGAAAAACCTAACACACACAGGCTTCCTTTTATGACTGTTACAGTAAGCATTTAACCTAATTTCTCCAAACAATTTAGAGTTCTTTACTCAAACAGGGTAAGTTTTTAGTGAAAGGTCTTACTCAGAGGGCTAAGAGCATGCCTTTCTGGAACAATTAAAACTGCCTTTCTGAAAGTAAAGAATGAGGCTACTATAACTACCAGTGTGATTTCAATGTTTCAAACCTATTCTTCGGTCTCAGCTACCGTGGGTCTTAGTGAACATCCATGAAATGAGTCTCTGAGTTACAGTCCCTGAAGCTGAGGTGCAGCACAGAGAACCGCAGCACAGAGAAGAGCTTACAATACAGGCTGTGGTGGGCTTTGGAGTTTCAGTGTGCACACGCACACCGCCCCTCCTTAGTCCATCCTGGATCCCACTGCCCAGGCTGCCAAAGGTTTAAAGCCTCCAAGGTTCCACAGTAAGAAGGTCTGGTATGGTGTACCTCAAAGACCCAAGAAAGACAAAGGCAGAGGATGAAGCTACCAACGAACATTTCAAACTTGTTCAATCAAGACAATCAAGACTTTGTGAAGTCAAGTTTTAAGCCACAATTTTAAATGTGATAGAAAAGATGAACTAGAGCTGGAGAGACGGCTCAGTGGTTAAGAGCACTGACTGCTCTTCCAGAGTTCCAGAGTTCAATTTCCAGCAACCGCATGGTGGCTCACAACCATCTGTAATGGGATCTGATGCACTCTTCTGGTGTGTCTGAAGACAGTGTACTCACATATATAAAATAAATAAATCTTTAAAAAACAAAAACAAAAAGAAAGAGAGAGAGAGAGAGAGAGAGAGAGAGAGAGAGAGAGAGAGAAAAGATGGGCTAACAATCTGAAATATATGAAGGGAAGTCAGTTTCTCTCCAGCATGGATTCCTGAAGCCGATGGAAAGGGGACAGAGCCCACCATCTGATGTGGTGACATCATGTAGCCCTAAATAGGAGGGATCCTGCTACTGACTGACTGCAGGAAGGCAGACTGGCAGAACCATCTTGAGAGGCAGAGTTCAGGTGGCCTTCCTGGTCCTTGTTTCTACCTGTGGGCACTTCTCCTTCGTGGATGACCTGAAAATGTCTAACGGGGCTGAGCTGAGTCGAAAATATGTGGTCAGATGGCTCTGATCAATCACTGAGTAACAAACACAGAAAAAATTGCCTGAGTGAGGCTGTGGTAGAATCAACCAGCCATCTTACTACTGTCTTCAATAGCCATCTGAGGTCACTACACTTCTGTTCTTTCCTGCACCCTAGCTGACTAAACTGAAAATGAGGAAGAGCTCTATCTGTCCATCATACTTCAAGTCACAGATTACTAAAGATATGAGCTCTGAGATCAGATGACCACAGGCTTATCACCCTCTAGCTACGTGATGCTGGCTGGGCAAATTAGTGTGTGTTCCTTAATCTGAGCTATTGGTGACACAGGGATGACAATACTTATGGATGCTATGTGCTCATAAGCTTTATAATTTGATTAATGTCTTTTGCCTCCTGGAGGACATTCTACAAAATGGTATCCACTATAAAAGTTTAGTTTACAGGATAATTTATCATTTCAAGTCTTATCACATAAAGAACTTCAAAAACTATAGCTATAAAGCTGTAATCCCAGCACCGGGGAGGCAGGGGGACCACTCTGCCTTCCAATTAAACAAACAAACAAACAAACAAACAACAAAAATTCATGTCAAGCAATACTTTAAACCAAAGTAAGTAAATACCTTACCTCACAGGAACAGCTTTGGGCATGGTGCTGATATTATTTATTTGATATTTAGGCTTATCTGTGTGAACAGAGAAAGTTTCGACTCCACTGTCAAACTCAGGAGGCTGTGCTGAACTATGAGCTTTCATAAGAGTTTTTGGAGAAGTGGGAGTTTTTAAAGACAATTCAGGTTTATGTACAGTTTCACTTGGCAGAAGATTATGGTTGAACTTTGGACTTTCAAATTTGCGTTCAAATGGCCGGGCAGAGCTTGTGTACGGCTTTGGTGTGAATCGATTGTATGCTGGAGTGATGGTTTTCTGAGTCTGCTCGGCTCCATTAACTGGAGCTTTGTCTGGGAAACTTTTCTGGGGATAGAAAGTCTGAGGAGGGTCTTCTCGGGCTGGTGGTCTGAAAGCTGCTGGCTTGCTCTGAGATGGGGGTGGGTCCGGTTTGGACATGTATGAATTCTGAAAATCCAACGGTCCTGAACTGCCTGGAAAACAAACACACACACACTCAAGATAAAAACTCCCTGAAAACCACTCTAACAACCCTTTGGTTTCTTCACTAGCATTAACATGTCCTGAAGTAAAGCCCTGGGTCCTGGGCGATGCTGACGGTGACAAGCTGGAATGCAGCTGGCTGCATCAGATTCAGCAAGAGGCTACAAAAGCACTGGTCTCCTACAACAGATGTTTTGAGTAACTCTGTCCTACTATCTATTGAAAATTAGAAACAGAATGACAAATCCGATTTATATGAAACCCATCAGTATTGAAAACTCATCCTTAACCAAAGCATAAAAACAAAAAAACAAAAAAACAAAAAACAGGTGCAGCGGCCACATACTGGTAGAAGACACTTTAAAACTGTGTAAGTGGCCATCAGTATTACGATTCTATGCAGAAGTACAGAACACCTGCCTCTCTGTAAAATGCCAAGCACTGTGCAGTAAGACACTGACCCAACCATCAGGGAAACATGAAATAAAAACAAACTAATCATTAAAGATCACATCACAATCAGGAAACGTGCAAAGCTGACAAACGGGACAAAGCAAGTGTCCATGGAGATGTGGAAACAGCAGAGATGGCTGCACTCTGCTGGAGCAGCAGAGAACAGAACCACCCAACCTCTATGAAATCACAGAAAAGGAACACTGATGGGAAAATGTCAGTTTTTCTCTTTTGTTTTAAAGAAAACATAAAGAAAAAGCTATGCTCTCTTTTACAGAACTAGTACAATACTGATAACAAAATCAAAGCCATTTCAAGAAAACTATTAATCCAAATTCTTCATGAACACAATAATGTAACTACATTAAGGTAGAAAATCAGATGATCCTGTTAATTCTAGAAATAAATATTTTTTTAATTTTAAAGATTTCTCCTCCCCCAGACAGGGTTTTTCTGAGAATCCCTGGTTGTCCCGGAACTTGCTCTATAGATCAGGCTGGCCTCGAACTCACAGAGATCCGCCTGCCTCTGCCTCCCAAGTGCTGGATTTTTATTTTATGTATATTTGAGTACAAATGGATGTATGTGTGTTTGCTACATATGTGCCCAGTGCCTGTGTAGGCCAGATTATGATGTTGGAACCACTGAATCCGGAGTCACAGTCAGTCAAGGGCTGCCTGATGTGGTGCTGGGAGGCAAATTCAAGCTCACTGTAAGAGCAGCAAGTGCTGTTAAACACTGAGCCATCTCTCCAGCTCACAAGAGAAAAACATTCAACAAAACGCTTTCAGCAAACTAATAACAGAGACAGCTCCTAACTGTGATAAAAGGCACCTATTAAAACAAATCAATACCAACAAAACCTTACAGCTAGCATCACTTAGGGAAAAACAAATCTTTCTTCCTTAAGGAGGGGAACCAGGAAAAGTTATCTGTTTAAGCCATTTGTTTTTCTTCCTTGGGTAGGTCTCTTAATTGTGCATAGAATTTGCTGTCTAGCCAGGCAGTGGTGGTACATGCCTTTAATCCCAGCACTTGGGAGGCAGAGGCAGGTGGATCTCTTGAGTTCAAGGCCAGTCTGGTCTACAGAGTGAGTTCCAGGACAGTTACACAGAGAAACCCTGTCTTGAAAAACCAAAACCAGGGATTGGGGATTTAGCTCAGAGGTAGAGCACTTGCCTAGCAAAGTGCAAGGCCTGGGTTTGGTCCTTGGCTCTGGGGGAAAACAACAACAACAACAACTTGTGTTTTTTTTAAAAGAAACAAACAAAAAAGAAAGAAAAGAAAGAAAAGAAAAGAAAAGAAAAGAAAAGAAAAGAAAAGGAAAAAAGAGAAAAGAAAAGAAAAACCAAAACCAAGGAACAATTTTTTGCTGTACAGCCCAGGCTAGCTTTTGTATCCAAAGTGTCAGAACTAAAAGCATGTACCACCACATGCATCTCTCCAAGTATGAGTGAGCTATGTGCACAACAATTGGTTTGTTTCAAGAATGCAACCCTCCAATCTGACTCCCATGTCATAGGTACTAAACAAATGTCAAGGAGAGATACCTAATATTTTATTAGGGTAGAATATTATCTAGCTATTCAAATGAGTGAGCTACATTCATTAAGATTTTATTGAAAGATGAAAAGATATTTTTTGTGTAAAACTATGGCTTTCTTATGTTCACATTTTAAGATGGAGCACAAGTCTTACAAGGCACTATTCAAATACTTAAAATTACATCTTATTTAGCATGTGTGCCACTGAGTATACGAGGTCAGCAAGAGAACTGGCTAGAATCAGTTCTTTCCTTCTACCACGAAGGTTCCAGGGTTGGAATTCACATTGGGCCCTATGAAGCAATTTGACCTGCTAAGCCATCTCAATGGCCCTTAAATATTTAAACTGAGGCATACCACTTAATAGCTATGGTTTCAAGATGCGGAGATTGGTATAAAATTAAGCTTTGTTAAAAAAAAGTATTAGGGGTGGGAAGGCTCAATAAAAGTCCATTTAGCTACAAGGCTCATCCAATATAACGATCATTTATATAAACAGGAGAACACACAACTCAATTTCTTCTTTTCTGTGAGAGTTAGGATGCAGTCCTGGCTGGCTGGGGACTTATTACACAGACTAAGGTAGTCTCAAACCCAGATCACCTGCCTCCGCACTAGGATTAAAGACACGAACTATCATACCAAATGACATACATTTTTGACAAAAAACTTTACTTTTTACTATTACCAGCCCAAACATTTTTTAACCTTTAAAAAAAAAATGTTAAACTCACCTAAGCTTCAAAACTAAGAATTTGACTTCATAACCATTACTCTATTACAGTAATATACCAATGTCTTAACTTCCTACCTTCTCCCTGGGCGCCCTTGGGATGTATGTGGAGAGAAGAGCTGGACAGAGGTGGAGCTGGTTGGCTGTACTGTGAGGGCAATGGAGGAGGAGGAGGTGTGGCCTGGGTTGGATCATAACGTTTCTCACTGAATGATCTATCCACAGCATCAGTTTCGGGTTTTCCCCTATTTAAAAGAAAAAGAAAGAAATTTCAATGCTGGAAAATAAACCCCATCACAAAACTGTTGCTGTTTCTTTAAAAAAAAAAAAAAAAGTATCTAGAAATGTTCAATTTCGAAATTTATTCTCATGAGTATAGATAGCAACTCTACCAAAATATACAAACAAATTCATCAGCACAAAAAATGTCAAGACAGCACAGATACTTGAAGAATATTAGTAAAACATCTAGAAGATATCTATTAAAAGGCAGATGAAATTTTGGGTATACTTTTAATATTTGTGATACTCATAAAAATTTAAGGAAGTTTTGCAAATATTTTGAGAAATGTTATTTTAGCACAAACCTTCCTTAAACTCACTTCTAATTTTGTATCTCAGGTACACAGTCTTGGTGTCAAGCATACTCAAAGCACCATAAAACACGATGTCATAGACCCAATGTTGCCAAGCCTCTCTAGTAAAGAGCCAGGTAAAGGACTTGCCTTTCTGAGCCATAGGGTCTCTGACACAGCTATTCGACTTAGCTGTTATCAGGCAAAATTAGACATAGTCAGTCAATGGAAGGGCAGGGTTGTGTTCCAGTAACACTGGAAAAACAGGGCATCTTTAAAATCTGCCCTGGTTTCTTGCTCTTTTGCTGTTTAATGATTGCTAGAGTAGCAGACACTACTTTATTTTACAAGGCTTGTCTAGTAAAAATTGTGCCGTGTATCCTTAAGTTTTTCAAATTGCCAATTGTTAATAAGTAACACATAAAATTTAAACAGATGGACTCTAAATAGACCCATAATTGCAGCCCTGCCACCTGAGCCTTACTGCAGAGTGCCAAGCTGCACTGGTAGTATGTGCACAGACAATAACATGTATTTGAAATGTATATTCATTTTCATACAATATTTTTGTTGAAAATAATCTAGTTTTATCAACAGCATCAAAATTAGCTGGTATCTTGCTTACACATATTTAGACGTCGATGTTAGAACATTAATATCTGAAAGTGCACATAATGCCAATGACACAGTGAGGGACATCTCATGGACAGCCTCACATCAATGCCAGTCTTACCACTTGATGTTCCTTTTCAAGTAGTCATAGCTAGTGTAAGAGCCAAGAAATCTAGGTGATGGCAAAGCAAGCGCAATAAAAAAATGAAAGAAAATGGTCAATCTAACTAAGATTTACAGCAAATAGAACTCAAATGTCATTTAAAATATTAACCAACATCCACAATCTCAAAAAAGGTTGCTTCATAAAAGAACATACTACCCACTCTCACATAGCCAACTGAATCAGCAATAATATTAACAGATAATTAACGTAGTTATACCCTCCCCCCCACACCACATATCTGTGTCCTCACACTGCCATCTGTGTCCTCAGCCTCAGCCTCAGCCTCAGCACACCTATGTGACAGCAGCTAATGAGAAGCAAAGAAATGAGCCAGAATAAGGTACAGCTCAGCGGCAGGGCCCTTGCCTACCACACCTCGGGTCCTGGGCTCAACACCCAGCAACACTCAACAAGAAAAGCAAAGAGTTGCTGGATGGTGGTGCGTGCCTTTAATCCCAGCAGAGGCGGGCATAGTTCTGTGAGTTTGAGGCCAGCCTGGACTACACAGAGAAACTCTGCCGTGAGTAACGAAAAAAAAAAAAAAAAAAAAAGGAGAAAGTAATGAGGTAAGACAATAAGCAATTATCAAATAATAATCACAAATTATGAATAAGTAAAGCACAATTTAAAAAGGTTGGACAAAGGAAACGGCATAAAGACAGGAAAAGGGACACGAGACAAGTCTCTTGACATGACAGGTATACTGATCCCTTAATAAAGACAAATTGGCAAATGAAACCATGTGGACCTTTCAAACATGGCCATGATCAATGATGTTCATTTTTAGCAAGCCTTTCCAGTAGTAAGCTAAATCTTGTGGTGAGAGGATGCTTACGTATAGAGCTGCCACACGCAACACGCTCATACATGAACAACAACAAAGTACTGCCTGCCATCAATCTATCTCCTCACTTAGTTCTCAGAAAGCAAAATGGCAAAGAGACACTATCTACTTCATTCAATGGCAAAGCTTACCTGTGAGAACCATTACTAGCACAGGCTCCTCCCAGACCTGTTCCGATTAGCAGCGGGGTAGATGACTGATCCAATCAGCACTGTACCCTTTACTGAGTGACCTCCATTAAATCAATAAATACTGGGTTCTAGGTAGCATTTCAGACTCCACTTGAATGTTATGTAACACAGACAACTAAGTTTTCACTCTTAAAAAAATCCAATTAACATAAAATCAAAAATGCTTTTCTAGCCAGGCCTGGTAGTGCATGCATTTGATCCTAGCACTTGGGAGGCAGAGGCAGGCAGACATCTGTGAGTTTGAAGACAGCCTGTTCTACACAGTAAGTTCCATGACAGTCAGGGATATATAGTGAGACCCTATCTCAAAAAAACAAACCAACAACAATAACAAAAAGCCAAAACACCAACAATTTTCATATGATTCACTGGCAAATTTAGACAAATATTTTTTAATTTTATTTTATGTGCATTGATGCTTTGTCTGTGAGGATGTTCGGTCCCCTGAAACTGTAGTTACAGAGAGTTGTGAGCTGCCTGGTGAGTGCTGGGAATTGAATTCCTCTAGGAGAGCAGCCTGGACTCTTAACCACTGAGCCGTCTTTCAAGCCCCAGCATACATGTATTTTTAAGGCTATATCCTACTTATCAGGTATGTAAGAGGATAAAGTATTTCTTTAAATCCCTTGGCTCTCTTCTAACAGGAATGAATGAGTTTCACAGAACACTTATGAATGATTACTTCTGGGCCAAAGAAGAAATCTCAGCAAGTAAGGCACTTGCTTCGCAGCCTGACCACCTGAGGTCAATCCTCCCATCCTCCCTATACCTAGACTCACACAGTGGAAGAAAAGAACCAGCTCCCCAAAGTTGTTCTATAAACTTCATGGGTACAGTGTGGTGCACCCACCTTTCCCAAATAAATGCATCTGGTTTCATCTCTTAAAGATACATGACTACATAGAGGTAGAGAAATGGCTCAGCAGTTACAAGCACTTGCTGCTCTTGAGGAAGGCCCTGACTCAGTTCCCAGAAGTCATATAGTGGTTCATAGCCATATTTAACTGTAATTCCAGGGGATCTGATGCTCCCTTCCAGTCTCTGTGGGCACCAGGCACATGTATGGCACATATACATACATGTGAGCAAAAGAATCATACACTAATTTTAAAGAGAAAAAGATTACTATAGAATATACTCTTTGTCTTACCAAAAACTGAGCTTAAATGACTTGATATTCTATCTAGATACTGTCAGGCACCTATCTAGTGTGCTAGAAAAATGTATTTAATGCAATTCTCCACTGCAGTACAAAGTATGCATCTGTACTTCTCACAAACTGATCTCCAATAGAAACAAAGATGTAAAGAAACTAAGATGTTCTAAATCTTTACTAATGGTATCTCAGAAAACAGAAGTAACTAAATTGAGTCTTCAATATTACAAGTTTCAAAATACAACCTGAAAGAACTTAACTCAGTACTATATTTATAACACTTTCACATAATCCTAAGAGTTAAGGTTCAATAAAACGTGCGTGCCTTTAATCTTGGGCACAAAACTCACATGTCTTATGCCTAAGTCACAGTTCCATTCACTTAAAGTGACTAAGCTGGATGGTGCACTAGAAATGAGTTTTCAGCTGGAATGGAATCCTCTCGCCTCTTACCAGGTAAAGAATGTAGTCCTTCCCTGAATTTAGATGCTTTACAGAGCATCTGCCTTTCAGGATTTGTTTGGGCAGCTCCCATAATTTTGGAAACCAATTCTTTGTGACAAACCCATCTGTTTTTATTTCTATGGGTCTTGTTTTTTGTTTGGAGTATGAGCCACTGGTGCCTGTGTTGGATCATAGCCAATTCTCAGTCCCAAACTCTGTGAGGATCCAAGCACACATGTGCCAGCAAGCAGGAAGCACTAACCCACCAGGCACAAGAAAAAAGTGTACCAACATAAAGTCACGAAAGAAGAGAGAAGCAGACAGAGGGGAAAAAAACCTGAGAACCAAGAAACCTGTCATTTCATCTCAGCTGATATCTGTAAAACCAGGCTACAAAACTCTACAAACACCTATGCTCGAAAAATAAAGAAAAAGACAGCTCTTCTCACCTCTGTGAAACCAAGACCAAAAAATACCTGAGATTCCCTTTGACGCCGTCACCTACCTAGCTGTATGTCTTAAAGACAAAAACAAACTCAGGAAAAGATTATCATTAAGAGTGTATCCCTACATGGAGAGACTGAAGATTCATCTTCAGAGTTTGAAGCTCACTCTTTTCACCAAAACTCTTGCTTTTAGCAACTTTCCTTACATCAAAACTCTGTGTATCTGATGTTAGGGTTAAGAGTTAAAAACCCAGCAGCAAAATGTGTGCTGACACACTGTGTCCAGTTTCCTCAGAACCTGAACTCTACATTATGCAACTGAAACTTTTGTTTCATCTTAGGTTGAGTCTTAGGTAAAACAACTTACTTTGAAGAATAACTAGAGAAATTTGGCTGACTCTGAGAATGAACTGGCTTGGCAGGCTCTGAGTGATGGCCAGCAGGAATATGTGCAGGAGGCTTGCTTTCAAAACTCCTTCGGTCAAAGTAAGAGAGCTGTTTCCGGTAATACTCTTCATCCTCTTCAGGGTCATAATGATTTGATCGAACAATATCTTCGGGTGGCTTTACTTGAGGTTTCTGAGGCTCTGGCAGCCTGATAATGAGGAACAAGTAAAACAGATTTTTAGGTGTTGATTTTACGAAGACAACGGAACATAAAAGTCTAATACTATCTTGATTTTCTCCTTGTGTCTGTGTGCACAGGCCAGTGTTGGGTGGTGTTCTTCAGAGTGGTCCATCTTGTTTAGTTTTGTACTTTCATCTTTTTACTGACAGCTATGACTATTTGGGTTTTAATGGCATAGTCAAAAAAGTCAGCACGTATATTCTAAAATCACATGTTCATGTTATACATGCAAAGGTGGCTCCCTTTGTCTCAGGAGTGTCTTAGTCCAATTTAGCTTGTTTGTTAAGGGTGTCATAGCAGGCGAGGGCAATTAAGGAGAAAAGAAATCAAGACTGTGGAGGACCACAGCAATGTTATCAGTGTCAGAAAAGGGACGTTTAAGAATCAGAAATAAAAAGGATTTAAAAAAACAAACAAGCAAACTTTAATCTAAGACCAATAAATGATTCTCATTATAAGCAAATAACCCAATCTTATCCAAAATCCTAGAGGGTAGAGCAAGGAAACAAACAAGTCATGAGACAGCTGACTATGGTGGACAGTAGTTCCTTCTTCCTTAATTAGTCAGTCAATGAAGCCAATGAGTTGGCCCAGTCTGTCACTTGTGGGGCATAGTTGACAGCACTGGGGCAAGAGCAGGAGGCCTGGCTTCTCTGCCTACTCTAACATATGCTATGTGCTACTTAACTGAAAGCCCCAACCTTAGCAGTCTGTAATACAGACAACAACAGCAAGTACTTCACACATGCTCCCTAAATGAAGAATTATAGTGATTTAAATCAGCCTGAGTTTGTTTTCACTCCTACAGAACAGGTCTGACCGTGAATGTACTTAAAATGGAGACAACAATATGGCTTTAAAACTTTTGTTTCAACCATTTGTTTTAAAAACAAAACAACCCAACTTTTCCAAAGATTTGTGTTTACTAAAGCTTGGTCACAGGAGCACATGAATACTCTCTCCCTGTGGTCAGAGTTCATCAGGAAAGCTGACTGCTCTGCATGGAGAGTGAGATCCTCTCTTCCTCCTCACACTTCTCCTTCACTGAGTAGTCATCAGTTTCTCTCTAGAATGCAACCTTCCTGTTGGGTTTTCCTCCAGCATTCCTCATGCCATATGCTGTGGAGTACACCCACCTGTAGAGTGTTTTGTCGTGCTCACTGAACTGATTCTGAGCAACAGGTTTAGGGCCAGCAAGAGAAGCACTTGGAGGTTTAGATGCTACTTCCGGAGGCTGCAGAAAACAAAAAAAGAGATAGTTAGCAAGAAAGGTACCACTAGGAGTCAGTGGGATTAAGAACCCTCTGACCCTCACTACTGCACCACACGCTCAGGTCAAGACACACCGCCTTTACCTTAAAGCTGGCAGTGTCATTCACATCTTTCTTGTTCTCCAAAGATGCAGATCTTTTGTTTTCAAACATTTTGACTCTGGTGAGCACAGACTGTGGTTTCATCGCTGGATCCTCCTCTTCTTCAGTTAGGGTTGGGGGTGGAGGCTGTGGTTTGGTAGCTGAGGGCAGAACTTCTGGCTTATGCTGAGAGGAAGGTATCAGAGGAGGAACAACTGCAGCACCATGGAGAGGCTCATAATGGCCTGTTTTGGAGGTAAACCCTGGTGGTGGTACTTGGTCATAACTGCGTGGGTACTGGTCAAAGTACTGCTTGGGCTCAGATGACTTAGGACCTGCTGAAGAATAGGGCTGTGCCTCTGGCCTGTACCTGTTGTGCACCTCATATCCAGGGGTTGGCTGCTCTTCATGTCGGAGAGTAGAGGTTCGAGGCAGTTGCTCGTAGCGTGTTCTGCTGTCGTATGACAGAGGGGCTGGCTCTTCAAAACGCTGGAAATAACCTCGTTCTGAAGCCTCTTCAGGATGTTGTCTAGAGTCCAGGTCTCGAGGATGCTGATTATCAAAAGGCCGAGGTTGGTAGGGCTGTTTGTCATCATAATATGACCACTGGTCTTCATAGGTAGGGATTCGATCCTCAAATCGTAGGCGATGGTCATAGTTCCGAGAAAACTGGTCTGCGTAGCTTGAGGACTCATACCTGTATGATGGCTGCTCGAGGTCTCTGCTGGCTTGCTTTTCTACATATGGAAGTTGGGGTTCATAGGCTAGATTTGGCTCTTTATCTGGCCTCTGCCCTGGGTGACCAAGAGGTGGTTGTTTTAAAATATGGTTTTGTCTCATCATTTCTTCAGGATATGGCTCCTTCCTATACACCTGCATTTAAAAAATAAATAAATGAGGACAGAGGCTTGTTTTTAATTCTATTCTATTTTATTAGGCAATGACAAATAAGTTATAATTTTAAAAGTAAAATGGTATATTCTACCACTTGTAAGGGGGACACAGCAGATTAGTGGAGAGAGCTAGCTCAAGTGAAAGCTCACAATTTACACTACAGGTAGGCATGTTTATGCTTTAGCTTATACCAACGAAAGTCAGGTAAGGAGGAGTATTCATTTAGCAGAAAATTAATTCACAGAATGACTCTTCTATTTGATTTTGACACGGAAGATAAAAATCATGAAGAAAATTTATGAACGCCATAATTTATATAAACATAAAAATGTTATGATGAATCTCAACTATATATTCAAGGAGTCTAGAAGATACTAAAATCAAAATTAAAAGTAATAAAAATTATTGAAGCACAAGTTTTAAAAGGATTGATCACACAAATAATCAATATACCATTGGAAGCCATGCAAACTACAAAACTGAAATGATCTGTCTTGTTGGAAAGCACTAGAGTGTATGAGCCCAGTTTAAAAAAAAAAAAAAAAAAAAAAAGCAGAAGGAAAACGTAAAGGGCAAAGCAGCAGTGATCATGTGTCAGGCTGGTGGAGAGCAGCAGTCAGCGCAGCACGGCAGCACAGGTACCTTGGCTGGGTCTACATGCGACGGCAATGGCGGTCCTTCAGCTCTGAGCACTATGTGAGCTGCCTCGGTACTTGGTGCTCCTAAACAATCAGCTTGGGATACGTGGGAGGTGGGAGGAGCCGGGGTGGGCTCCTCCAGGCTGACATTAGTTAGATTTACATTATGATTAACTGCAGAGGCTGATGATGCTGGGTTTGTTTCAGGCGAAAGGTAAGGGACTGGAGATGAGGCTTCTGCTTTCTGTGAAGTGTTTAAAATATTTTAAATATAATGTCTGTGTCTATTACTAACCTCCTGCTCAACTTAATAGTGATTGGTAGACATTAAGTCTGTTGATTAACACTGTTAGCTAGGACCTCACAGGGCTACATTTCTGTTAAAAAGTTCATTTTAATGCTGCGTAAGATGAATGCAGAAAACTCAGAATAAAGCCCTTGGTACTCTCAATCTGAAATTCAAGATTAAGTTGTAATCTGAGGAAGAAAAGGTATACTCTTTAACTTATCACCACACTCTCAAAACTTCATAATGCACCTCTAACTCTAAGCGCCGAATGCTTGCTGCTTACCTGTTGAGAGGCTGTCTTAAGTCCAGGGGAGTCTATTCTATGAATAGCTTGTGGCTGCGCTTGTGGTGAGTAAGGAGGATATGTTTGGTTTTCATGATGCATTCCAGAGGAATCCTCTCTTACAGGCTCAGAGGACCGTGTAATGGCAGACTCCGGTGGAGTCCCCACCTCATCATTAAGAGTTTCATCTAGTTCTTGATCAGTGTAGGCCCCGCCTTCTGTATCTGTGTCTTCATAGTCAGAAGTGTGTCTACTGTCCGTGCTATACATTGAGTACTCACTACCTGGGGCTGACAGGTAGGACAGACGATCATCATGCAAATCAAGGTCATCACTTGTAGCACCATCCGCCTGGGGCAAATAAAAGTAAATCAAAAATTTTATTCAGTAGTTCTTTAAGAGATGGCCTTTATTTTACAAGAGAGATTGAAAAGAATATTTTTCTTTGGAGAAATCATATCTATTTCTTGAAATTTCTGATGAGGAAAGGTCAAGAAGATTGTACAAGCACACATGCAGATACACATAGCATCCCCTGAGATCGAAAGGACTCGGATGAATCAAACAGAGGCTGACTAGCCAGGACAAAGCTAGGCCCAGCCACAGAGAACAGGAAGGAATTCTGGCATGACACACAGATATAAACCTAGTCACTAGCTTTTCATCCAAAAAGCAAGGCGAAGAAGAGAATGCTATTAAACCAAGCTCACACAAACAAGGGCACACTGACAGAACAGCACTTGTGAGAACAACTATGAAAAAATAAACCCCACAGTAATCTGAGTAAGAAATACTATAGTTAGGAAACAATTTTTTCTTCAATTGGAATTTGGCCCTTAAAGCTTTTACAAAACAACAGAAAGCCATCACCTGCAATTAAGAAGACATCCTTTCTTATTGTTCACAGATGTAGTAGCCAATGGATGAAAAGGGAAAACTGTTATGTTTGTCTTTTGCAAGTAATTAAGACTTGAGTTAATTCCTAACAGTCTAAGGTGATGAGCTTCAGGAGAGCGCAGAAAGAAAATGAGAAGTACAGGAGGAAAAGGACTATGGGTTTCAGTCAACAGACTGTCACTGCACGCCAGTTTGAAACCAGTACGTGGGTTAACCAGAGCAGTCTCTGAAGATATTGCATGAGAAGTGATAGAACTAGAATCCTGAAATCACAAGGATTTCTTCCACTACAGCATGGACCACACTGCTGAGAAATGTTGAGATTCACTCTCTAGGCAGATGCGCTAGCAGTAACCAGCAGGGGTGGTGCAGCTCTGAGTCTCCTATGCCAAGCACGGTCTTGGGAGCCAGATCTCCTCAACAGTGCTTTTCATGTCCTCGTTTGCTTCACTGAGAGGCTGACCTCAAGTACTGCCTTTCTGGTAAGATGAGTGAGGGGAGGCTGTGCCAGGCTAGGGACAGAAAACCCCAGGGCTGTGCTTGGTTATAGGAAAATCTTTCCCGCTGATCACTGACTTCTGTAATGGCTACTGCTAAAGAGAAGTCCTCTTGCCACCTACTTTAATCTTTAACTTGATGGGAACGATTTAAAGCTTGCAGAAGAATCACAGAATCCACCATCTATCTAGCTTCTTGAAATACAGACGTGAGCAAGAGCCATGGGCTGTTCTGAAGTAGGAAATATTATGTCTTAATGTTAAGAAACTCTCAGGATGACATTTCTTGATTTCACAGGGAAAATAAGAGTGTGTCAGATCTTGCAAAAAAAAAAAAATAACTGTGCAATTAAGTCAAAATGATAAATTCAGAAAAGTTGGTGAAAATGAAAAATTTCTTGTCTCCAATTATCTATCCATTCCGATAAAAACATATTTGGATGGAAGGGGTAGCAAGAGAAACCAAGTGTGATTTAAGTTATAATAACTTCTCTGATTTACAAACTGCATCAAACTAAGCAATAATAAATATTCTATTTTCCCTTACATAAAAGGTTGCAGTAATCCTTTATTTTAAAATAAAACCAAGTATACACAAGTATCACAAAGAGAAATCATAGAAAATTAATTTTTATGGATTAAAAAATAACTTGCAGGCAGGTATGTATAACTTTGTACATTTGGGGAATACATTTAGACTAACTTTAAGAACTCAGTTTAAAACGGAAGGCTATCAACATGCTGCACGGCAAGGTGTACTGGGAGAATTACGTAGTTGCGCATGATGAACATGAAGAGGACTCAATCCTTCTATCAAGTGCCACAAAAGTAAACCCTGGTGTGTTGCTGTAAATTGGTGTAGTGAGTTATTCAGGGCGATCTACTATCTCATCTGCACAGTCCATCACCCAAGATGGTACACAATGAGAATGACTCTGATGCTTTGTAAAAGTTGACAACAGTGGTGCTACCTCTAGCTATAAACACCTAACATCTTTCCTTGCAGAAGTCACATGTTTCTGGATAGGACTCACTGAACATGCAGCATGCACTGCCAGAGCATCTGTACAACAGCCAGGCAGAGGAAGGGGGGGTCCATGCAGGGGCAAAACACAAAACTCAAACAAACAAGGCAACATAAAAGTTTAAATCAAAAACAAGGCAGAAACTCGGAGAGACTCTCAATATTCCCTAACAACCACATGGATCTGACAAAGGTAGAAGACATTAAAAACAAAGATTCCTTCAACAGTGTACCTTAAGGAAACAATTACCTCTCCAAACAAACAGATCTTTCCCATCAAATACTACTATAAATCAACACCAGAAAAGCAGCTACTTTAATAAAATCCAAAATCCAAACTAGTCTGGTTACTGTTTTCCAGTTGGTTGTTAAGGATGCTCAAGGTGCCACTGAAGGAGGTGGAGGGAATTAATTCCTATGGTAAAATGTGAGGAGGGCACTGTGTTTACTTTGAATGTTTCTTCAAGCTTCAGGGGGCTGGTGGCTCCTGCTACACTCCTGACCACCACAGGAGGGTGGTGTTCCCCACACAGTGTCTTTCTAGAAAGGCCTCCTTACTCAGGCCATAAATCACTTCACTTAGGGGAGGAAACTGAAGCCAAGTTCAAAGCTGTTGTTCCCCAGCCACATAAGGACAGAGTCAAAAATGGTTTTTAGTGTAACCTGAGAATTCTTTAACAAGAGAACCCCAACAGACTAGTAATTTGGTTGAGGAAAACAAAGATAAGCTTTCAACTTTATAACCACCACATACAAATGATAAAAGCATTATAAAAAGCTTTTCCAAATTTTCTTTAAACTCTTGATCTAGGAAGGAAAAAAAATGGTAACCAAAAGATATGTTATGTGATTTAGCAAGTGTATAAAGTGGTAGGAAGCTCCATACCTTCCCCTCAGAGACCCACACCAGCTGGTTCTGTTGCTGCTGAATCGCTTCTTTCAGGGCACCGTACCAACCATCATTCATTGAGTTTAAGTTAATTGTAGCTGAAAATGAATGAACAATGTAATTTAGTGGTTAGACCATTGCCAAAAGTGAGAAGAAACCATCCAACCCTGTCCATCATCAGTCTGAGGAGACAGTACAAGTATTTCATATTTCTATTTGGCATTCATTACACTTTTCCTTTCAAGAGAACATTTTTGCTTTTACATCAATAGTAAGCTCTCCAAGCAGAGACCATAAAAGCTTTAGAATTTGAACAACAAAACCTTTTCCTTCTATATCATTGCCTGATCATTTTAAGCTGAAAGAGAACTTTTTAATATTATACTCACTTGTAAAAAGATGGTGATTATTCTTACGAAGTTTGTGAGACCGTTCATAGAGCTTCCTGGCACTTTTCCGGGACTCTGGACATAACCTCATCCTCATTGTTTTTACACCTTGCTTAGAGTCGGGGTTAAGAAACACAACAATTGGATACCACTGCGCATAATTAAGACGATCGACTGCATTTGGCGTTACATCTAATAAAGCATGTTTATCCTAGAGACAGGAAGGAAAATACATACAAAGATACAAAGCACCATTAAAACTCAATTCTTTTCTAAAAATCGCCACAGGCTCTGCTATACTTCGGTGTTAGTTGAACCTTGTGATTGCTATGTCTCAGGAGCACTTATTAAACATTTGTAACCAAAATTTCCAGCTCAAATGAAAAAACTTTTTATCGGCTATTTTTAAGATTCAGTCACAAGCTTGTAAGCTAACAATTATTACCTGGACTCATTCTGTAAGTCAGTGTAGCAACTTAATGTTACCGACATCTCTTTTCAGACACACTCTGAACTGCACTGCTATAACACTGTGTTAATTACATCTACACATCAGTATTTTTATAGCAATGAAGGTTCTTCTGATGCTGATCACAACCATCTTCTTGAAACTGCTGTCAATGCTTTTATACAGTAATAGCTTAACTTCCTCAGGGTACACCAACAATAGTGTTGGGAATTCTCCCTTTGTTACACATTAAATCTCCTCATCAAAACCATAAGCTCTATTGTTTATAAGGAACAGGTCAACTCAAAATAACTTACTTGATCTATGATTTGCTTTATTGTATGAAGGCGAATAATGCCAGAGCTACGATGGTCAGTTCCAGCATCTCGTGGTTCACTTTCTATTCATGAAGACAGGACAAAAACAAAACAGTATTTCTACTGGTTAGATAAGAATTTCTCAAATAGTGGGCACTACAGTCATGCTGGAGTAATACCTGGGTATGGAGCTGTGCTGTATATGGTAGCATGTTTAGCATTATGGATTCTATCCACTAGAGGTCAGTAGCAAGTCATCAAGGAAAGCCCCTGTTCATTTATTGTAAAAAGCAAAAATGTTTCCATCACAAGGGGTGGAAATCACTAAAGGAGGTAGCTATCTACTCCCTAACCCCTGACCCTTGACCCCTGTAAGACCCACCTTTATTAGGTCAGACAATGTTTCCCAAGAGAACCAGAATTAAGAGAAGGCAAGAGAGGCACTTGCTTTCAGAGTAAGCTGAGGAGGCAAGAACTTTAGGAATGAAAATAAATATTATGATGTGGTACTTAAAAAAAGGTCACAACGAAAAAAATCAGTGTGCTAGAAAAAATTATATGTGATTAAATGTGATAAATACCTCACCTAACGTGAGATGAAGATTTTAAAAATTGTACTGATGAGTTTGCTTTTATTAAGGCCAGGAAAGTAAAATTACAATAAATTCTTGTTTGCTAGGGGGAAAAAAGTGTTTTTTTTTTTTTTTTAAATCTGAGTTTTGATATGCTTACATTTTCTTCAATGTTCCTTCAATCCCATTAATATTCCTAAAAATTCCAGTTATGGGTTTAAGGATGCTTTTTGTCCTTTATCTGAAGTTTAGTTTCCCACCCTCCTCTACAGTGACACAAAAAAATATAGTCTCATTTGTGTAGCACACAGATACAGGGAAGCTATTCCTGCCTGGTACAGGTAAGCCATAATAGGCTGAGATCCACAATGCTGCTGCAGATGGCCTGGAGGTTTCCAGTCAGACACCTCACTTCTATTCACAGAAGTGTAAGTACTAAAGCTGAGGAGGTGGAGATGCCATGTGAGGCAGCTCGGGCATCATCTTGGCAGCCTTCTATTACCTTATACATAGTATGTCTAATGCAGCCCAACTATACACTACTTGACTTCTTCATTAAAGAGAACAGTGATGTCTGTGACTCTGGCCACAAATGGAAGTGTGTGGAGAAGGGAAGAAGCTCTGGTGTTTCAAGTCAGAAAAGGCAAAGAGCTGAAATAACCAGGAGTACCAATGAATAGGCAATACTAGAGACTGAGACTATCAGAAGACAAGCTTCACAGGAGGATAGGGCAATACCACAAAATCTGACAGACATGAGTAAGAAGAGTAATCAGCTGGGGCTTTCAGTAGAAGAAAATGCTTCTAGCCCTTAACTCAAAGGGCTATTTATAACTATGCTATCTGAAGTTTCATGTAAGGTTGTGACATAATCTGAGCAAACCAATGTACTATCCCCTAAAGCTAAGTTTTGGAAACCTTCAAACTTGCTTTCCCTGCATTTAAAACCTACAAACTTGGTTCTTCAGGAGAAATGCTGCCTGCCATACAATAACCAAAAGACATCTGAAAACAGTAGAAGGGGGAAAAAACTTTTTTTAATTTGCTCAAACTTTAGTATCACTTGCATGCGAAAATCTGATTTTTAGAAAATAAATATCATTATTAAATTTCATCAAAATCAAATTAAAAGCAATATAAAAAAGAGTAATGTGCTAACTCTAATACTATATATTTCAAAATGTTAAATGAGTCTATGAGTCTAATAACAAAAACCTGTGGGCATAATCCTCTGGACAGCAATACTACCCAAACAATAAACAAACTATGTGTTCACATTCTATGACTTCTTCCTTCCTGTAAGAAAACCATTTTAAGTATGGGAAAAGCTATCTTCTTACAAAAACAAACCAGTAAAAACAAGGCAGAAACTATACACAAAAAGAAGTCGTCAAAAAAGTCATAAGGTTCAGAAAAAACAATAAAAACATTTTATTATTAAGGAGAAAAAAAAAACTTTATAATTTCACAAAAAATGAACTTGGAAAGTTATTAAAAAATTTCTGGGAGTGGTGATGATATGTGTCATAATAATGTAGTTTATTTATAATAATAATGTATGTAATTTAAATAATAATGTAAATTATTATTTTAACTTTCACAAAAAGTAAAGTATGAGAAAAGTTCAGTATACGTTTTCAAGCATTACTTAAAACACACTAGGTGGCTATGAGTGAGGTTGTATATTTCCGCCACCACAATACTCAGAGGTTAAAGCAACATGCCCAGGTATACGGAGCACTGCTGCCTCCACGTTCACTGCCTCAGACTGAAGGCTACAATACCACAGTTAGCAGCATGGGCACAACTCATCACCCGGTTATGTATTTCTGTAGTTTAGTTATTAAATGTCCCAAGGCTCAGTCAGAGAAGGTTGAGATAAAGGCCATGCTCATTAGTGATCATCAGAAGGAAATGTTAAACCTAACAGCTGTGGGCTGCTCACCATTAAACAGTGTTTGATTCTCTCTTCACAGTGTTACTGTGAAGGTCCAATAAGATCATGAAGCTAAGCAGCTTTCACATGAAGCAAAAATTTCAAAAATGGTGACTCTTCCTAGCACAGGGAACTGGTAGAACACAATCGTTCTGCCTTCCTTTCAAATTAAAAAAAAAAAAAAAAAGACATAAAGTGCAAATGTCTCACAAAGCTGTACTTTTTGAGGACGCTCAGTGAAGTCAGTGCTGAGCCTATGTCTACTCACTTGCAATCTGATAAATATCCGGTTCCTCTCTTGCCAACTTTTCTCTGGCAACATCAGCTATTGGTCCAAAGATGGTTACAGGTCTTAGGAATCCAGCTAGAGAGAAGCAAACAAACAAACAAAAAGATATAATGATGACGACATAAGTTTTCAAACTTCCACTTCCTGAAACATATTGCCATGAAGAAATATACACTAAGCTACTATAGGAAATAAACTACCTTCTCGAAGAACAACCCTTTCATAAGCTGGGAACTTCGTTTGAACTGGCTGAGCTGACAAGTCCTCTCTGCTTTTTCGAAGATTTCTCTTGGAACTTCGAAGACCTCGAAACCTCCAGAAGTCTGCCCGATCGCCACCTGCTGTCTTTGGAAGTGTGTACTGTACACTGGCTAACTGCTCAGCTCTATTGAAAAAAAACAAAACAAAACAAAACATAAACCAGAGTATTTAAAAGGCAACAATAAAAAAATTCACAATGAAATGAACTGGAATGCCAAGATTAAGGACCGAGGTTCACATGTACCTTTCATTTCAAAAGTGATCAATTAAGTAGTCTGTACAGTGACTGAGTCAGTTATGACAGTAGCGAGCGAGCACACTGAACAATACAAATCTTACAAACTTGGATCCCCCAATTGTCTATCATCACTTAATTCACAGTATAATGAGTTTCCAAGAGTTCATACCTGTTCTTATTAGGGATGATGCCTCGTTCTACCTCCTTATGATTTTTGCCAATTCGAATGGCAAGCCAAGAGCCCAGCTTTCCGTTGTATAAGGTATCCACAACTCGGAACACCTCTCCTTTGTTAAAACTAAGTCCATAAGGAGATTCTTTTTCATATTCAAAATGCGTTCTAATATAGAATGAATCTCCTACATCTGATTCTACAATGCGGCGATAAACTAAGGAAAAGAAAAACATTAATCAATACTTACTGGGATAAAAAAAAAAAAAACATAATCTGCAGAAAAGATATTCTGTGAAGATGCTCCTACTAATGCCCACACCAACATACAATACCCAGGCAGTCCTCAATCTCCACTGTGTAGCTGAAATTACTTCATCTCATTGTTCTGCAATCATTTGTGTTACCTCCTAAAAGGGTTCTTGGTACCTCCATTGGGCTCATGATGAAATGATGCAGAAAAAGATGGATTTGTTCCATTTCTGCTTCCTATTATAGCATCTAACTGATCTGCAAATGCTGTAAAGGACCATTTTTGTTCCCCTAATCTTCTAGGAGACTTTGATTGTTCCAGCTGAGCATGCTAAACTGTATATGGTGGTTCATTCCTGCAACCCCAAAACTCAGGAGGTGGACAGTAGGGTCAGGTGTTCAACAACCACCTCTTCAACAGAGGAAGTTCTAAGCTAACTGGGCCACACAAAGCACCCACCTCAAAAGCATACAGAAAACACAAAACCAAACCAAAAATGGACTGTTTGCCCAAAATGCTCATAGTGCCAAAGCTTAAAAAAAAAAACAGAAAGAAAAGTTACATATTCTTTAAAATGATATTAACGATTCTGTATATTGCTTGGGAAATACTAGTACAAAACTTGACCACTATCCACATATCCTTTTATATAATTCCAATAGCTAATAAAACAAATATTTTTCTGACTTATAAAGATTGGCTGACATTTGACTTAAATCATAATGGCATAAATACTGGTCATATTTATCTTGCTCTGTTAATGAGCATAGTGTAAGACTATAGAACCTTAAATAAAATGAACAGATTAATAAAGTCAATCATCCTCAAATTAAAATTATTTATTTTTGACCTCCATTTTTGTAATTGCTCACTTTGTTTTGTTAAGACACAGTCTCACCATGTTGCCTGGCTATCCTGGAACTTGGAATGTAGATCAGGTTGGACTCATATCACAGATCTCTAAATTACCTACTTCTGCCTAGCAAGCAGGGAGACAAAATGCCTAGGTTCTCACGCCAGGGTGAACTTCTGGTTTGAGGGAAGTCATCATGCCTGGCTTTGAACTCACAATCCTCTTATGCCAGGCTCCTGAATGCTAGGACTATGGGCTGCTACCATCCTGACGCTGACTTACTTTCAACAACTAAACCAATCCCTCCAACTCCTCCAGGTTAATTCTCTCCATTTCAAACAGTATCTCACCATCCTTCTTCTTCTGAGCCAATATGGTCACTTCTTCACCTTTAGGGAGGTCGAGGAGGAAAAGGACAGCCTCTTCTCTTATGATATTTGTGAAATCTACATTGTTCACCTATTAAAATAAAAATTTTATAAATGTATACTAGCTATTTTTAGGAATATAAATGTACTTACTCAGAAAACAAGTATTTTCAGAGTCTAACTTGACAATATTATATTTAACAGGGAAGTTTTTTTTTAACTTTGGAGAATATAAAAATTCTCTAATTTAAAGTAAGCACAAACAAAATAAGGTGAGCAAAAACGTAAACTCAGAGTAGCTACAATACTACCTGATATTAAGATGACCTATTACAGATCTATGCAATTTAGACTCAAAATGACAATATATATTCACTATCTCTAGATTTAAAATTCCATATTCACTCTACATATATAGTATATAGCCTAACTTTTTTTATTAATTGCTGAAAAGTAAACTATATACCAAAAAGAGTTAGAAAGACAAGATATGCATTATGGTGTCCCTATAACAGCAACTTTGTAGTAGATGCTATCTGGTTCTCAAGTCAGTATCTAATTATATTAGAAAATCCCTAAGTTTCAAAATGAGGTTGAAATTAAATCTACCCGAGTGTCACCAATAACTGAGCAGAATTATAAGCAAGTGTAATCCTAATACCTTTAGGAAAATTTTTCTCCATTAAACAAAAAGGCCAAAAGGCAAATAATCAAAATGTTCTAATTACTTTCTTGGAAAACCCAAAGTGAACTATTAAGAAGCTGCTTTTTAGATGATGTATTCCCTGATTCCTTCAAAACAGGATCATGAGATAGGCAAGAAGTGCTAGAATTTCACATACAGTCAGCATTGTCACCATGTTATGCTCAAATGCAACAGAACTGCACCGAGGGCATGCGATATTATCGGGAAGAATCTAATACAACGTCAGAGGGAAGCTGCTAAGTCAGAGATGGTGCCTGACTTTCATATGCTTAAGTGTGAAGGGAAAGGAGGATAGTGCCCAAGCACAGGAAACTGTTCAAGGTAAAGACGAGTCTGACTGTGGGCTACTCATTGAGATGAAGAAATTACAGGTCAAGGCAGCAGGAGCAGAAGTCACATGATAGAGTCTCCAGAAGGTCTTTGAGGACTGACAGGCAAATGCTGCTAAGAAATCATAGAAATTGTGAGGTGAACTTGGCTCTGGTCAGTGATGGCTGTGAAAACTCAGACTCAGTTGTGGATAAATAGCCAGGTTGTAAGGCTTCTGGGTATTTGTTTCTTTGTAAAAAGAAAGAAAAAGAAAGCAAGGAAGGAACTCAATCGTCCCTTGAACTAGAGAGCAGCAAAGGAGAGAAATGAGACTATGAAGAACCAGAAAGGAGGGAAAGAGGAATTGATGCACAAAGCTGCAAGACTGTAGAGATGGGAGACTTAACGCAGCACAGGGAGGAGGAAGGCTGAAAAAAAAAAAAAAACTAAGAGAGAGAGACCAGAATGGAGGAACCAAAGAGAGGAGATAGGCAAACAGTAAGCACACAACCCACATTGGATAGACTGGTGTTCTTATTTAAAAACTAGAACAGAGCTTACCTACCAGTAGCCAAACACATATAAACGTTTAGACTCTAAAGAGGAGTGAGAGACAGATGAAGACACTACCATTAGTAGGCAACACTGCCATGGAGAAAAAAGCAGAGGAGAGTAAAGCACCATTTGTAGATTACTTCTAGCCTAAGTTCTCCTGGCTTTTGTCAATGATCACCTTTCTTGTGGTGTTTGAAGGTTGAAAGCCAGGCAGCTTACAGATTTGCCTGATATAAACTCCATCCATACTCCTGAATGTGAACACTATCTGAAATAAGGAGTCTGAAAGGTCAGCATTCTTATGACTCCTCCTCACTCTTATGGCAAAATAATACCCCAAATTGCTGGCTGGCAGGTTGTGGTGGCTAGCAGTTTGACAGTCCAAATGTTTAACTAACTTTTAAAAGACTATTTAGTAGATGGTAGAGGGATCTAAAATGTTTTCATTATAAGGTCTTTGAACAGCAATGACTTCAGTAAAACATCACTAACAAGATAACCAAACAGCAAACAAGAGTAAAAGCAGAATGACAAGAGACCAGTCTAACACAAGCTAGATCTAACCAGTTCTTAATTTGAAACTTAGGTGGTTCAAGAGACTGTACATAAATTATAGTATAATCACAACAGTAGGTCTGTTATGCCTGGCATCTGATGATGTAAGACTTTTGAATCCAAGTAAGATGATATACTGACATACCCTGAGAATTTGATCACCTTCCTCTAAGCCTTCTTTGGCTGCAGGGCTATCTTCTAGAACGCCAGCTACAAATATTCCGACATCATTTCCACCAGCTAGTCGCAAACCCACACTATCTCCTTTTCTGAATTTTACCAGTTTCATGCTGGGCCTGTTAAAACAGATATTTCATTTCAAACAGTTAAAAGTTACAGCAGGCTGCTACAGCAACAGCTACATTCAGAACAGAATACAGGACCATCATTTCTAAAGCCTCCTACATAGCACTTATTTAGTAAGTAAAACTTAGTACTAGAATCCAAAACCAGATTTAATAGACCTTCTAATTTCTTATTAGAAAATAAGTTTTGAAATATCTAAATTTGATGGAGAAATAATGCTTTTTGTGACCACCCTATAATTTTTCTTATTAACAATATTTTCCCTATTCTTAATCAAGTATATATGGTAAATTCCCAATAGCTAAAAAATAAAACCAAAACCTACTTTTCTATACCAACCCCACTGAGTAAATGAAAGAAAATATGCAGTCTTTATCGTACTATGAAAAAGTAAACAAGCAGCGTTTGGTGTAATCTCTACAATTAAGACAGTGAATTTAAGTTTCATCATTGGTGCTTGGCTCTTTCAAGTAAGTACCCTTAACCTGAAGCCCTTTTTAACTTTGAGATAAGAACTTATAGTTACTCAGCAATTCTCGATTAGGCCTACATCTGTTGCTGTCCCTTGTGTCCCTAGGAAGAAGTGAAGTAACAGATGCTTGCATGTCCCTCTATGTTGGGAGCAAACAGCTGAGCAGAAAAGACACTGGTTAAAGTGCTCTACACTGCTAAGCTCTCAGTGTCGTCCCCACAGTCCTAAGAATGAGTACCCCAACTTTCACTATTCTGAATATGAAATAAAGAAAGGTCCCTTGCCTTTAATTTATAAATTAATTGCCAAATTATTAGAACCTATCATAATAAAGTCACATACATGAATAAATGAATTGAGGAAGAAATTCTGGTACTTTTGAACTGACTAGTTAAAAACTGCCAATAGCTTTTACTGACTGTAAAATATTGTAAATATAAAATATTCACCATTGATCTGGCTTGCTTTCTTCCTTCCTGTTTCTTTTCCCTTCCCTTTCTCCTTTCCTTTTGTTTTATGGTTTTTCAAAACAGGGTCTCACTACATAGCCTTAGCCATCCTGGAACTCCCTATGTAGACCAGGCTGACCTCCAATTCAGAGATCTGCCTGATCCGGTTTTCTAACCAAGTCAAAGGTATCTCAGATTCCTCACTCCCAAAAACTGGATACACGAGAGAGATCTTTAAATATTTTCTTGAAAATCCTAGGTACTCAGAAATCCTCCGCTAATCCTGACTAGTCCAGAGTATCACATAAAGTAGAAGAGACTGAGTGGATCTGCACTTAGATAAAATCTGACTTCTGAAAAGCAATGCTAGATAGCAGCTTCCGGAAAATGACACATCTGTACTCTGCCCTATCTGCATTATAACAACTATGTACAACAATAAAACCCATCCGTTCCTTTTCCTCCAAACCCACTAACTATTTGAATGAAAGACTCTCAGAGCTCAGCTACTGATACTGGGGACATGCTCAAGTCCTCTTGGCCATCTGCTCTTCAGGGCTTTTTTTGGGGGGTGGGGGGCAGGGAGGCAGCCCTCTAACATCTTACTATAATTTCAAGCAATCCCAAGAATGAGTAATTTAATCACCCATTACTGACACTAAAACTCGACTACTCGACTATTTCTGAGGCCATCTGCTTCTGCCTAGGCACTGTGTAACAACCCATGCATTACTGTATTTCCTTATTTATTTGTACAGAAACTACTGAGGGTGAGAGTTCTCGATCTACTGCACCTTAGGGAATGTGCTTCTTTTCAAGCACTCTCACATCACGTCCTTTTTATGATAAAAGCTATAGATTTAAAGACTATAAAGGTTTAAAATTTGCTCACAAAATTTTATGAAATCTACCTATAAAGTAGTAAATAAATGGTATGGACTCTTCAAATTAATTCTGGAATGCTTTCTCAATCAGAAATCATGTTCCTCTGGGCAGCACACTGAGATGCTCTTGGCTGAAACGACTGAAGGTGTGCTGCTGACACTATGGCTAGGGACTTGGTCCATGTCACAGAATAGGAAGGCCAAAATAAAGAGACATTAGCTCAAAATGTCAATGCTGACTAGCAAGTATTTATCTTTCAGTGCTAGGGCACAGAAAGCTTGTGGACACTCTGACATCTTAGTAGAAAGCACATCTTTACTCTTTAGTTACTGACCTAAGACCTAGCGAAGAGAAGACGGTAACAAAGGAACGATGGTTGCTTTGCTGTTGTTAATCACAGTACTACAAGCACTATATATACAATGCTACTACATATACAATGCTACAGGAACATGACTTTTCAATTCGCATGCTAAGAAACAGCTAATAAACACAAAGGCCAGTGCGGCTTGAAGACTACATTACCTAAGAATTCCATCTTCATGCGTTGAATTAGGCAGAACACCATCAGAAGGGCTGACGGGTAAATCCACATCTGGTTGTCCAACCTGAGCATACACAGGCTTTGGTTCTTGAAAAAAGAAGAAAAGAAAACTTAAATTGTCAGGACTTAATAAGCCTCATGAGATACTGACAGGAAGAAGAGTAACAGAAAAACAATTATCAAAGGGTCCATGCATTTCTCTGCGTCACCATGCTCACTATACAAAGACGCCTTTTCTAAAAGCCACGTTCCTGCCTGCCGTTAGCCAACTAGAGTAAGACAGGTACAACAGAAGCAAACAGTTCCAGTATTTAAAATAACTTTTGTTTTACATTTTTGAAGGCAATCTAATATCCTCCATGCCATCCCTGCGGTATTATGTAATGAACCCAGGGCCAACTAATGAGTAAGGTTGGAAAATATCCTTCCTTACTGCAAGCAACTGTTAAACATGAATAACTATGTTTAGAAAATTAAACACTCATGAAGGTCACTGATTCATACTCTACCATAATAAGAAACGCTGTAATGTACATACAGAAAAATTCACTGTTAACAATACTTGGATCTTTACCATCGTCTGCAAATGCTGACAGTTGCTGTGCTCTGGCAGCAAAGGCTTTTTGGTTATGTTTACCTGGAAGAGTGGGTGTCTGCTTCTCATTTTTTTCAACTGTAACTTCTTCCACTGCTTTAGGTGTGTGATCATCTCCATGTTTTACGGGAGTTGAGATGGCCCCAGGTTTAGACATTCGATCTTCCTCTCTACTCCGGAGACTAATCGTTACAATAAAAACATGAAGAGGGTAAGGATGATTTTGAAAAACACTTCATGAGAACAGAAGAGGCAACACAACTTTAGAACCACGGAAAAGTTTCCAAACTTAGTAATTAAAATGAGAATGGCAGGCAATATGACTCAGTGGGTAAAAATACTTGTCACCAAACTAGATAACCTGCATTTTATCCCTAGTTCACATAGTGGAAGGAGAACCAATTCCTAAGTTCTCCTCTGACCTCCGTACAGATGCACGTCCACACAGACGTGCATGCATGCACACATCAGCACTAAATGTAGGCTCAACCACACTCCTCACTGTGCAGAAGCAAACATCAGGCCCTTCAAAGAGCTAGCAAGATCCTCCTAAGGACAGAAACATATAAATATGTGTGTATGTGAGTGCATATGCACATCATATGTGCATTGTCACCAACACCGAGGTGCACATATGGAGACGAGAGGACAACTTTGTGAAGTCATTTCTCTATCATGCTCATGTGCAGTCTGAGGCCTGAATGCTCGTGACCAGGCTTCCTTCCACCAGGTAAAGTACCTTTCACACCTGAGCCATCCTGCTGTTCTCTTATAGCTGTTTTATATTTGTACACAGAATAGTCCAATTGAGTGAGAAACTTTGGGTTGCCTAAAAGCTCTAAAAAAAAGTGGTTGTTAAAGATGGAATGGAATGGAGTTTGAAGAAATTTTATATTTCACATAAATGACTTACTAGAAATAAAGGCTCTGTAGTTTATCTACTATGTAAACCAAGTAGCAATCAGATCAGCAATGAGTAATATTAAGTGGAAACCTACAGGTAAAATGGCCTGGAGACCCTGTAGATGTTTGCTTCCATATGAAAGCTACTGTCAAATGGCTGAGCAGTGGAAGGCTTCCAAACGAGATACCTCCCACAAACATCCTTCCCAGACACTACAGACAGCAACACCCTATAAGTTCACCTGGCAACACAATGTAAATTCTCTGAACACTCAGTGACCAGAGGCTGAGCCCTTCCAAGAAAGCTCCATCTGAGGCCTGAGGGCATGAGGTGCTGCCTCTTGTGCTGGCAGGCACTCCATCTTAGAAGATGAAGAAACGGCTGTCTGTACTTATATTTAGACTTAGTGTTACTCCTAGCAGCCAATGCTTCGCAGTCCTGCTCCTTTCATGTTTAGCTTCTTTACACTACACTGCTCCCATAAACCACATTCACTCTCTTGATCATAGCTATGCTATGACAGGCTTTCTCTCATATTTCTAACACTTAAGCACCCACAGCCCATCCACACTGCAGACACCACTAAGTTATCCAGGCTTGCCTTGAATTTGTTCTGTAGTGATGTATCCAGACCTTAAACTTGTGATATTCTTTTGCCCAGTCTCCCAAGTAGCTGGGATCAGAGGCGTAACCACTAGACCATGCCTCCTGTGTGTGTTTTGTTTGTAGACTTGGGCATGTGCAAGTGCACACATGTGTAGAGATCTGAGGACATTTTTTTTTTTTTTTTACAAGTGTTTCTTCTTTCACCGTGAGGGTCCTAGATATTCAACTCAGACTGTGAAGATTCTATGCAAGTGCCTGTAACCCATGGGTCTATACCCATGGGCCATCTTGAAAACAAACAATTTTAGTAAGAAGACAGTCCAAAACATAATTTTAGTAAGAAACAGTGGAAGAAAAGCCTTAGGGAGCCCGTTCCTTACTGATGCCATTAGGTTTTTGACGGTAGTACAATTATCCTGCGCTCTGGTAACATCTAGAGCAAACAGCATATTCTGTGGGTTTTAGAAGTAGAGAATCAGTATCACAGTGATCTTAATTTCTCTCAAGGGCAAGAGGACCATTCTATATTTCTTCATCTATAAATAAGGTTTTTCATAGTTACCTTTTACATATATACAAAAACTGACTTTTTTTACAGAAACATTTTTTACTTTATGTACACTGGTGTTTTTGCCTACATATATGCCTATGTGAGGGTGTCAGATTGCCTGAAACTGGAGTTATAGACAGTTGTCGGCTGCCATGTGGGTCCTGGGAATTGAACCCAGGTCCTCTGGGAAAGCAGCCAGTGCTCTTAACCATTGAGCCATCTCTTTGCCCCTATTTTCAAATTTCATGTTTTGTCTACCATGGTTCTGAGTGACCAGAAAAGCTTATCACTACACCTTCCACCAGACAACCCCGATCATTTCAACAGATAAAATGATTCACCTGCAGAAAACTGGATAGACCTATGCTATCTTTTACATGAGGGACCTAGAGTGGTAATACACTTATCAAAGTAGAAGGGAGACCATTTGGGAAGAGGAAAAGGACAAGAAGGAGGAAGGACTGTGACAGGAAAGGGTAATGGAGTTACGAATATGGTCAAACTATACGTTTCAACAAAAATGTCATTATAGAACCCCACAAAGTACAACAAAAACACATTAATAAAATTCTTATTTATGTTCTGTGGTGGTCTGAATGACAACAGCTCCCATAAACTCAACATATTTGAATACTTTATCTCCAGTTGATGAACTGTTGGGAAGGACTGGGGCCAGTCCTCTCCTTGCAGCTGGTTTCAGATAGGGTTTTTTGTTGTTTTGCCATGTGTACACCTGGCTGACTCACCAGCAAGCTTCTGGGCACTCTCTAGTCTCTACCCCTCTCATCTTGTTATAGGAGAACTAGAACTCAACTCTACATGAGCTCTTGGGATTTGAACTTAGATCCCCACTTATACAGCAAGGGCTTTACCCACTGAGCCATCTCAGTGCTTGAAACTACTACTACCTCCATAACAAAATAACAAAACAACAGAACATCCTGGTAATTTAAATTCAAGATTCTCAAAGAATTCTAATGCTGTGTGTGCACTATAATAGTTATAAGGCCTGGACCCCAAATATAGCATCTTGGCACAAGATCTGAGTTTAAATTGGCAATGCTTTGCTCATATACACAATATCACCACCACACATGTGGTTGGGTTGTGAGCTGTGTCAGCAAAAGATGCCCCTGAACGCAGGGTTTGGTTTGGTACAGGCATTTCTTTCAGGAGGAATAAATGATAGTAACAAGAACATTTAAAATGGTTACAAACTCAAGTTTTCTGAAAGCAGCACTTTCAACTACTTTAGAAGCAACTACTTTCAATTAAACAGGATATGCTCTATTAAATATCATTTTTATAACTTTAAGTCAATGTCTTGGGTCCCTGGTGAGTTGTCCGGTTCATGAAATAAATGAGTGTACTACAAAACATGAATCTGAACACTCAGAGTTTTTACTCTGACACGTTTTCATTACTGTTACTGCTGTGGACGTGACTTCAGGTGGAATGGAATGTTCAATTTTTTAGAAGTCACAGAACTAGGGTTATATATAAAAATACTTAAGGCTCCTAAAAGGGAGGAGGACATCATGGTATTATTTAAAGATAATTAATAATAATAAGTTGTTGAGTTTTCAAAATGAGGTTACAGATGCCAAGTTGTTAGAAAGACTAAATAAAAACCAAAATAGCAAAAGAAACTTTCTATCAAATTAATAGTATAATAAGATTCCATTGTACTACTAATGGCTACCTACCATCAAGAAAATAACAAGAGCAGGGCACCTTCAATCTCAGCACTTAGGAGACAGAAGCCAGGCCAGCATGTCCTACATAGTGAGAACTTACCCCATAACAACAATGATGATAGGAAAAAAAGAAAAAGAAAACAAACAAGTGGCCATGATTCAGGGGAAAGGGAAATCCAGGGTATTCAACCTGACACTGAGACATGATGTCATCTACAAAGCTACAAAGTTCATACTCAACGGAATGAGTAGTGTTATGCAAAAAAAAAAAAAAAACCCTCAAAATAAACAAACAAAAAAACCAAAGAACAACAACAAAAAAAAACCCACACCAATTCTGCACTAACAAAACAAAACAAAACAAAAAAACAATTAATCAACATGGAAATCAGCACCGACTCCTAAGTTTCAAACAGACCTTCTGTACAACCTGGCTGAACCCTCTCATATATATACCCAAATAAACTAGATGGCTGCGCCACAGCACTACTCACAGCAGCCACGTTAAAGACCAGTCCAGGACCATCCACAGATGAGAGGACAAAGTCAAAAGCCATCTCTGCTGTGTGTGTGCACACTCGCCTTCTCTCACTCGCTCGCTCATACACACATATACTATGAAGTTTAACTAACTCATAAAGAATAAAATCATGTCATCTACAAGACAATGGACAGAAGTAGATATCACCATGTTAATGACATACAAAACAGACACACACAAGTATCTCATGCTTTCAGTCATGTGGATTTTAGTGTGAGGGGGGAAAAAAAAAAAACCTTAAAGGAAAGAGGACAAGGAGGGAGGTGAAAGGTGAAAGAAGTAATGGAGTAAAGCCTAGTGCTTGGGTAATGTACTCTAATAAGAGTAGCAAACCCAACAAGAAAACAAAGAGAACTTTCTATGACTCAAAATTTACACTCAAAGTAGCTACATTCTGATTGAAATTCTGATTACTACCACTCCTTTTTAGCAGTTTCTGGGTTAAAGGATTTGCCCTTGATGACTGCCCCTCAGTGCACCCACCACAGATGTCAGCACTAACTCCATTAGAATGCTGTGTCAGAACGCCACTCAAGGTTAGCAGGGACATTTTAGAATAGATGACTCACAGTAAGTAAAAAACAATCAACCAATTTTGCAGTTGATATACCATAATAATCCTTTAAAGACCATTTCAAGCAAAATAAAGATTCAGATTCACATAATTGACCCAAAGCTTGAAGTGTACCAAGGATGGATGGAGTTCGTATACCTAAAAGCT
Organism: Rhabdomys pumilio; assembly: GCA_030674055.1. Classification (NCBI taxonomy): domain Eukaryota; kingdom Metazoa; phylum Chordata; class Mammalia; order Rodentia; family Muridae; genus Rhabdomys; species Rhabdomys pumilio. The sequence continues at coordinate 60,125,195 of JANHMN010000003.1, forward strand.
AAAAGAGATGTAATGACAGCAACCAAGTATCCTCTGTTGCTGCTTGAGTAAACACAAATACCTTTATAAATGCACAACTTTAACAGGTTTTTTTTTGGTTTTTGGTGACAGGGTCTTATGTGTCCCAAGATGATCTCAAACTCAGTATGGTGACTAGTTTGTGTCAACTTGACACAAGTTATAATCATTTGAGAGGAGGTAACCTCATCTGAGAAAAATTAGGCTATAAAAAAGTCTGTACAGCAGTTTCTTAATTAGTGATGATTGGGGAGGACCCAGCCCACTGTGGGTGGTCTGATCCCTGGGCTAGTGGTCCTGAGTTCTATTAGGCTGAGCAAACCATGAGAAGCAAGCCAGTAAGCAGCATTCCTCCAAGGGCCTCTGCATCAGCTCCTGCCTCCAGGTTCCTACTGTACTTGAGTTTACCCTGACTTCCTCTATCCTGAACTGTGATGTAGAAATGTAAACCAAACAAACCCTCTCCTCCCCGAGTTGCTTTGACCATGGTGTTTCATCACAGCAGTAATAACACTAAGACACTCATTAAATAATTCAGGATGACTCTGAACTCAAAAAGTCCTGTCTCTATCTCCAAGTGCTAGGATTGTGAGTCTTTAATGTGTAGTTTTATTGGGGGCATCAAATCCAGGAATTTATGCATGTCAGACAAGCACTCTACCAACTGAACGACACACTCCGCCCAGATAGCACTATGTTTAATAAGCATTTCCAAAGCTCTCAGTCTTCTCTCTTGCCTGCTCCCTTTGCTATTCTCTGTAGTCTACTTCTTGGCCCTTCTTCATAGGATTCTTCTTAGCAACCTCTGTGACTTCTCAAGTTTTGGGTAACATCTACATGCAGATAAATCTCTCTAGATCTAATCTGCTCTTCAGCTATGAAATTGATTTTTTTCTCTTCTACCTTTACTGTGATATAGTCACAGTAAAACTGTATGTATTTAAGGTGTTTGCTATGTCTGCTTAGATTATGGACATCACTGGAAATGACCAGAGTTAAATCTCCTCAAATATAAATTTGGTATATGATGAGAATACTTAAGTTTTACAGTGACTACAGTCATCACAATTGCATTAGGCTTCCTTTGCCTCTCTGACAGCATCTCCCTGCTTCTTTTCCTTGCCCAGTCTTCTTTCCTCTCTTTCTGTGAGGTTCAGGTCTTTGCTTCCAGAGATAAGTTCACTTATGTGTTTCTTTGTACCAGGAATAATCTTGGGTATGTCTATGTTACTGAAAGTGGTAGAGTTCCTCTTTTCACTGAATAACTTTTCTATTACATATGCATGTCTCTGTGTTTTTATCCAGGACAGACAGGCTGGCTCTTTACTGTTGTTACTATAAAGATCTATCCCAGTGTACAATTGTAGATATTTTTCTTTTAAGATTTATTTATTTATTGTATGTATGTGAGTACTCATTACACTGTCACTTTCTTCAGACATGCCAGAAGAGGGCATCAGATCCTGTTACAGATGGTTGTGAGCCACTGTGTGGTTGCTGGGAATTGAACTCATGACCTCTGGAAGAAGTCAGTGCTCTTAACCACTGAGGCATCTCTTTAGCCTGATATTTTTTAAGATGGTCACTTTCTTCCAGATAGACATTCAGCAAGAGGGTCATACTGTGATTCTATTCTTAATTTTCAAACTATCTTCCCCAGTCGCCATAAGGTAGAGCACAGATACGTCTACATATTTTTATACTGTTAATAACTGCTTCTGTGATACTAGCCAGAGTTGAGCACTGACAAATACTTCCTTGGCTTGCCCGCCTATTAAATGTACTACCTACCACCTTGAATTTTTTAAAAAAGAAAAAAAAATGACTATCTTCTATTTACACAAGTGTTTAAACTGAGGATGAAAAATAGACACAATCTTAAATAATAAAAGAAAAATGTATCTGACTTTTTGTAAATAGTTGTAAATGTACTTTGTTTTTACCTGCCATTGCTGGGCTGCTGTGGAGACTGTGTGGAATGATCAGAGGGGTCGGAACGTTGATCAGGAGATCGTGACTGGCTGCGGCGGGGAGGCCTGTCATGTGAGCGACCTGAATGGTCTGATGCTAGTGACTGAATTTCTGAAATGTCTGTTAAATAAAAAGAAAATTATCACATGAAATGACTACACTAAGGAATTCTAGTAATATTATAAATAAGCTAATGGTATATTTCACATAAAATGATTGAAACATTAACATCATCTCCAGTGATCACTAAAACTACAATGAATGACCTACAAATTATTCATGTGTAGTGACAACAGATACAAACAGACACACAAATGTACATGTAAATTTCAGATTTTTGAAGAAAAATATCATTCCACTCAAACATATCCAACCCTCATATACTTTAAGAAATAAATCAGTGGGATCCTCCAAACAGAACTATACTCACCATCTCTTTCAGAGGCATTAGCAGAATGGATACTATCCGTAAGATCGGGGACATTCAATAAGGTAGCCCGCTCATCTCTTTGCACTACCATTTTTAACTTGCCTTTAGACCGTTCTATCAATGTTTTTGCATCTGTCAATGACATATTTTCTGTCACAGTACCATTTATCTATAACAGAAAAGAAGCTACAGGTTGAAAAGGAAATAACAAAATACAAACTAAAACTTAAATCTGATCTGTTACAGGCAAGGACAAACTCCTCAGATCACTTGAAGACCTAATACTTTTTCCTAAATCTTCAAAAGCATTCCTATAAGCAAACTAGAGAGCATTTCAATAGTGTCTAGGACAATATCAAAATTATTGTGATGAGTGATATATATTTGCAGTAATTAATCCTCTCAGGTTAGCCCCATACCTCGTAAGGGGCAGAACAAATGTTGATTATTCTCTATAGCAAAACTGCTTCAAACACAAGCAGATGTTACATAATAACTCTAAATTGTGTTTCCTATTTTAATTTATTATAATATAAAATATAACTATACCTTCAAGACAACATCCCCTTCTTGAATGTTACCATCTCTTGCTGCCAAACTATCTTGTGAAATTTCCTTTACAAATATATGGCTGGCCAATCGAAGACCATATTCTGGAAGAATACAGTTAAATATCTTTAGTTCAAAGTTCTAAGACAATTAAGTACAGTTTAAATTGTAAGATTTAAAATTACTGTCCTTATGAACCACTCTGCACCTAAAGCTATTATCTTTACATCATTGAAAAGTATACAGTCAAGAAGAAGCAAAATAAAACATGGTTCAAAGAAATGACACTATCTTACTGTTCCCATCTTCACTGAAAAGGAGATGGCCTAAAAGATGTAACCATTCTTTTCCTGATTATGTGATGATATACTAGCTTCTTGTAGTTTAAAGAACACAACCATTAGAGTGAACTGCTTGGGGCTTAAAAACTCTGAAATCCGACAACGTTTTTGATGACTGCTATGAATCAATTACTAGTTTTCTGTCCCCTCACTCCTAAGTGTGTACAAACCTCTACTGAAAAAAATCTCAAAAGCTTTAGTGCAGCCTACTATTAACAGATATGAGTAAGAATACAGTGCTCTCATTTATGCAACCTACAAAACACCCATGAAATGGTAGTTTTATCTGTGGGTGTGTAAGGGGTTACAGAAATGACAAAAATTAAAAATCAAAACTGCAAGCCAGGTGTGGGAGAACACACACATGATGCTCACACTCATTGGCTGAAAAGGACAGGACTGTATCTCAGTAAGACAGACAAAACAAAAGCTGTAACTATCAGTCCTATGTCAACAGAAAAAGAAATATTCTTGATCTGTAAAAAGAAAAAGGAAGACTTTCACTGTTTTAAAAGAAACAAAATTCAAGAAAAAGCCAAACTTAAAAGCCAAGATGAACAAACAGGTTTTAATGTAGGATAAAATGAAGCCTACAGTGCAAGAGTCTAAATGTTCCATCTCAGTTACATATTAACGTAAGGTAAATATGCAAAGAATATACACAGATACAGAACTAGTACCAGAGTGGAATTGGGAGATCCTGTCAGGCAATGCTAACTGCTTGGAAAACAGCAATTTCATCTAGAAAAATACAGGACTAAGGACATATTCTTATTCACAATAAAAGGTTACAACTGAGCTAGGCAATGGTGGTGCATTGTTTAACCTCAGCACCTGGGAGGCAGAGGCAGGTGGCAGATCTTTGTAAATTCAAGGCCAACCCTGGTCTACAGAACTAGTTTTAAGACAGTCAAAGAAACCCTGTCTTAAAAAACCAGTGTGGGTGTGTGTGTGTGTGTGTGTGTGTGTGTGTGAGTGTGAGTGAGAGAGAGAGCGAGCAAGAGAGAGAGAGAGAGAGAGAGAGAGAGAGAGAGAGAGAGAGAGAGAGAGA
>JANHMN010000003.1:60129734-60139925 GCA_030674055.1 Rhabdomys pumilio
GGCAGAGAGGCAGAGAGGCAGAGAGGCAGAGAGGCAGAGAGGCAGAGGCAGACAGTTGAATCTCTGGAAGTCCAAGGCCAGCCTGATCTACATAGTGGTACAGGACAGCCGGAGCTATACAGTGAGACCCAGTCTCTACACAAAACAAAAAAGACTATAAATATCAATATACAGATGTAACCAAAATATTCCTGGCATGTCAGTTTATTCCTTTATTCCAGGTAGTTCTTTGGGTACATAGTAACTACAAATTAAAGAAAGAGATCAGATAGTCCCTGTACCTTGGCAACTTATATAGCAGAGTAAAAGATGTTACCATAGTAATTTACTAGTGCAAGGAAGTACTAATACATGGTAGTTTACTAGTGCAAACTAGTAAATATAGTGCAAATATGCATTTCTATCAGAGTCAGAGAAGGCTTTTATAAGAAAGAAATACCAAAGCTAAGACTTCACCTAAGAAACACTAGAACTAAACCTGAATGAAGAGTGTACCATGTGCACAAGACTGGGGTTATTCAAAACAAATACACCAAAGGATGAAGGAAAAAACATGGCAGGTGTGATAAAGCCCTAGGTCTAGGATAACCAACACTGATACAAACACAAATAGAAGCAATTAAGATGAAACCTTGAGAAAACCGTCTACAGAGTTCAGTGGAAGGGACAGACCCTGAGATCAGTCACAACACTGACAAAGTCCACTGAAGAAACAGACGGCAGCCTGGAGAGAAGAGCAGCGGAGAAAGACACACGTGAGACAGATAAGTTGGTACGCTGGGAGTCAGGACACATTCGTCATACAAACAAGAGATGCCAAGGAAAATCATCCATACGTCGCTGACTGAGAAACAGGACTGAAGGGATACAGTGGAAAAAATAGTCATTTGAAGCACGAAGGAAAAAAAACAATAAACTGTGATTCCCTTGAGGTGTGGCTGATTCTGAGGAATCCCTATGGAGAGTATGTCTAAGCTGGGCACAGAGTGGACTGCTGTAGACTACAGAAGAAGTGGAGATCTAAGCAGTGCAGTGAGGTCCCTGGGATATGTGAAACTCTACACAAGACAGCAGGAAGTGCAAGCAAAGTTCCTGGACAGACACTAGAGCATCTACGGTAGAAGGATGGAAATGAAAAGAAGTGAGGACCTCAGAAAGATGAGAATTACAACAGTCCAAAGAAGACATCGTTCTAACAGTTAGGTGAGCAGTGAAGCTGTGCTACACACACCAGCTTGGCTGCCTGTGAATGGCTCCGGGCTGGGAGGCAGGTCCTAGTGGAACAAAAGTGACATCCAAGTGTGAGGGAAGAAGCAGCATTAGCAAGAGCAGGCTGACCTGGGAGTGGGCAAGGAATGTCAGGGACAGGACGGTAAGCAGGTCAGCTCACCCAAGTTCACCTTCAAAACCCTTTCTCCACCATTTTTAAAACCAAAGCCATGAGCCCTACATAACCACAAGCCAAAGGGATCAAAGAGCCATTTAAAATGCTAACCATTTGGTGAAGCAAGAGAATAGTTAGAGAATTCAGTTTAAGAACATCAATCTTCCATTTACAAATTAGCCCATTTCTCCCCTCCAAGTAAGCCCTTAGATTTATTTCCATGGTCACACTATTGATCCTAACAGTAAAGAAAAACACAGCATTTCAACTGAGTGCTGGTGTGACATTTCTTGCTATCGTAATTTGAATTTGGCTGTTCCTGTTCCAATAAAACCAAAATTCAACCAGAAGTTCGCTCCAACAAAGTGATTTGAGAAAATGTTCCAAAATGTCCCAGTGTCTGCCTTACCAGGATTAGACTCTTAGCAAGAGTACATGAGTAGAAAAGGAAATAGATTAAAACACATATGGTCACTGTATTTCTTATTAAACACATATGATCACTGTATTTCTTATTAAACCAGCTTTAAAAGTCTCACGTGAGAACAGTGAGTCAGTGATACCTTCATTTTTCCGAGACTTCACCAATGTGACCTTGGTGGGTTTGGCGGGCTGACTGGAGGCCACTGACCGCCTGTCTGAGCGAGGGGACAGGCTCCTCTCCCTGCTTGCGCTTCTATCCCTTGCCCAGCTCTTCTCGCTCCTTCTGTTAACTAAAGCACCACGGCCACTTCTTGGATCATGTACTTCCTCGTCATAACTATCATCTTCATTATCAGATACCGGTTCAGGATCTGGGTGACTTACAGGGATCTGAACTTTCTTCTTCCTTCGGATGGTCTACAAATAAAAAGAGGTAATAAACTAAATGGTATTCGTGTACGCTCCATTCGTAAGAGAAACACACATTTCCCTTGGCTTACATTAACTTATGTAAGTACAAAGGAGATAATATAGTAATCACACCAATACATTTTCAAAATGGCTGTTTTCCATTCTCTTAATAAAAAGATCTGGCTAAACAGCAAATTTACTAAATTCTTCCAGAATTTTATAACAATTTTCCAGGTGATAAGAAAATCTTGGGGAACACTTGTCTTCTGACACCTTTAGCCACTCACACTTTTTGCTCACTTCTGATTTCTCCATCTGCTTCTGTTTTCTCAGGGCTTCATTTGCAATCAAATGTAGTTTTGATTCTACTGGTTTCTTCCCCTCATCTCCCACATGTTTTGACACAATAAAAGATACTTTTCATTGATTAGGCCATCTATAAACTCATCAGTACCACCAGGAGTGGTCTTGCTGCTATTTAGCAATCCTTTCATCTGCATCTTGTTGCCTTGAAATGAACTGCCTAACACAGGTTTTCTGCATCATTCAAGAAGGTCCTGGTTCCTCAGCCTACTTTAGTCAGTGTCCTTTTAGACCAACCCACTTCTAAAATCCCTTCAATGTGTCTCATTTATTTAACCTTTCTTGTGCTCTCAGAGATCAAGTGGATCAGCTCAGTTATGTGAATAAAATCTCACCATTAGCTCGTGTTCTCAATGACAGCCACTTCCAAGAGATTTCCTCGTCAGTTACCATCCTGTGTGACGTGTAGCTCTAATCTTTAATCTCACCCAAATTACTTCAAATCTGCTCCACCTGATAAATGCCTAATAATCTTGTCTTGCCAGTTCCTTCCAAATTCTATTTCTTTCACGGCTAAATATATCCTAAGGATGAGTCAACACTAAACACTGCTGCTTCCTACTATCCAGACTAGCCAAAGTAGGTCTTTTGGTGAAAACAAACAAACAAACAAACAATGTTAGAAGTTGGAGGACAAGTAGCAAGAGAAGCCAGCATGTGGGAAAGATGCCCTGTGCTGCTAAGAAAGGAGAAAGGACAGCTGCTTTCTTCCCTCCCTGTCTGTCTTGCCTCGACTACAATCTTGTTATACCAGAAGTCTGTATGCATAAACTGGGCAGAATAGTGCTTCCTGCAATGTCAGACAGACTCTGCCTTTTAGACAGTAACTTGAAATGCACCCTGAACAACTCTGTAGACAATCTTGGCTTCTTCTCTCTCCTTAAGACATCAGTTAACAAGGGTGGTAGATGGTGTGGGGTCAGAGAAGGAAGGTAGAGTGCTCCCTGTAAACAAAAAGCTCAGAGCGGAAAAGGAGGGTCTCAGGGACTTTCACACGACTTGTGGAGAACAGGATAATGTAAGTACATAAGAGAGACAGCAGCATTAAGCCATGAGACTCCACCCCTCTCCTTTTATAAAGGAAAACTTCCATCTGAACTTAGATTATTATTATTATTATTATTATAGCACAGAAGCGTAAGAAACACTCACAGTCGTCAACTACTGACTTTGGAACTGACTTCATTTACTTCAGGTGTCTCAAACCTTCAATCCCAGCAGCTGAGAGGCAGAGGCAGAAGGATCTGTGTGAATGTAGACCATCCTGGTCTATAGAGCTCCAGGACAGCTAAGACTACCCAGAGAGACATTTTCTGAAAACAAAGGAAGGGACATTCAAAAAAGCGGGGAGGGAGGAATCAAATAGCAAACAAGTATCAAGAGTAGTTGACATTTCTACTAAATTGGACATAAAAGATACTCACAATTTTTGCATTTTTCCCACTTTTCCTTAGCTGCTGAACAGCAAAAGCATGCTCAACATTATCCATTGAAACTCCATTAACCATTGCAACTCGGTCATTTTCTCTAAGAAGAGAGGAAAAAACACCAGAAAAACATGTTAAAGAAAAGCACATAAGACCTTTCAAAAGTCTTCATTGAGTGACAGGTTAATTAATCTGCTTGTCTTGAAACAATGATAAAACAACATCAGCTTTAACTGTCGGGCCCTTCAAGAGAGCATTCAGCAGGTAACTAACTCCATGACAGCAGCTCCTTTTCCTTTTAAAAAGGACAGTGTTTCCCCAACTGCCTGAACAGAACAGGCACTACAACAAACAAAAAGATAGCTGGTAGCTAGCTGGTTTAGAACACTAGATGAGACTAAGTCACCCAACTAACAGAGATACTGTCATTAAATACTAAGTTAAATGTCTTTGAATTCTTCTGATTACAGTCTCAATTTTCCTTCCTGCCCTTCTTATCATCTGTACTGCACTAATCTCCTTAGTATACAGAAAGGGCAGACTTTCCTGTGAGAAGTTCTCAAAAGCTAGCTCCACATAGACTAGTTACAAGTTCTCCTTCACTCTACCTAGCTGCCTCCTTGCACCGTTGACAAAGATTTATTGAGCGTAAGCGCATGTTCACTAGAGGACAAATACTAAGTAAGTACAGCACAAGTTGAGTGTGCTAACTGGAATCACTAACAAAATAGACCCATGACTAAGGACAAACACAGTGAGTGTGGGAAGGAACAGGAGACACACGATATAGAACGGATGGGTTGCACTTACTGTAGCTGTCCTTCAGCTGGCCCTCCTTTTAGCACATCAGAAATCACTATGGAGGTTTCCCCACTCTGAAAATGAGGATTATCTCTTCCACCAGATATTGCAATTCCAAATCCAAACCCAGGAGCCTAAAAACAGCATTACAATAAAATAGTTGTATTAAGAACAACAAAATTGCTCACCAGCATAAGTAATGTAGAAACTATAAATTATAATCTTATTGCATCTGTGATTTGTACTCACTGGATGGTTATACATTACAATCATCAGTCCATTCTATGAGAATGTGTATTCCAGTAAATTATACACTAGATAGAACAATATTAAAAGTGTTGACTATATAAATATTACATAAGCAAGAAATTAATTTTAAAACTCTGAGCAGTAAGATCCTGATTAATTTTTGATTATCTGGTGAGGTCCAAAAGGGACAAGCAAAGCTCAGTGTACTCATCATTAACACTGCCACCTGGTTCAGAAAGGACAGACTGCATTCATAAACCATCTGTCACTTCACACAATACAACAAGCACCTCAAAAATCAAGTGTTAGGTATTTCAACTTCCATCAGTTATTCTACAAATCTCAAAAGGAAATCTCTACACAGCAAAACACTAATGTCCTACATATATTTTATGTATAGGAAATACACCAAATTGTTAATCTTTTTTTTTTTTTATTTCAACTAAATAAATTATGTTACAAACTTCTGAAAGAACTAAAATTTCTATAATTGACTCAATGGCTCAGTACAGAAAAAACATGCAGCTATTTGTAAGTGCAAGGACTGTGCTGCAGCCTTGGTTCTGAGCCTACAGCATTTACACTCTGCACTGTGGATGCCACTGTGCCCAGGAGGTGGCAATGCCTGAAATGCCTCAGTTCAGACTCAGTTGTTACTACAAGTGTTTTACTGTATGTACAACTTTCTGCTCTTACAGACATATATTTCAATCACAAAACCCAAATACTTCACCACCATTTGTCAGTATTTAAGTATCAAATTAGTATATCTTTGTATTGGGTTAGTATTGGGCTAAGTGTTTGATTTTAAAACTTGTTTGAGCCAGGTGTAATTTTCTGAACCTGTAAGCTCAGTACTTGGGAAGCAGAGGCAGATGGGTCAGAAGTTCAAGGTCATTTTTGAGGGTTAACACTTTGTCTTAATCTCTGTGTTGTTGACTTGAATCTCATAAAAAACTGTTCAGTGAGTTTTGGTTTAGAATTATGACTGAATACCCATACTGACAACAATTGAGGGCAATATCTGGTATTGACATCTGCCACATATGTGTACATACACAAAGTTATTTAAATAATAAAATAACCTTATAGTTATTAATAAAGTACATAATAACAATGGGTTCCAATAGACCAGCTTTGTCTCCCTGGCATAAATGCCTTGTGTTGTATTTATGTGAGGACAGAGCTGTCTTTATAACAGTCATTATCAAGTTTCATACTGACACTATGTACACTGATAAAGGGCATACAAATGAAGTGAGGGCTATGACAATCACCATACCATGTACAAATATACTATGCCTTCACAGAGAAAATGTATAAAAAGTTCTAAAACTATATCAGTTGTTAATTGTTAATACTCTATTATATAGATACAGCACATCTTACTGATCATTCATTAGCAAATGGGTAATTGTATTATCTCTACTTCTGACTATTATAAATAAAGCTGCTGTGGACATTCACATGCTACTTATTAAGTGAGTATCTGTTTTTACTATCAGGTATATTTCTCGACATGGAATTGTTGGGTAACTATATAGTTACACTCTGAGGCATTCTTCAATTGTTTTATACGATGGCTGCATCATATTACACTAATATCAGCAGTGTGTCTACATTCTTATCGACACTCTCTACTGTCTATTCTTGCAACCATGCCAACAGTTATGGAGAGAGTTCACAGGGCTTCAGTGGTACGTTTCCTTGATGATTAATGACGCTAAGCATCTCTTCACTGAGCTTACTGTTATCTCTGAAAAATGTCTAGTCAGATCTTTTGCTCACTCCTCATCTGAGTTACATCTTTGTATTACTGAGTTGTAAGAATACAACAGACGCCAGGCAGTGGTGGCACACACCTTTAATCCCAGCACTTGGGAGGTGGAGGCAGAGGCAGGCGGATTTCTGAGTTCGAGGCCAGCCTGGTCTACAGAGTGAGTTCCAGGACAGCCAGGACTACATAGAGAAACCCTGTCTCGAAAAACCGAAAGAAAGAAAAAAAAAAAAAAGAGTACAACAGACTTCAAAAAAGGTCCTTATCAAGATGTAGTCTGTGTTCTCGTTCTATGTTACTGTCTCACTTTTTTGATGGTATCCTTTCAAACACCAATGTTTCTTTGATCAGACCCAATTTACCTATTTTCTCTTTTGTTTTGGGTTTCTGACATCTTACTTAATAAAGCACTTCCTACTATAATGTCAATATCTACTCTTGTAGTTTCTTCTTGAAGTTCTATGATTCTAGCAACACTTGGGCCTATGATTCATCATAAGTTAATTTTGAACATGGAGTGTACCAAGAAATCCTAGTTCATCACTTTCTATGTGGCTAAACAGTTCACTCGGCACCATCTACTGCATTAAATAGCCACATCCCCTGCACTGTACTGGCACTCTCATCCCAAGTTTCCCTCTTATTCAATCGTTTCCTTAGAAACTTACCAGCTCACCTATAGATCCCTCCTAATTTCTTTGTTTACGTAATTTCACCTTCTAAAATTTTACTATAATACTTCAGCATGAAAACAGAAATGCCTAACTCATTCCTGAGTATTCACTTTATCTGTCCAAGTATTATTAAAATACATGCAGTTTCAGGGAAGAACAGCTGACAGCAAAGTGGGGTGTTAAGCTGGAAGTCAACAGACGCCAGCCTCCTTATATGTTAGTTAAGGTAGCACCTTAAGCTACAGATGCACTTGCTCAGAATATGATGGTCTTTATATGACTATGAGCACTTTCAATGTGGCTTGTCCTGCCTGAAATGTGCTCAAATTGTAAAGCATGCATACATTTTATAACAGCATGAGAAAGTTTACATAATTTTAAAATTCTGATTACATGTTAAAATGATATTCTGATTGAGTTAAATCAGATTATTATAAAAACTTTCAACCATTTTTTTTTTAACATGAAAACTAAAATTCTGTATGTGGATTGTATTATAGGGTTATTGGGCAGTACTGCTGATCTCTTAGGAGTGGCTTTGTGGACCATTATTTATCTCATATGCCCATTAAATTTTACTGGATGTAATGTAACTAAGGAAATAGAAAACTAAGACTTCTTACCCTGAAGAGGCTGTCACTGAGAACCACCTTTGAGTGCCAATACATGCAAATAATCAAGTTTGACTTGTTTACTCCTTTAATACAATTCCAGGTTCTTTGAGAATGCTTCAAATAGACTAAACGCCCGGTAAATAGAACTGAAGAATGAACCAGACCCAAGTACACGGGAGGCTGAGGCACTAGGATTATCTCTGAGTTTGGAGTTAATCTGGACTACACATTAAGGTCAAGAGAAACCTGAGGAACATACCCAAGTCCTGTCAAAAAGTCAACACAACAAAGCAAATAAAAAAGGAACTGGATTTCAATGGTTTTAGTATTATGAGATAACTCATGTTTCCTTTTAGAATACAAATGAAAGAACAAGTCCCATCACATATTATTCTTGACAGTAAAAAGAAAAGCTAAATTGTAAACCACAGGATTTTCCTATAGATTTATCATTACTTGTGTGTTCCATGTCTTTCACTTACATCTCCATCATAATCACATAGTAAGAAACATTTTCATTCTTGTGTCACAATTTCTTAGAAGTATAGCGCATCTCAAACTGGTGCATTTTTTAAAATGGTGGTCCAAATCTATCCTAAGCCAAAAGGATCAGAATCTTTGGTAAAAAAGAAAGGATAATCTAGTTGAGTCTTCTTTCTTTATAATAAACCTGGAAAGCTATTGCTCTAGGTTAATGTTGGCAAACTATGATCCAAAGGTCAAGTTTGTCCAGGTTGCCATTCATTCTGTTTACAAGTGCACACATACACGTGTGTGCCCGTATGGAGGTCAGATATCAACCTTGGTGTCCTTCCTCAGGAGACGGCATTTACCTAGTTTTGATTTTTGAGACAAGGTTTCTCACTGGCTTGAGACTTGTTCATTGAGCTGGATTTGCTTGCCATTGAGCTCTCTTGTATTCATTCCCCGGTGCTAAGATTTGTATTCACTCCCCGATGCTAAGATTATAAACAAATGCCAACTCTTCCAGCTTTTCTACCCAGGACTGTCAAACTCAGGTCCTCAAGCTTATACATCAGCAAGCATTCTACTACCTCAACTGTTTCTTCAGCCCATCCAATTGTCTGCTTTTATAAATATGGTTTTATTAAAACATGGCCACATTCATTTGTTTACCTACTATGACTGCTTTTGTAATACAGCTACAGAGTAGTATACAGCCATAATAAAGATTTATTGCCTGCAAAGTCATATATTAATTGCTATCTAGATTTTCAGAGAAAAGTTTGCAGCCCCTGTTCTAGATACTCCACATTTTATTCTGGGGCAACTTAGAACACAAAAAAGAGGAAGGGGCATCTAAAAGATACTGTACTTTTGCAGTCTCAAAGTCAACTGAAATAATCTTTGGCAAAAGTCTTGCAACTTGCTTTGGAAAAGCTATCTTTTAAAACCCTTTAAGAGGCAATGGAGAGACGGCTCCTGCTGCTCTTGGGGGGAAACAAGTTCAGTCCCCAGAAACCAGGCTTACCAGCTCACAACTGCCTGTAACACCAGCTCCAGAAAACCTGGCCCCTTCTTCTGGACTCCACAGCATGCACACTCACACTGACATAGCATAGACTCATACAAAGTTAAAAAAAAAAATTAGAACTAAACAAAAACCTCACTAAAGTCTTTTAAAGGAAAAGAATAGCTACTTTAAAAACCCATTCCTTCATGTTTATATTGTAGATATGAACACATCTTTTTACATATATTACTGGCTAGATTCCAGATGAAAGAGAACATGAGAGCCAGGTGGTGGTGGCAATGCCACATGCCTTTTAAATTTAATTATTTTATTTATTTACATCCTAAATGTTTTCCCCATACCAATCCTCTATCCCCCTTGTCCTTTGACTCGGAATGGGTACACACACACACACACACCCACCAACAGGGACACAGGGAGGGGGGAGAGAGGGAGGGAGGGAGGGAGGGAGGGAGGGAGGGAGGGAGGGAGGGAGGGAGAGGGAGAGGGAGAGGGAGAGGGAGGAGAGGGAAGGAGAGAGAGGGGGAGAGAGAGAGAGAGAGAGAGAGAGAGAGAGAGAGAGAGAGAGAGAGA